>SJYT01010007.1:79795-105322 GCA_006410635.1 Cephalophus harveyi
GTGCTGCGATTCATGGGGTCGCAAAGAGTCGGACACGACTGAGCGACTGAACTGAACTGAACTGTGAATAGACTCTTCAATGTTATGAGAACTACTCATTCTTTAATTTTGTGCATCAGAGAAGGACTAAAGTTTATGGTATGCATTTTTAAAACTAATATTTCTTGGCTCACTCATTAAGACACCCCATCTCTTCCTGGACTTATGAATGAGAAATTCTATTTTATCACTCTGGAAACCTTATGCCATTGCTATACTTTGTTTACACTACCTGCAATGTGACATCTTACATTATTAAACAGTCTTGCTGAGGGATAGCTTGTCTTTGATAACCACTCAAGATCAGAATGCAAGATTCATTTTGTGTAGTGGTTCATTCAGTCTTAACTCAGTTTTGTTAATCATAATTAGCTGTGTGATCATGGGAGGCTAATTTTGATAAAACGCTTCCTGTGTTGTGCTTGTGTGATCAGACATTTCCAACCTCCGGGGCTGTAGCCCGCCAGACTCCTCTGTCCATGGGACTTTCCAGACAAGAATACTGGAATGCATTGCCATTTTCTTCTCTGGGGATATTCCCGACTCAGGGATCAAACCCATGTCTCCTGTGTCTCTTGCATTGCAGGTGGGTTCTTTACCCACTGAGCCACTTCATAACATTATGGAGCCATCCTATGTGCTAAAAATTGTGAGAAAGGAGGAGGATACAAGTGAATTCTATCAGAATGAGACAAAAGAAATGGATTTTTAATCAGATTATGCATGAGGAGTAGAGTTTTAATTAGAAGCTGCAGATTTGGGTTCTGGTTTGTAGTATTAGGTGGTTAACTGACATTTTACTTCATAACTTATTTGTTTGTTAAGTGGGGATACGGGTGCCTGGATAGCCTACTAATAAAGTTATTGTGAGGAGCAAATGAGACCTTACAACTTCTAAAGACTTTGAAATTTTGTGCTGCATGAATGGAAGGGATTATTACTGAAGGAATAAACTGGGATAATTTCTAATCATTTTTGTATGGTTCAGTACAATGAAATTGTGACTTTGGTTAAAACCTTATGTGCAGTAGTCTTAATGCTTATTCACCTAATTATTATAATATGAATATAGATAATCCGTGATTGATTTGCTATCTTCTGCCCCCCGCCACCACCACTGACCTGGGTTTATTATAAATATGGAAGAAGAGAAGTCCTTGCCTTGGAGGTGGGAGGACCACTGCTGAGGAAGGACATATGAACACATGACCCCCAAACCTGTTTCTAGGGTTCAAAAGTAGGTTGGTACCAAGGAAATACATACTGGTTTTCTACTGATGCTGTAACAAATTACCACAAACCATGTGGTTCAAAGAAAGTAAAGAAAGAAAGTAAAGTCGCTCAGTCGTGTCCAACTCTTTGCGACCCCACACACTGTAGCCTACCAGGCTCCTCTCTCCATGGGATTTTCCATGCAATAGTACTGGAGTGGATTGCCATTTCTTTCTCCAGGGGATCTTCCCAACCCAGGGATCGAACCCGGGTCTCCCGCACTGTAGACAGACGCTTAACCATCTGAGCCACCAACTCAAATTTATTCTCTTACTGTTCCTGAAATATGTCTCACGGGGCTAAAGTCACGGTGTTGGCAGGGTGTCCTGCTGAAGGCTGTAGAGAAGAATCCATTTCCTTACCTTTTCCAGCTCCTAGAAGCAGCCTGCCTCACTTAACATCATATCACCAGCATCACATCACCTTTTTTCCTCCAGCTTCTGTTATCACTTCACCATCACCTTTGACCACCTTGCCTCCCTCTTATAAGGACTTTTGTGATTACGTTGGGCTCACGTGGACAATTCAGGCTACTCACGCAAGACCCTTAATCACACCTGTAACACCCCTTTCTTATATAGGGTAAGAATCACGGGTTCCAGAAATTAGGATGTGGCTAGCTTTGAGGGAGAAGAGTGGGGCCTTTTCAGCCTGTATCACAGAAGGGGAGCATGCCACCCTCAAATGGCTTATGTATTACTGACAACTACTGCCCCACTAAATTACTGAATTTTATTGCTTCTGGACACTCACTGCTAATTAAAACGGGGGGAAAATATGAACTGAAGATAGAAATTGCTCTTCTAATTTCCATGCTTTTCTCCTATGTTTTGAAACTAGAGAATTTCTAATTAAAGCAAACTTAAGTAGGATGACCAGACCTTCCTTATCAGAATATTCTGATTGACTTTGTTATAAGCTCAGTCCTTACTTTGAGTGAAACTGCTTTTGATGATCTTACCATCTTCTGTCCTAATAGCCACTTGGATGAAATTAGTTTGAATCAGAGCATCATTGATTGAAAGCTTTCAGCTGGGAACACTGAAATGGGATCAAGTGATAGCAGTAAGTCTCTATTACAATGTTGCCTAGCAACATAGTTGCAGGTTTCCATTATAAGAAATGATACTATTATATAAAGGCATCTTAGAAAAGATATGAATGACAGGAAGTTCTAAGCTTACAAAGAGGCTATCATTTCAGACTTAGGAGAACAAAGTCATTGAGCCATCCAGTAAAGGCCAGAGGATTAAAAGGATAAATTATGAGTTAAGGCTTTTAAAATTCTAAAGTTGGTGTCTCATTTCCTATGACTTGTGTTCCATTGCTTTTCAGCTCTTTAGAGCCTTGAAAAGGCAAAAAAAAAAAAAAACAAAATAATTAAAAAATATAAGAGTAAACACACAAGTATCATGACATGCTATTACCAAAAGCTGCAGTAATACTGAAGTCTTTTGTAAACATTTTGACATTTTATTTGTGTGAACTTCATAACAGTACCATTTTTTGCATCAATAAATATAATTAAGTACTACTAAATGCTCACTTTAAATTGGTTGAAATGGAGACAATAATAGGGGCTCTTTGGTCTAAGACAGACTCTAAGATCTAAAATTACAACATTTAATGGCTTAATACTCAACATTCAAAAAGCTAAGATCGTGGCATCCGGTCCCATCACTTCATGGAAAATAGATGGGGAAACAGTGGAAACAGTGAGGGACTTTATTTTTGGGGGCTCCAAAATCACTGTACATGGTGACTGCAGCCATGAAATTAAGAGAAGCTTGCTCCTTGGAAGAAATTTATGACCAACCTAGATAGCACATTAAAAAAGCAGAGACATTATTTTGCCAACAAAGGTCTATCTAGTCAAGGCTATGGTTTTTCCAGTAGTCATGTATGGATGTGAGAGTTGGACTATAAAGAAAGCTGAGCACCGAAGAATTGATGCGTTTGAACCGTGGTGTTGAAGACTCTTGAGAGTCCCTTGGACTGCAAGGAGATCTAACCAGTCCATCCTAAAGGAAATCAGTCCTGAATATTCACTGGACTGCCTGATGCTGAAGCTCCAATACTTTGGCCACCTGATGCGAAAAACTGATTCATTGGAAAAGACCCTGATGCTGGGAAAGATTGAAGGCAGGAAGAGAAGGGGATGATGGAAGATCAGATAGTTGGCTGGCATCATTGATTTGATGGACATGAGTTTGAGTAAGCTCCGGGAGTTGGTGATGGACAGGGAGGCCTGGCGAGCTGCAGTCCATGGGTCACAAAGAGTCAGACATGACTGAGTGACTGAACTGACTGAATGTCTGAATATATGAGAATGTAAAAGTATTATTATGGGAAAAATTATATTTTAGAAAGATGTTATCATAAAAGTAACAAATAGAACTGAAAGCTGATAAATATTAAAATATAAAAGGAGCAAATAAATTCCTGTAACTCCTCCAACCAGATAAAGCCTTTGTTAATATTTGGTTGTGAGAGTTCTATTCTTTCTTCTTAACAACTTACGTGCTTCTCACTCAATATTATAAAAACAATCTAATAAAGCAAACAAAATAGCATTTATTACTTTTGTTGTGGGAAAATCTTAACGTAAACATGACAGAGACAAATCTAAATTTTCCACAATTATTTTTATTTGTTTTTATTTGCATTTGTCTCTTTCAGGGCCTTGAAAACATTAACTCAAACACTGGGGCTTATGTCTCTTTCAAAATCTGCAGAAGTACTATTAAGATGATGAATATTTTATAGCCCTTTAGAGTTTACAAAGCACTCCAAAAATTTATTTCTCATACATAATCTCGATGGCACCTATGACATTTAAATGTTATCTACACAGTCCTTACCAAGGCCAAGCCTAACATAAGGTCTTGCAGCTTTTGCATTATGACAGCTCTTTACCAAGAAAATAGAGTAGCTTCTAATAAGGCTGACTGGCCATGATTCCAATAGTCTGATCTTATTTGCTATAATATGTGAATCACATATGGAATTTCACCTTAATATCATGCAATGGCACCTGTTTCTAATTTTATACCACTGGCTTGTGGCTCGGGGTTATTGTAATTTTCATCCCTCCAAGGTTGTTGGAAGATGTATGTTTTAGAGGACATTCTCAGATTCAAAGGTGATTCAGTTTCTTCTTACTAAAGTGAAAGACTAGTGGTAATCTTTTACTAGTCTAAGGAAACTAAGACAGAGACCTTAAAAGGACACTATTTCCAGCTACTCTACTGTGGAGACTAGCAGCTCTGTCTCGTGGATTACCCTGGAAGATCTCTATGGGTTGTCTAAGAACGCCTGACAAACCCAATAGCTCATGAGTCTGGAGCACCATAAGTTCTCCAGGCGCTGGGCAGCTGGCTTTTATTTCCCAATATTCTCATAGAATGTTGGCAACAAAATTCAGTCTTCTTGGTCTTTGTCCCTTCATCATTTACCATCTCCCTCACAAATCCATTCTTGGCTGTGCACAAAAGGGAAATTCACAGGAGACTGGAATCCCTCTACTACAGAGTGCCCAAGAGAACCCCTTTGGGTCCTGCCAAGCGTGCTTCTCTGCAGGATGGTGGGTTACCAGGGGCTGCTCACTGCTATATCATCTGTCTGTGATTTCCAAATTGTGGAACTGATACCCCAAGCCTCTATAAGTACTTCTATCAATGCAAGGCCTTGCATGGGATTGGAGCCAAGAAAAAAATAAAGTTTGAATGAATTATAGTGCATGAAGAGAAGGCAAAGCCAGAATAGGAAAACAGAAGAAACGGACACTAAAGACATTATCCTAAACTGCCATGTTTTTCAGCATTAAATAAATAGATGCATGGCAATCTTCAATTTTTTTCCTTGTCTTTGGAAGACATTTTAAAATAATATTTTTACCATTTAATGGGTGCTGGCTAGGCAGAAACTATGTGTGTTAAGAACATATATTGTTATCAACCATTATCATAGTCCCTTTTGGTAGACATTGCTATACATATCGTCATTTTACAGAAAACTGGGGCTATAGAGTTTAATAACATAACAGCTTAACATAATGGCTGAGTCAGGATTGAAACTCATATCTGGCTTCCAAGTCCCAGAAAATTCGAGTCCATCACTCTGACTTTCCCTATGTCTATTTACTGGGGGGAGAGGGATAAGTATTTCAACACTGAAGCTGCTCATGGGAAATTGAGAAATTTATTTTCAGTGGTATTATTTATATAGGAAATCTATGCAAATTTAAAGGAATGACTAATATGTCAGAGCATATCTGAAAGTTGCTCAGTCGTGTCCGACTCTTTGCAACCCCATGGACTGTAGCCCATCAGGCTTCTCCGTCCATGGGATTCTCCAGGCAGGAATCCTGGAGTGGGTTGCCATTTCCTTCTCCAGGGGATCTTCCCGACCCAGGGATCAAACCCAGGTCTCCCGCATTAGAGGCAGACGCTTTAACCTCTGAGCCACTAGGGAAGCCATTTTAAATTTAAAGGAATGACTAATATGTCAGAGCATATCTGATTAGAAGGGACATATTTACTTTTTTTTTTTCCCACTAGTATTTGTTTTCTGTTCCTTGATCCAGTCCTGGATATTACATTTCATTTAGTTTCTTGAATTAAAAAATTTTTTATTTATTTATGGCTGTGCTGAGCCTTCGCTGCTGCACGGGCTTTTCTCTAGCTGTGGGGAGCAGGGGCTACCCTCTAATTGCAGGGGCAGGCTTCTCATCGCAGTGGCTTCTCTTGCTGTGGAGCACAGGCTCCAGGATGCATGAGCTTCAGGAGCTACAGCTCCTGGGCTCTAGAGCACAGGCTCAATATCTATGGCACACGAGCTTAGTTGCCCTGCGGCATGTGGATCTTCCCGAATCAGGGATTGACGCCATACCTTCTGCGTTGGCAGGCAGATTCTCCACAAAGGAAGCCTGAGATATATTTACTTTTAAGCACTATCTTGGCCAGCTGAGGCTTCCTAGGTGGCTCGGTGGTAAAGAATCCACCCGCCAATGCAGGAAACACAGGAGATGTGGGATCGATTTCTGGGTTGGGAAGATCCCCTGGAGGTGGAAATGGCAACCCATTCCAGTTTCTTGCCTGGAAAATTCCATGGACAGAGAAGCCTTGTGGGCTACAGTCCATGGGGTCACGAAGAGTAGGATAGGACTGAGCAATTGAGCACAAACAACGGGGCTAATAGGGTTGCTTGAGGTGGTTCTGCAAGTGGTTGGCTAGTTGAGGGAGCTACATATGGAAATACTTATAACCACAGCAGAGAATTCCAGCTTATACATACATCTTATAAACTATAGGTTGCCATTTTAAAATATGGATCATCTTATTCCACCAGGCTCCTCTGTCCATGGACAGAATACTGAGGTGGGTTGCCATTCCCTTCTCCAGGGGACCTTCCCAACCCAGGGACTGAACCTGGGTCTCCTGCATCACAGGAAGATCCTTTACCAACTGAGCCACCAAGGAAGCCCATTTTAAAATATGGATCACCTTACGAAATCACTAGGAAATTGCTACTAATTCAGTGTGAAGTGCTCTTTAGTACCACATCATTATGGCAAGTAAGTTTATTTTCACTATTATGCCAAAATGCAGTATAAGGAAAATTAAAAATAAAAGCTAATCCTCAAAGAAATGGACCTTTTTACTATTAATTTTGTATTTGTTAGTGGAAAAAACTGCAGAGTACAATCTACAATGTATTAATTAAAAAAACAAATTGTTTCTACTGAAATATTGTTGAGCAGTGGTCAAACTTCCTCATCTTTTCTGACTTGAGGTAAAAAGAATTAGGTTTAGAGGTTGCCACAAATCCTCAAATGAGGTACCCTGGTTTAGAAATAATCTCTTTTTTCATTTAGCATCATTCCTCTGAATTATCTCCTCACCCGATAGCCATGGAGTTTATTATATTGATATAACAAATGTGAAAATTATATTGATATTACATATTATATTGATAGCCCATATTATATGTGGAGATACAGATATTTCTGCTTAATACTAGATCTAGGTTTTTGATAAACAGTTTAAAATCATCACTTTACTATATGGTCTTATTTCTTTCTCTGGCCGTAATTTTTTTTTTTTTCAAAATTCTTTCATCGACACTTTGCTTTTGAGAAGGAAAGGTTATTCAAGAAGATGCAGAGCAACTTCATAATTGAAACTCGTTCTCCTCTAATCATGCCAAGTGATTGCTGTCTCTAGAACTGGACAGAATTACAATGTTGTACAGTATTTACTGCTTTAGCAGCATTATGGACTCTGAGGGGACTTAAAATGAAGAAGTAAGCTTAATACAAATTATTGTTACCACCAAAATACATACACTAGCCATGAAGACAAGGAGGCAGCAAGATTTACATGTGTAGGATGCTATGTCTCTCAAAACGTTCTTCATGTATTTTCTGGTTTTATGTTTTGTGCCAGTTCACATACGGAAACAAATATAATGAAATCATAAAAAGAAAAAAGAAATCCTCCAGGTCTGACCATAAAGGCATTCATATTTCATTCTTGCTTTTGTGAGGTAACCAATCAGGATTTGCTCCTATTTCTTTAAATACTCTGGATTGTTTAAACAATTTGATGCTCTCTAATTCTTAACACATTCTGGAGGATTGTTTTTATTTCTTTCCATGGCTTAGACCATATAATTCAAGTAATGTGACTAACTTTCTATGAGTTCTGCTAAAAAAACTTGCTGCAAATATTTACTTGGAAGTGTTCTGAATTATCTTTGTGATGACTGTTTTAAACCCAGTCTCAGTACAGTGCCTTAACTTTGAATGATGACAATGGAAAAATATAACAAAATAAAGCTGAAGGATTTGGTAATAAAAAATTTGGTGAAGGCATAAGAAAATGACTACAGGGAAGTCATTATTTCCCATCTCATCTAAAATCCATCATCAATATTTCTATCATCAATGCACTTTTATCATCTATGTTAAACTATAATAAACAGTATAGATGGGCCCTATACTTTTTATCATAATTTAATTGCTCTGTTCCTGATTATGTCTAGTTTTAGCTCTACTGAATTGTTGCTGTGTTTCTAATTATGCAAGTGCTTAATTGGAGACATGTGGTTTAAAACTAAGATACTTTTTTACTTTTTCATAGTTTTTTGTTATTTTATAAAGGAATCATTGATGCTTATGCATAAAACATATTAAAGTTTTAAAATTACAAACTGGCAATGGTTTTTCCAGTAGTTACATATGGATGTGAGAGAGATGTGTATAAGAGACAGCTGGCTTTATGTTAGATTTTTAATGTGTATTTGTTGTCATTCTGTTCGGAACTAAACATTTTCTATGTAAATTAAAAAAGAGATATAAGATTTAAGATAAGGTGAAAGGGAGAAGTGAGACAGAAAATTTGGATAAGCAAATTAAATACTGACTTTAAATTTGTCAGGTCTTTTCACTTAAGTACTCTCGTATATAAAATAATTAATATATTCTGAACAAAATAATCTTGAGTTTAGCAGAATAACACGAAATAAAACAGCTTTTGACTTCATGCCTAAATTTAAGCACCAACATTCAATTTGAGCTATTTAAAATTTCCGAGACTGAGATGATAGAAATCAGGTCACCATTTTATAATATTTTATTTCTTATTTGAAATAATACACATCTGAAGTTTTGTGTAAATATTTTTGAGAATCAAAGAAAATCAAAAATTTAGTGATATTGCCTTGTCTAAAAATTTTAGTTGTTTAGCTACCAGATCAATAGGTTTTATAGTATAACTAATTATAAAGTAAGTTTTTTATTTGACGTTTTAGATTGCAAACCCTACTGACATTTTGGAAGACCTCCTTCTCAAAGGTCTATAGGAAAAAAAGAAAGTGCTTAAGTCTCCCTTTCTAAACGAGTTAAGAATACAGACATTTTGCTTTTAAACTAAATTTCAAATAATGAAATTATGTGTAAATATTCCGAATGTCACTGAATTATTTTATTGGTATTATTATCTATAATCCTCAGTTTCCTTCCCTCTTGCCAGCTCTTTATGCTTATGATGCATTATTCATCCCTTTATATGTTTTCACAGACTTGGGAGACTCTTTGCTGAAAATTTGCTGTTCATCATCTTCAAAACTTTTCCTAGATAAGTGAAAGACTTGCCTAAAATTCATCAGGAGGTCATAATTTCTAGTATTATTGTTTCTTTTTAGGTCCCACATAGATGATCTCTTTTTATTTCCAGACTTAAAAATCAGTAGAGTGAAGCTCTACTGATATAAGCTTCCTAGGTCAAGGTAGTTTATACATGAAAAAAAATTGAAGAATTTTATAAATGTCTATCAGCAGAAATCTAGGAAACATAAATATGAATTGATTCTAAAGGTTTAAGATCAAGGAAGAAGGAATGTAACATTAGATCAAGCCATGCTTAGCAACATAGAAACACCTCACCATACAGTCATAATGCCATATTAGTTCAAGCATCTAGGGGTGACAGTAATAGCTCAAAATCTGGACACCATAATCACCTACATTAAAGGAAGGCAAGATGCCAGAAAATCCTTTTCCATTATCTAGAGCAAGGAATCCAAAGATTAGAGAGATAGGTGTGTAAATATGGATTAATGATGGTGAATTGCTTATGCAATTATTTCCCTGGGAGGGTCCAATAAACTGTACTATAGCATTATGTGGATTGACCTAGAGACTGTCAAACAGTAAAGTAAGTCAGAAAGAGAAAAATGAGTATCACATATCAATGCATATATATGAAATCTACAAAAATGGCACAGATGAACCTATTTGCAAAGCAGAAATAGAGACACAGATATAGAGAACAAATGTCTGCACACAAACGGGGAAGAAGAGGGGGGATGAACTGGTATATTGGGATTAACATATATACAATACAATGTATGAAACAGATAACTGATGAGAAGCTACTTACACAGCACAGGGACTCTATTCAGTGCTCTATGGTGACCTAAATGGGAAGGAAATCCAAAAAAGAGGGATCAGATATACATATATGTATATATATATGTATACATGTACATGCACATATGCATATGTATATATGTATATATATGTATATATGTATATCTGATTCCCTTTGCTGTACAGAAAAAATTAACATAACATTGTAAAGAAACTATATCCAAATAAAAACTTAAAAAAAAAGAACATTGGTGATAGAACATCCTTTAAAACCTCTGAGATTGTTCTCAGAAAGCAGGAATGAAGGTAAGAAATGTGAGCATGGATACAGTCTTGCTGATATTTATGTTAAAGGTAAGATTTTAGAATGGCAGAGGCCGAGTGCCATAGGTTAATTACAAATGACACAATAAGCATGATAGCTGTCATGAAAAGCAGGGCTTGAGGTAAAATTAGTAAATTTGGCAAGCTGCAATATTTGGCCATGGCTAATTGATCATGAGATTCATGAAACTGAAATAGATAGGCGTGCTATTAAATTCTTCCTTAATTCAGATAATAGAAAAATAATCTCTTGGTTGGTGGATATACCTGATTGAGTTAGTATAATGGAAAATCATAAGCTTTCAGCTAATTCTAGACTTGAGGCAAATTACAGTCCTATATTCCTTGAAAGAAGAGAATGACAGATATGTCTAAAGGACCAGAGACACTGCCAAGCAGAGGTACTCTAAATCTTCCTTCTATTTTTCCTAAAATGTTCCTGTGTCCATTTTAGAGGATGGCTGTGGTCTGAAAAGAAGAAAATTTCCAGGATTTTGAAGAATTAATAAACTCTGAAGTAAAAATAGTCTTTAAAGATCAAAAATATCACCCTCTGAACCATGAATCAGAGAGGGGATTGTGGCAGTCTGGTGATAAATGGAGTTTTGGAAGGAGTGTATGTTAAAGTGAGCTCAGGGTGTCTGTGGGTTTTTCCACAACTTTTTCTCCTTATTTGGAAATTCACAGAATTTTTCCTTTGGCTAGTTGTACCTTGATTCAACATCTATCATATTAGAAAGAATCAAGTGTAAGTTCTGGAACTGGTTTCCCCTCTGCCACTACTTTATGTTTTAGTAAAATGAAAAACAGAAACCAGTATGACATGGCTGGATGAAGGACAGAATTTACTGCTACCATGAAAGACTTAAAAGATGAATGAACGCTGATTCGTGGTAGGCCTTCTTTTAAGTCATCTATTTGGTGTGTTTAAATATGATGAAAAGAAGGATGGACACCGTCATAAATACAATTAATTGGTGACCCCAATATAAGCTATTGTACAAGATGTGGCTCCTTTCCTGAAGCAACCCACAGAACACTTTTACCCTGATATGTGGCACTTGATCCAAAGTCAAGGCTGTTCAGACAAGAAATAAAGATCACAGATTTCAGCAGGCAACAGAAGAGAGATTTTCTTGGAGGTAGTATATGAATAACTTCCTCTGAATCACTCATTTTGGTGCTCCAGGAAATTGAAATCATTGGTAGCCATTTCCTGTGATTTCTTCCCTCTCTGATACCTTGAAGTTGCTAGTAGCTTTCTCTGATTCCTTGAGCTCTTCCAAGGTTTTGTTACCTTCTAATTCTCCATATTAAATCTCATTCTCATGATTTTCTGCATGTAAAACGGTATCTGAATTTTGACTAATTTAACCTACAGCTTTGTTCTCTCCAAGTTTTCTGAGGCTCTGTAATAAGACCTTCATCTATTCAACAGTTCAAGTCAAAGGGCATAAATGTACTCTTGACATGACCATTCCCACCATTCTTCCAACATATCCTTCTGGTTGTCCTTGATCTTGAATTCAGTGTTTTCATACCAAAGGGCATTTGTAAGCATTCTCCTTTCTAGAACTTTCTCCTCAGTCTTCTCATATCTCACTCCCTCACTTCATTTAAATTTGGCTCAAATCTCACCTACTCAGAAAAGACTTCCCTGACTAATGTTCCTACTTTTTTGTTGTTGTTGTTGTTTACTATTGGCTTCACAACATATATTGATTTTGAGTTTGATGATATATTAATTTATTCTCCTCTCAACTAGAAGAAAAACTTCAAGAAAGTAAAACTTAATCTCTTCCCTGGTGACTCAGATGGTAAAGAATCTGCCTGCAGTGCAGGAGACCAGGATTCGATCCTTAGGTCAGGAAGATCCCCTGGAGAGGGGAATGACTACTCACTCCATTATTCTTGCCTGGAAAATTCCATGGACAGAGGAGCCCGGTGGACTACAGTCCAAGTTGGACATGACTGAACAACTAACACTTTTTTTTTCCCACATCACCAAAAATAGGTTACACAATTAGTAGGATTTCAATACATTTTTATTAATATAAAAATAAATCTCACATATCGATTGTGTATCTATGAATCATTACTTTAAATTTCAGTATAAAATATACTCATAACATGTTAAATTGGTGTAAGTTATGGTAAAACAGCATTTTGGGAGGCAGTATTGAATTCAATGAATATTCTTACAGTTGTCCTTCAGATAAAAGTCAACTTATTACCACAGCAGTCTGTGGATTTTCCTGCTTACCTGGCCTGACTTTGCTCTGTGTATGTGAAATCTTATTGCATTATCAAGAAAATGTCTTACACAGTTCATATCTCAATCCTTCCATGAAGGGATTATTTAGCTCATCTTTCATGAAAACAATAAAATAGTCTCTTTTAAGGCTGGATTCAAATTATGAAATGGGAAATATGTACTCTATACAATCTTAGTCACAACAATTGAAAAATATATAAACTATACACAGGCTTTTTTCTTAACTGAGCATCCAGTAAAGCTTACAATCAGAGGCTGATGTAATTACTCTGTCTATTGAAGTCAAAATTCCTCCTTTTCTCTCTTCATACAAGTTCTGCTGCTTCTTTTCTGATGACACATAATATTCCCATTTCAGTTTGGTCTGCCCTGGTTGTCACTTTCTTGTAACAGGAAAGATTGCTCAGGCTGTGCTATTGCACTTTGCTATTAGATTTTAAACAAAAGGAGTAACAACTGAATTGTTCAAAAACTGCATCTTTCCAATATGCTGTGAAAAATGCCTACCCTTAATTTCAGGTACCATGGAGTGATGTTTCTCTCAACTTCTGATGTGCTGGTATATTTGGTGCCTTTTACATTCTTTGTCACACTGTAGTGATAGGGAAGTTTATTGTATTTTATTTTGTATAGTAGAGGAAGTAATTCCTGATGGGGTCTGAGTTAAAAATCAGATCCTTCACTGGATAGAAATAATATAATTCAATCTTTAATATTCAATACCATTAAACAATATCCTTCTGGCTTCAGAAGACATTTCTTTTATCAATCCTCACTATCATTTTTCTTACATTCACAAATCCTGACCATCAAAAGTGCATTTCATGTAAGGCATTAAAGCAGGAGAGTCGTTTATAGGAAGTTACATTATCTAATACCAGACATTTCTCCTTCCAGATTTCTCAACTTTCTGACCCTCTTCTACTCAAGATATTCACATAATTTCTTCAGTTGTTGTGCAGGTAACCTTTAGACTCTCAACTCTCTGTATCTTAGTATAAAACCTCTACCTATCCCAGGTACCCAGAATAACCATACATGCAAAAGCTTTCAAGCAAGTACATCTGTACTATATCTAGAATATATGTGGAAGCTCAGGCAAAGAAAAGCTTGAGGGGAACATCAGTGGATCAGTAGTTGAAACTAGGAGAGTGACCAAGGAATTCGTGCTTTCTGGTACATCACAAGTGACACCAAAAATGCAAGCATGAACCATGGAAGAGGTGTCCACAGAGATGAAAAGATGTGAAAATGACCAGTAAAGTCTGTGATATGGAAACTAAAGGAATATAGAATTTTAAGAAGGATGACGTGAACAATTCTGTCACATGGAACAGTGACTTTACAGTGTGATAAGGACTCAAATTATCCTTGGAATCTGGCATAGGGAGATTGTTGGTGACTCTAATGAGAATGTTCTCAGTACATAAAGTTATAGGACATGTGGTGAGTCAGGAAGTGAAGACAAAGTAGTATGTAATTTACACATTTAAGAAATGTGAGTGGCAAGATTATGCAAATAATATCATATTTAGCAAATAATATCAAATGGCCTAAATGTTTTCAAGATATGAGAATGAGCAGGCAGATGATGCTCTGAAATAGTCATCTGAGGGACTAAGAAGAAGGTTTTGACCAAGGATCAGTGAAAGTTAGTAATAAAGATTCACTTGTCACAATTTATGTGACAAGTCTTCATTAGACTTTCATGAGCCTGGGATTCATAAGGCTTTCTTATCAAAGTTAAGTGAGGTACTAGACTAGAGAAGGTATTTTGTAATATAAATTTACAGTTGGGTTTTCTTGGGTGACTGTATTAGAAACACACAGTAAAGAAAGACTATATATAAACAAGTAAAAATGAAGGGACAATACTGTTAATGTTTCTGATGGGAATACAGTTTATCTGATCAATCAAATGCTTTTACTAATTGTAATAGAAGAAAATATTACACACAGTGTGCCAGTGCTCATCATAGAATCTTCCTTTACCCTCATTTATGAAATAAGGAAACCAAGTCACAGAGAAGGGAAATCACTTGTCCAAGTTTAAACAGCTAACGAGTAGTACAGCTAAGATTTGAACCAAAGAGTCCAAATCTAGACTCAGTACTCTTAAACACCAGCAAATGAATGCTTCCATAGTGGGTGTAATTAACTGAAATCAATTTTGACTCGCTCAATCAGAGGTGGAATTTGTCACGGTTTGACCAGAATATAGGGCTTGGAAGATATGCCAAACAGAAGAGCAGCCAGAACCACCCTTTACAGCAGTCCAGGGAGGTGTACAGGTGCCTTTCCAGGCACAAATGACACAGATTACATCACAGGTATCAAGGACTAACACAGATCGAGCACAAGCTGGAATCAAGATTACTGGGAGATGTATCAGTAACCTCAGATATGCAGATGATACCACTCTCATGGGAGAAAGTGAAGAGGAACTAAACAGCCCCCTTGATGAAGGTAAAAGAGGAGAGTGAAATGGTTGGCTCCACACTCAAAATTCAAAAAATGAAGATTATGGCATCCGGTCCCATCACTTCATGGCAAATAGGTGGGGAAACAATGGAAACAGTGAGAGACTTTATTTTGTTGGGCTCCAAAATCACTGCAGATGGTGACTACAGCTATGAAATTAAAAGACACCTGCTCCATGGAAGAAAAGCTATGGCAAACTTAGACAGCATATTAAAAAGCAGACATATTACTTTACTACTTTACATATTACTAGATAGTCAAAGGTATGGTTTTTCCAGTAGTTACATATGGATGTGAGAGTTGGACCATAAAGAAGGCTGAGTGCTGAAGAATTGATGCTTTTGAATTGTGGTGTTGGAGAAGATTCTTGAGAGTCTCTTGGACTGCAAGGAGATCAAACCAGTCAATCCTAAAGTAAATCAACACTGAATATTCAGTGGAAGGACTGATGCTCCAATATTTTGGCCACCTGATGTGAAGAGCTGATTCATTAGAAAAGCCCTGATGCTGGGAAAGAATGAAGGCAAGAAGAGGCTGGGAAAGATTGAAGGCAAGAAGAGAAGGGGATGACAGAGGATGAGATGGTTGGATGGCACCACCAATTCAATGGACATGAGTTTGAGCCAACTCCAGGAGATGGTGAAGGACAGGGAAGCCTGGCATGCTGCAGTCCATGAAGTCACAAAGAGTCAGACATGACTGAGTGACTGAGACTGAGCAACAACAATACAGATCTACACAGATGACATCACAGTGAGAATCAACACTAGATATCGGTTGCTGTCTCTGAACCCTAGACATCGGCTCCACTGAAACTCGATGTGGTTCAGGCTACCTGTGCCAGAATGGATTCTATGTGGTGCCAGCTTTTCTCACCACTTTTTATTAACACCCCACTAATTTCCAACTTGGCATGATATGTGCTTGATTAAAACAGGCTTGGAAACAACACTACCTATACACTGACATCTGGGGAAGCAAGTGTCTGGCTTCTAGACAGAAGTGGGCATAGGAACCTATTTAAGGGTCTTAGCAGTCAAAGAGAAACAAAATGAAATAAAAAGGCAAGTGTCAGCTGCATAGATGTGTGGTTCCAGCTGGCTAGGATGGAAAAGAAGTAGAGGGGGGAGGCAGAAACCTTGGATCAAATGGGGAGTTCAAAGGACTCTCCATGAGGTTAAAGAGAGGGTAGTGTGGGAGAGAAGTTGTAAGAGAAGAGGAGGGGGAAGGTGTGCTCTTAATAAAGCATTATTTGAGTTTAAGCCATGTTAGGTAGAGCTAGTCGAGGTCATGACCAAATCTCTACTTTCACCTGGAGGTTGTCTGCCAAAATTAATGGAGATAAAGTCAATACATTAAATAGTGTTGCACATTTAATGATAGCTTGTTAGATGAATTTCCCACATGGACTTGGAATCTCTGTGTTATGATAAAATGTCAGAATGCAAAAGGGAAGATGATGCTGGTTCTTGAAGTCTTCGGTGAATGAGGGGGAACTGATTTTAGGTGGATAAGTGACAATGAGGAAAGGCAGGGACTGCTAAAATCCCAAGGCAGGAGACTCAGACAAGATTGAGTGTTTCCACAGCAATGGAAACACATTTTTGTGGAGAGAGAGAACTGTAGCTATGGGAATTGTGTACACAGTTGATTGCCCTTACTTATCCTACTATATTGCAGATGGTGATTGCTGCTGCTGCTGCTGCTGCTAAGTCGCTTCAGTCGTGTCCGACTCTGTGCGACCCTACAGATGGCAGCCCATTGGGCTCCGCCATCCCTGGGATTCTCCAGGCAAGAACACTGGAGTGGGTTGCCATTTCCTTCTCCAATGCATGAAAGTGAAAAGTGAAAGTGAAGTCGCTCAGTCGTGTCTGACTCAGCGACCCCATGGACTGCAGCCTAGTACTGGAGTGGGGTGCCATTGCCTTCTCCGGCAGATGGTGATTGCAGCCATGAAATTAAAGGACGCTTACTCCTTGGAAGAAAAGTTATGACCAACCTAGATAGCATATTCAAAAGTAGAGACATTACTTTGCCAACAAAGGTCCGTCTAGTCAAGGCTATGGTTTTTCCAGTGGTCATGTATGGATGTGAGAGTTGGACTGTGAAGAGAGCTGAGCGCCGAAGAATTAATGCTTTTGAACTGTGGTGTTGGAGAAGACTCTTGAGAGTCCCTTGGACTGCAAGGAGATCCAACCAGTCCATTCTGAAGGAGATCAGTCCTGGGTGTTCTTTGGAAGGACTGATGCTGAAGCTGAAACTCCAATACTTTGGCCACCTCATGCAAAGAGTTGACTCATTGGAGAAGACTCTGATGCTGGGAGGGATTGGGGGCAGGAGGAGAAGGGGATGACAGAGGATGAGACAGCTGGATGGCATCACTGACTCAATGGATGTGAGTCTGAGTGAACTCCGGGAGTTGGTGATGGACAGGGAGGCCTGGCATGAAGCAATTCATGGGGTCACAAAGAGTCGGACAAGACTGAGCGAGTGAACTGAACTGATCCTACTATTCTGCCCCCAAGCTAAGAATATATATGACCTGATCTCAAGGAAAAGTTGAAAACCTACTATATGGCTGAACTTCAGGAATTCCCACCATTCTTCATTTTTCACTTCTTTACCTTTTCATTCATTCACTCTTTCATTCACATATTCATTCTAGCCAATAGGTAAAGAGAATATTTATGATGAGCTAGTGCTGTGCAAGGCACTAAATCCTCCCCATGGTCAGATACGTTAATATACTTTACACAAAGGAAACTTCTAGTACTAGGAAAGGAGGTAAAAGAAAGACATAATTTAGATATAAAGGTCAGGTGAGGATCTCCCTGAGAAGCAGCGGTTCAGCTAAAACCAGAGGAAGAGACTTTCAGGTGGAGAAAGCATCATGTACAAAGGCCTTTAAGTGGGAAAAAGAATGACTTATTTGAGAAATTAAAAGAAGTTCAGCAACTGAAGTGTTTATGTTTCTGTTTTCCCTAAATCATTGATTATGTATCTTTTGACCAGAGCCCACATATTACATGTAATGGGAAGATTTAGAATCATAGTCTTTCTGTCCTGAAGATGCCCTGTAATTTCCTAAATCGGCAAAAGGGTATATTCTATACACCTTTAATATAAATATAGTACTTGTATAATTATATAATATATAATAATAAGTAGTTATAAAGGTTAAGGGTTTCCCTGGTGGCTCAGTGGCAAGGAATCTGTCTTCCAAACAGGAGATGTGGGTTTGACCCCTGGGTTGGAAAGGCCCCCTGGAGAAGGAAATGGCAACTCACTCAAGTATTCTTGCTTGGGAAATCCCATGGACAGAGGATCCTGGCAGGTTACAGCTGGAGTTGCAAAGAGTTGGACACAACTCAGTGACGGAGCACACAGGCATTATAAAGGTTAAACTGATGTAATACCATGTACATGCATGTGTATATTTTGTATCTATGATCTGTTTTGATGGGTCAGGCTATTCCTCTCAACTTAAAAGGCAGTATCCTCTATATGCTGATATGAAGAAAGGAGATCTCTCCACACATCAATTAATGATTAAGTCTCCCAAAGCCAGCATTTATGTACCATCATTTTGCTGTGTGTGTGAAAGGTAGGCGAATGTGAAAGCATGATATGAAGCACTCCGATGAGACAGGTAAAAAAAATCAATCAGAGAGAATGCAAGTGCAAAGGAACAACAATTCAATCTAGGTGAGAGGGCTCTGAAAATGTGAGGGAGGCACAGTCTGCATAATTGAAAGTTCATGCAGAAAACCTCTTAGGACATCAAAGCTCAGCATTAAGTTACTCTGAGCAGTGCAGTTCTGAAGAGTTTCACTTCAGAAGTAGATTTTAAAGACAATGAATCTTGGTTGTTTGGAAGAAATTCCATCCACAACTTTTATTTGCTATTTTAAAATATGTTTAGCATTGTTTTCTCCCAAGTCTATTTAATCTTACTTCAACAATTTCTAAATTCGCAGTAATAATAGTTTTTGAAAGGGAGCAAGGGAATCGTGTCCTTTTTTCTTATCCAAATGAAATAATCCTTTGGGCATTAATATTTCAAAGCATTTATATTGCACTATAAAGTAAATATATTTTTTTGGTGCATTGATCTTGATGGAGGGAAGAATCGATAGATGAGACATGACACTGAGTGAAGGTAAGCAAGTTGATACTCATTAAAGAAATGGCCCATGATACCCACTTCCAGGACATCAAGGACATTTTACAATTTCTGAAGTGTCTTATCAGTGAAATGATAAAACAGTTATAAACGGGTGATTATTATGTTCTTTACCTGCTTATGGAATATATATTTTGCTGTTTGCCTCTGTAATTCCCTTTTGTAGATGTTGCAAGTTGAATATCGTGAAAACCATGACTCATTATTTTGGGTCACATATTGCCAGCTCATATTTTTAATATAAATACAGCATATCAGCCCAAGCCATCAGCCATTGATTATCTGATTAAGATGTATTATTACAAAACCATAATTATACTGTTTTCTAAAGAGAACTTAATCTCATTTGTTTTGGTTAGAATGTTTTGTTTGTAAAACAGAAATCTAGTGACAAGCAAAAGAGGAATTTATATAAAAAATAAACATAGGGCCTGAAAACAGGAATGCATTTGGATTGTAAGAAATATCTGAAAGCAGAAAGTTAAATGCCTTCTAGGTCCTTCTATTTCTTTCATCTCTGCTTCTGCCTGGGTATCCATTTACATTTCAAAACAGCCACCAATCTTTTTAGTTCTCAGGCTCAGATACTAGGGAAGGAAACCCTTAATGCTTTTATATCAGAAATCATCCTGGGCCCATTAACTATGGCCAGAGGAGCCTTGTAATAAGTGCTAGAAGTAGCTCTTGCATCACTCACATAAACAGAAAATCCTACAGAAGTATTAAGGGGAACCGCCCAACAAGTTTCCAATATATGCTTTGGTGGAACCATGATGTGAACTAACATTTTTCAGCATTTAATACTGACCAAGCAATACATGGGTAGTCTCTTTTAAAACTTAGTACAACTCACTAAGTATGTGTAGTTTTGTATAGATGAAGAAGCTAAGCTAAAGGAAATGTGAGACAAAGTCCAAGATTACACACCTACACATTTAATTGAAGTAAATTAAGATGCAGTTATTGTACTTACATTTTGCTAAGCAGTGTTCTAAGGTTTCAGGATTCCAAATTCTCAGATATGATCAGTCCATGACCTTGGAGAGCTCATGGCCAACTGGAAAAGAGAAAAGCAATACAGTATTTAAGTTTTATATTTTAAGGAACCAATGATGTTTCAGAGGTTTATGTGCAGGGCATCAGACCCCTTGTGACTCAGGCCAGTGGAAAAAAATTTTGGGGAAAGGGACATTTGAATTTAAAAGATGGATTAAAATTAGCTGGATGAAGAAAAAAGATAAGTGAATCCGGGACAAAAGAGCAGGTGTGTGAAAATGAGGTCATTTAAAACACAATATAAAAAAAATATATATATATATATATATATTGGTAGTTCATTGGTGGTGAAACATAGGCAATTTGGTAGAGATAAAATATAGGGGGAAAAAAAAGAGGCAGAGAATGTCAGATAGTGAGAATCAAGACAGAGGAGAAGGTTAGATTTTAATTAGCTTTGAATCTGTTTAGGATTTCATTGTTATGAGAAGGCAATGAGAAGGTGTGAAAACTTTTTAAAAGTTACATTAATTGACATTGAAAAACAAATTATTCTGAAAATAATAATTAACAGGTTGGAAGATGGGAAGACTACATGCTAGAAACTAAAAGCAGGATCCAGTGGCAGAAAACTAGACGAAAGATAATGAAGTTCGCTCTGAAAGAAATTGAGACAGTTGGTGAAGCTAAAATTCTAGTAACAGTGTGGGGTTTTAATACCATAGCACCCCCTCCACTGTGGAAAGTGGGGAGAAATGCAACAGAGATTGAATTAAACTTGGAAAATTAGGAAATTTTACCACCCCACCAACTACCAATGAAAAAAAATTTTTACACTGCCAGTCATTTATTTTAAAATAATTCAGCATGGACAGTAATTGAAACATGAATATTCATTTGTTAAGCTACATTCAGGCAACAGTCATCTGACCTAGTGAGGAATTCCCTCTTCAAGAGGTAGTGATACACATCATAGGTAAGTATACTTTGTCGTAACTTGAACAGACAATTTTTTCCATCTAGAACATTGGGGTCAAAATATGATTTTAAGTAAAACAATAGTTTTACATTGGAATTCTTTAAATTTCTTAGCCAGTTCAACAGTATGATCTGAAAGTTATCAAATGTTTCCCATATAATTTAACACATCAAATAATCCTAGTTCCTTTACTATTTCTTCTGAGATGCCTAGGGACTTTTTAGAGGATTCCCTGGTGGCTCAGTGGTAAACAATCTGTCTGCCAGGGCAGGAGAGGTGGGTTCAATCCCTGGGTTGGGAAGATTCCCTGGAAAAGGGCATGGTAACACACTCCTGGAAAATCTCACAGATAGAGGAGCCTGGGAGGCGATAGTCCATGGTGTTACAAAGTGTCTGTCATGACTAAGCACAGCACATTAGCATTAGGGGCTCTTTGGAATACTCAAAGATAGCTAGAGAAAGAAACTTACAGTTTGTTATCAAAAGCAGTTCAATATTTCAGGAAAAATTTGTTTTCTTAACAGGGAGTAAGACAACCAAATTTCAGTCTTGTATCAGCTTACTATTGACAACAAATTTCCTTTAACTAAATTTAAATACTAACTGCATTTAATTAAATCCAGTCTAATCTTAATCACTCCTGACAACATAGAAAATTCTTTTTTTTTCAAAGTTCCCTTTTTTCCACAAACTTTTTTTAAATCACTTTTTGTATCCAAATGATTTGTCCCTTAATATTCCCCATCCAGAAACAAACAGCTCTAGGACAAAATTATTATCATCATTTTTCCTCAAAAAAATTTTTTTAAAAACTCCTTTCTTCATACCTTCTCTTGCTGACAATACATATTCTTTTTGCTTTACACACTGAAATGCTTTCCTTGTCATTTTTAGTAGTTTTAATTACATATTACAATTTTTAAACATTAAAGGTCTTAAAAACTCAAGAAACAAATAATTGAACTGTTATACCTGTCTCTTATACACATCTTTTGTTTTGGTTAGAATGTTTTGTTTGTAAAACAGAAATCTAGTGACAAGCAAAAGAGGAATTTATATAAAAAATAAACATAGGGCCTGAAAACAGGAATGCATTTGGATTGTAAGAAATATCTGAAAGCAGAAAGTTAAATGCCTTCTAGGTCCTTCTATTTCTTTCATCTCTGCTTCTGCCTGGGTATCCATTTACATTTCAAAACAGCCACCAATCTTTTTAGTTCTCAGGCTCAGATACTAGGGAAGGAAACCCTTAATGCTTTTATATCAGAAATCATCCTGGGCCCATTAACTATGGCCAGAGGAGCCTTGTAATAAGTGCTAGAAGTAGCTCTTGCATCACTCACATAAACAGAAAATCCTACAGAAGTATTAAGGGGAACCGCCCAACAAGTTTCCAATATATGCTTTGGTGGAACCATGATGTGAACTAACATTTTTCAGCATTTAATACTGACCAAGCAATACATGGGTAGTCTCTTTTAAAACTTAGTACAACTCACTAAGTATGTGTAGTTTTGTATAGATGAAGAAGCTAAGCTAAAGGAAATGTGAGACAAAGTCCAAGATTACACACCTACACATTTAATTGAAGTAAATTAAGATGCAGTTATTGTACTTACATTTTGCTAAGCAGTGTTCTAAGGTTTCAGGATTCCAAATTCTCAGATATGATCAGTCCATGACCTTGGAGAGCTCATGGCCAACTGGAAAAGAGAAAAGCAATACAGTATTTAAGTTTTATATTTTAAGGAACCAATGATGTTTCAGAGGTTTATGTGCAGGGCATCAGACCCCTTGTGACTCAGGCCAGTGGAAAAAAATTTTGGGGAAAGGGACATTTGAATTTAAAAGATGGATTAAAATTAGCTGGATGAAGAAAAAAGATAAGTGAATCCGGGACAAAAGAGCAGGTGTGTGAAAATGAGGTCATTTAAAACACAATATAAAAAAAATNGAGCCCCTAGAGAGCTCAGATGCCCACTCAGGACTGCAGATGGGTGCCATTCTAATGAACACCCCCAAAATCAATACAGCTGTGAGCCCCTGGAGCTCAGATGCCCACTCAGGACTACAGATGGGTGCCATTCTAATGAACACCCCCAAAATCAATACAGCCATGAGCCCCTAGAGAGCTCAGAAACCCATTCAGGACTACAGATGGGTGCCATTCTAGTGAACACCCCCAAAATCAATACAGCCGTGAGCCCCTGGAGAGCTCAGATGCCCATTCAGGACTACAGATGGGTGCCATTCTAGTGAACACCCCCAAAATCAAGTTTCAGGTATAAGATTTCTCAGGACAGCTCTAAAGAGCCAACACAGCTTGGCGGGGGTTGCACTCCAAAACAGACAGCAGATAGATCTCCTGATGCCTGAACAAGGAGGGACTTGACCCATCTTGAATGAGATGTGTTGTTTCTGGGTAAATACCTCCAGCTAAGTTAAAGAAAGTCTCACAGCCCTCGGAAAAAACATTCAGACCACACAGGATCCTAAAGAGCGAGCTGGAGAGTCCCCGGGGTGGCTACAGTCTCTCTGGGGGGGAGTCCTGGCGAGGGGGAGCTGGGGCGGCTAATGCCCCTGCCAGTCCCTGTCATCACCACACTGATGCTGCTCCACGTATCACCAACTGTCTAACCCGTTTTGTATCTGCCCAGGTCAACAGGCTTCAACATGCAGGGCCAGTTCAGCAAGGATGTGTAAAGCTACAGCCGACCACGGAAAACGTCGCTCATGCTTAGACGGACACCGCTGTAAGGACTCTGAGGCTTGAGACTGGCAAGAGGGCAGGCCAAGGCCCCTTACCACCCGAGCTCAGCAGGAGGAGGCCAGAGAGACCTCGACGCCCCTATTCCCCAAGAACTGGGCCTCCCACCTCTTGAGGGGGGAACGTTGGATAGTTAGAATAGGAAAAGCCAGTCCAGAATGGAGGTGGCTGAAAGACAGAGAAGGGAGAAGCCCACCAACACAGAACACAGCGGGTCTGAGACCTGAGTGAGGACCTCAGTGAAACAAACAGCCCTCCTGGCGAGCCCAGGTTGCACAGGGCAGGCCCTGGGGAGGAGAAGCGACACGTGGGGGAGGAGCCGAGACCGGGCCGGGCCTCTCTCCTGTTAGTGTCTTTTGGGTGAGTGCACCCTCACACCTCGAGGATGTATTTTCCTTCACTTTCTAAATAAAACTCAGCTGTAACACGGAGCTGTAACACTCGTCCATCCATTGCTTCAGATTTTTGCTGAAGCAAGCTAGAACCAAGGAAATTACACATCCCCCCCCCCAACAGACCCAGCTGGGTGTCTCCTGAAAATGCAGATTCCCAGGCCCGGAATCAGCCTTGCGGGGTGAGGTTTGAGACCTCTAACCTCCTGAACTTCCCAGGTGGTGCTAGTGGTAAAGAACCCGCCTGCCAGTGCAGGAGACATGGAGACACAGGTTCGATCCCTGGGTTGGTAAGATCCCCTGGAGAAGGGAATAGCTACCCGCTCCAGTAATCTTGCCTGGAGAATTCCGTGGACAGAGAAGGCCGGCTACCGTCCACGGGGTTGCAATGAGTCGGACACGACGAACGCGAGTCAGCACACACATGCCAGCCAGCTGGGGCTGACGCAGGCACGTGCAAGACAGCCGCCGCTGCGGCAAAGGACAGGGCTGGCCCGCGCCCCACAGCCCACACCCCAGCGCCCCGCCACAGGCCACCTCCGGCTCCTGGGGCCCCGGTGAGGTGTTCAAGGCCAGGATTTCCCTGGCCGTCCAGCACTGGCTACATGCCCAACGCCATACGAAAACCATCTGCTTTTGCAAAAAGTGACCAGAGGCTTGGAAAAAAGTCCCAGTCAGCCAGACCTGAGACAGATAAAGGCTCATCTCCAGGTGGTTGAAGAAGTGCTGGTCTTGAGGAAAGAAGATGGCCTGAGGCTGGCGGGCAGGGCGGGAAGAGAAGACCCAGGAAGATCCACAAAACTGGGCTGGAAGGCACCCTGAGCCAGTCAGGGGGAGGCCCTTGGGGGAGCGGGATGGAGGCAGGCAGTGATTCTCGCACACCCCGC
>SJYT01010007.1:105740-180687 GCA_006410635.1 Cephalophus harveyi
CAACCTTGCAGGAGACAGAGCAATTCTTCCAGGGGAGGGGCTTTAGAGTGACTCCATGTCTTTGCTGACAAAGGTCTGCCTAGTCAAAGCTATGGCTTTCCCAGTGGTCATGTATGGATGTGAGAGTTGGACCATAAAGAAGGCTGAGGGCTGAAGAATTGATGCTTTTGAACTGTGGTGCTGGAGAAGACTCTTGAGAGTCCCTTGGACTGCAAGGAGATCCAACCAGTCCATCCTAAAGGAAATCAGTCCTGAATACTCACTGGAAGGACTGATGCTGAAGCTGAAACTCCAATACTTTGGCCACCTGATGCGAAGAACTGACTCATTGGAAAAGACCCTGATGCTGCGAAAGATTGAGGGCAAAAGGAGAAGGGGGCCGCAGAGGATGAGATGATTAGACAGCATCACCGATTCAATAGAAATGAATTTGAGCAAACGCTGGGAGACAGTGGAGGACGGGCGCCTGGCGTGCTGCAGTCCATGGGGTCGCAAAGAGTCCACACAGCTTAATGGCCGGCGAACAGCCACCACCACCAACCAGTCACCTGTCAAGGACTCCTTGCAGGCACTAATCCAACTTTAGAAATGCAAATACCCTTGCCCTAATCCCCGCCCCCAGCAGCCCAGCCCCTCTGCTCCCACGGCCCAGGCCTGGCGGCAAGGGCCTCCCCAGAGCCAGGGGCCGGCAGGGCTGACGGGGGACTGTTAAGCCAGTGAGTGTGCGCGAGGGTCTCTTGTGTTTTAAAAGTGCACGTGCCTCTGTGCTCAGCACGTTCTGGAGCTGGCCTCTGCAGGGAGCATGCTGACAGGGACGCCAGCTCTCCGCCTCTCGTGCCCTGGGCCCCCTCGCTGTGCATGGATTTCAGCGAAGACTCTGCTGTGCTGGAGAGTCTCAAGCGGCTGTCGGGCGCAGACCGCACAGGCGTCCCTTCGCCACCCCATGCCCTTCCCTTAGCGCCTGCCCCAGGCTCCCCGCAGTGGACACAGTGTGTCCTGTCTCGAAGCCAGTGGGGCCACTTGTGAGACTGTGATAGAAGCTGTGGTGCTGGACAGCCGCGGGTGGGGGGCTGAGGGCCCCGTGCGGCTCCCGCTGCCCACCCTGGCAGCACCCGCTCCCTGGCCTGCCGCCTGCTGTCCCCCGGCTGGCCGCGCTCTGGACGCACGGACCTCCCCTCGGTCGGTCTCTCCTCAGGGCTGCCGGCTCTGGCCCAGAAAGCCCTTACGGGACGCTGAGCTCAGCCGAGCCTCTCACCCTTGGGCCCCACCCGGGTGCCCTTACGAGAAGCCTGACCACAGTCCAGCCTAATCAAGACATTAGTTAGGGAACATTGCTGCCCTCATCTCTTTTCGCCTCAGCCTCTGGCCCACGTTCACCGTCCGGCGTCCGTGGAACTGCGAGGGGCAGGGACGGTGCTGGCCTCACTCACTGGCACCCCAGCTGAGCACCACCCCTGCTGCGCTTGTGCTTTGTCTTCGGATCACCCCAGCATAACCCGCCATCATCCCAGACGACCGCCCTGGTGGTGGTGAACCCAGATGCCCCAGCGGATGGACCAGCTCGGGAAAGAGTCCACCGTGGGGGGAGTCCTTCTCAGCCCCTCCACTGCCCTGGACCCAGTGCTGGGGCCCTGGACTGTCTGTGGCCCCCAGGCGGGAGAGGGCACCCCACATGGCCAGCTCTGCCCCGTCCTGGCCAGGGGCCTGCACCCTCCTGGCACGCCAGGATTCTGCGCATCACCACCTGTCTCTCCACCCCTGCTCGCCTCAAGGCCTGTGTGCCCTGAAACTTGGTCTCTGCCCACACCCTGCCTGTCTCTGCCACAGTTTTGCATTGTTTTTTTCCAAAGGGCCACCACAAGGAAATCCAAGCCTCTCCTGACCCCCATCCAACCTGCTAGTGAGTCCCGAGGCCCGCTCCCACACTCTCAGGCCGTTTTCGCCCCCTCGCCACCGCCAGGCCGCGCAGCCACAAGCTCCACCCCGGCTCGGTCCGCTCCTGTGCCTCCCGGCGGCCACCTGACACTTGTCACCCCTGGGGACTGGGCCAGGTCCTGGAGGCCAACTGCTGGGCTGCGCCCCTGGGGCTTCAACCAGCAGGAGGCCCCAGCAGGCCAGGGGGTGGGACAGAGGGCAGAGTGGTTCCTGGCATGCCCCCCAGCCCCTGCTCTGTCCCGCCTGCCCCCCAACCCAGGAGTCTTGTCACGAAGTTGTGGTCACGGACCTCGGCCCCTTTGGGTGGGCTGTCTCACTCCTCGGGACACCGGGGTCAGCACTGGGGGCCTCGCCCTTCTGCACAGGACAGGAGGGCCCTCTTGAAAGCCTGAATCTGGTCCAATCCCTCCCTCTCTGAAGCAGCGGACTACATGCTGAGAACCTGAAGGCTCGCTTACCCGCTGGGAGAGTGCGGCTAAATCAGCGGTCAGGGGGTTAAGTGGCCGGGTTGGATGTTTTTTCCTTTCTTTCTCTCTCTTTTGTAAATGACACTGGACCAGAGGGAAAGCTGAAGCAGCGGACTACACGCTGAGAACCTGAAGGCTCACTTACCCGCTGGGAGAGTGCGGCTAAATCAGCGGTCAGGGGGTTAAGTGGCCGGGTTGGATGTTTTTTCCTTTCTTTCTCTCTCTTTTGTAAATGACACTGGACCAGAGGGAACAGCAGAAAAGGGAACGGAAAACAGGCTCCTGAGTTAGGGCTTGTTTTGGTGACATGCAAGCTGGCTGAGCCCAAAGGGGGCGTCTCACTGCAGGTGGCCGCCCACTGGGGGGCCCTCCTGCCCTCGCCCCCTCCTCGCCGCCTGGCTCAGGGCCTCAGACACGCAGGCCCGTCCTGCCCTGGAGCCTTTCCTGCCTCTCGGCTCACCTGCCCTTCCGTCTGCTCCTCCCACAGCTCCTTCCCACTCTGACGTCACCTCCTCCGAGGAGCCCTCCATACTGGGCCCACCTGAAGCAGGAGTGTTAAGCCTTGCTTGTGCTCCTGAAACGCTCTGTGCCAGCTTGGCTGGCCTCAGGAGTCCTCGCCAGGTCTCCCTTTCTAGAGCGTTTCCAGCTGGAGCGGCGGAGAGACCGGGTCCTCCTGTGCTTCAGCAGCCCCGTGTGTGGACGGAGCCACAAGCCTAACAGCCCTCACGCGCCCTCGGCGCCCCAGCCCGCTGCAACGGTGCCGGGGTGTCGGACTGCCATTGCTTCACCGGGCCCTGAGCCCCACCGGAAGGCAGGGGGGTGCACACCTGCTGGGCGGCGAGCAGCTGGGACCCAGGGAGGGGCTCGTCTCCCCAGGGCCAGCCACCAAGAGCAGGAGCTCAGGCCACGGCCCTCACATCGCCCTGCCACCAGCTGCCCCCAACAGCGGACCCAGGGGAGCCGAGCCCCTCAGTACCCACGGGTCCAGGAGGAGTCATCCCCAAGGGTCCCCTGAAACCTGAAGTTCCACTGGCAGGGGACCCTGCCAACTCCCACTGACCGGCGAGGAAGCTGAGGCCCCAGAGCACGGAAGCCTAGGGAAGCGATGTCTCGAGGCGAGGACCCCACAAAGTGCTGGGGCCTTGGCCCCGGGCTGGAGCTGTGCCCAGCACGCACAGAGACCTAGAGGCATACAGAGGCGCATAGGGCGTGCCTGGAGACCCTGGTGCCCGCTGCCGGGCAGGGCGGCCTGTGTTGGGGCTGACGTAAGCGCGTCCCCGGGAGACGTTTCTGCGTCTGTGTCCTGTGTGCCCCCCCGCACCCGGCCCGGCCCCACCAGCTCACCTGGGCCTGGGGCTCGGCAGGCTCTGACTGCCCCCACTGCACCTCTGGGGGGTGGGCACCGCTGCCAGGAGCCTTCAGAGTAAGTCAAGGGGCGTCGTTCCAGAGCGGGGGTAACAGGGGTGCGTGCGGGGGTCACGTGCCCACGTCCCGCACCCAGGAGGTGGTACTTTGCATCCTAGGATTCGGTGCCCCCTCCCTTAGCTGGAACTAAGCTGCTGACTGAGGGGAGCAGCGCCTTCCGCCGCCTCTGCCCCAGCCCGCCCTCCCGCCTCTTGCTTGCACAGCACAGAGTCTGGGGACCGACCGTGCGCACTCTCCTGCGTCACCTGCATCCGTCTCCTCCTGCCGCTGTGAAAATTCCCGGGATGTGGTGCTTGAAACAACACCCATTCCTCCGCTCCCAGTTCTGAGGTCAGACGGAGAATCACGCTGTCCGCACCGCTGGTCCCCTCTGGAGGCTCCAGGGCAAAGTATCTGCTCTCCTCTTCCCGCTTCCAGGGGTGTCTTGCTCCTCAGCTTGCGGCCCCTTGCTCCCCCTCCTCAGTCAGCAGAGTGGGAGCTCCCTCTTACCTCTGCCCACCACCTCGCCTCCTGACCTGCTCTAAGGCAGCAATGCCCAACCTTTTTGGTTCCAGGGCCCTGTTTCGACAAAGACAATTCTTCCACGAACCGGAGTGGACGGGATGGTTTACAGACGCTTCGAGGGCCTTACATGTTGTGATCATGATCATTGGTACCTGCAGCCGCTCCCCAGAGCTAGTATCACCAGCTCAGCTCCGCCTCTGGTCGTCCAGCCTCAGATTCTCAGAAGGAGCCACAATCAAGACCCCTCACATGCTCCGGTCACAGTAGGGTTTGAGCTCTCAGTAGAATCTGATGCCCTCGCTGATCTGACAGGAGGTGGAGCTCAGGTGGAAACCCCAACAATGGGCAGTGGCCGTAAATATAGACAGAGCTCCATTAACTTGCTCGCACTCACCTCGTGTGCGGCTGGGGGGTGGGGGGGACCCTTGCTTTAAAGGACCCACATGACTACCTCGGGCTCACCAGATAATCCCGGATAATCTCTCCTTTCTCCAGTAGTCATGTATGGATGTGAGAGTTGGACTATAAAGAAAGCTGAGCACTGAAGAATTGATGTTTTTGAACTATGGCATTGGATAAGACTCCTTAGAGTCCCTTGGACTGCAAGGAGATCCAACCAGTCCATCCTAAAGGAAATCAGTCCTGAATAGTCATTGAAGGACTGATGCTGAAGCTGAAACTCCAATACTTTGGCCTCCTGATTCGAAGAATTGACTCACTGGAAAAGACCCTGATGCTGGGAAAGATTGAAGGCAGGAGGAGAAGGGCACGACACAAGATGAGATGGCTGGATGGCATCACTGACTCGACGGACATGAATTTGAGTGAACTCCGGGAGTTGGTGATGGACAGGGAGGCCTGGTGTGCTGTGGTTCATGGGGTCACGAAGAGTTGGACACGACTGAGCGACTGAACAACAATCCTTGGAGCCAATATTCTGCTGACGACTTTTTACCTTTAAATTGTATATTTAACCTCTATATCTTATCCCAATTTTAGCAATAGCGCTTGCTTACCACCCACGTCATTTGCTCAACAAATATTTGTTTTGGGAGCTGGGCTCACAGTGCTGAACAAAACAGGCAAAGCCCTTCTTCCCGAGTTCATGTTCTAGTGTGCAAGAACAGATAATACACTGAATGTGTGAGTAAATTATGTTCCCAGCGCAACTGATTTTTGGATGGTAATTTGGCAAAAGTTACTGGCCTGCTCTTTGACCCAGCAAACTCGCCATTAAAAGTTGTATATGAAGCTATGTGCAAGCTCTGTTCTGTTTTGTATCATTATGTATCTCAGCAAACATATGGGACCAATCTTAAGGCTAGTTAATGGTAATTTACCGTTAAATTCAACTGGTAAGTAAACTGTGGTGCCCAGAGACCAGAATTTACAGCTCACCATGATGGTGCGTATTCTGGGATCTGGGTTGACCCAAAGCCTGTCCACGTGGCGCACAGCCAACCACGTGCTCTAAACTGCTTTCCTACAGGCAGAGGCATCTCTGGGGCACAGGGGACCCAGGACGCTTCCAGACAGAATTGCACCCCTTCCAGTGTCCGCCCACCTGGGCCTGGGCAGAGGCCGCCGGGCCGAGGGCCCACGCGGAGGCTGCTGGGGACGCGGGTGGAGAGGCGAGGTCCGCCCACCTGGGCCTGGGCAGAGGCCGCCGGGCCGAGGGCCCACGCGGTGGCTGCTGGGGACGCGGGTGGAGAGGCGAGGTCCGCCCACCTGGGCCTGGGCAGAGGCCGCCGGGCCGAGGGCCCACGCAGTGGCTGCTGGGGACGCGGGTGGAGAGGCGAGCCGCATCCAGGTGCCGCCTACTTGTGTGCACGCACGCGCTCACGGACGCTCCAGTGGGGCATCCTGGCCCGGCCCGTAACCGGGCGCTGTCTCTGTGGATGAAGAAGGCACCCCTGTGGGGACTGACACCTCACTTCCCCAGGGCATGTTTGCCCCCAGGGAGTGTGTCCGGTCAGAGTCAAAGGGCACAGGTCACAAGGCTGGGTCCTCTCCCCAGGACCAGGGCCGGGCAGGATGGGGTGTCCGTTCTGCACTTGTGCTGTGCCCTACTGGACAGATGGACGGCTACAGTAGGAGGTTTCCCAGGTCAGCGGGGACAAGGGCCTTCACCGCAGGAGACGGACGCACATGCACACACCTCCCTCACGTCTCCCCTGCAGACCCGCGGAGCTCCACCACCAGCTCCAGGTCCGAGGCTGTCACTGACAGCCCCCAGGGCACACGGACAGAGAAGCAGGCCGGTACGGAGCCCAGCCCCTCCGGCCAGCTCCCTCTTGGCCCAGTGGGGCACGGGGTAGGGGTCGAGGCCCCATCCGCAGAGCTCACGCCAGGCACTGCCTCCGCCTGCTCAAGATGCTGATCCGTTCCCAGTTGCAAGTGGGCATCACGTGCCATTTCCCCAGGGGAGCTGTGGCCTGGAAACGGTTTGCCCCTTCGCGGTGCATACAGTGGGTGCATAATCGATGCTCAGTACGCTGCACACGAGGTGGGAGGTGCCAAGCAAGGGTCTCAGACAGGAGCTCAGTGGAGTCGTGGCCCTGTGGGCCAGGCCCGCCTGTGGTCTCTTCCCACAAGTGAAGCTGGAATCGGGCAGCTGTGGGTCTGTGGAGCAGACACCCAGCCTCGGGCATGGAGGCGGGGGTGCAGGGACCCTGCACTGACCAGGGCCGGACATCCACGGAGCCCCTGTGTCGCTCCAGGTGCAAACCAGGGTCCCCCGCATGTGGCAAACCAGATTGAGCCCCCAGAATCACTCCACTTCCTGGCAGGGCCAAGGAAAACAGCATGCCAACGCGAGTTATCAAGTTCTTTCTTTTTATTGGCAAATATATTTTTATGAAGGACCAAAGAAAATATACATAATTGTAACATATGTACACCAGCTTTATAGATTTTATTTCAAATTTACACAATGTCGATATGTTATTAAAAGATTTTATGTCGATGCACCTATGTACATTTTATTTACATACATTCATAGGATGTGAAATAAACCTCTCAAAACAAGCTAGTTCATTTGATATTAATTTCTAGACAAAATGAGGAATGCACTTCTAGATCAGGGTTTGGGGGGCTCTGCTAGCTCTTCTACGCCGGCCCTCTCCTCCTGAAGGGGACCCGAGGCGATGTCTGGATTTGTCTGCAAACAGGACGAGGGGCTGGGCCACGCGGCACCGTCACCCTAGGGCAGACCTGCGTCTGTCCGTCTGTCCTGCACGTTTAACTCAAGCACATGCACTACCGCCTTGCCGAGAGGGGTTTTTTCACCCAGCCCACAGCCACCCGGCAGCCAGGTCCCGCCGCTGTACCGCCCTTTGCGCACTCTGGCAGTCAGGCCAGGGATGGAGCCACGCCCAGACCACAGTGCAGCCTGGACTTCTGGCCTCCTTCCTTCTTCCCCGCACGCTCCCTCCGGGAACTGACATTTCAACACTGCGCACTTCTCCTTCCCCGGCCTGAGCGCTGGCCCCAGCCCAGGCGGGGAGCCCAGCAGGAGGGGGGCTGGGCCGCGGAAGGCGCGGGACGCGCAGGTCGCCTCTGGCCAGCGCGGCCGCCTCCGGGTCCCCGGGGAGGTGGCGGTGCTGAGTCCGCACCCCCGGGCTCCAGGTGGCCCAGATGGGGGTCACGTCCTTCCCGCGGGGGCTGATAACTTATTGCTAGAGTGCCGGGGCGGCGGCGGCCGCGCAGGGCGGGTCAGGGCCGCGGCAGTCGGCCGCTGCGCGGGAAGCGGTGCACCTTGACATGCTTGGACAGGTGGTCGCTGCGGGCGAACTTCTTCTCGCACACGGGGCACTGGTAGGGCTTCACGCCCGAGTGCGAACGCCGGTGTCGCGACAGCTCGTCCGAGCGCGAGAACCTGCGGGACAGGGCGGTCAGCGGCCTCGCCCCCGCCGCCTGGCAGAGCCCATGGGGTTCGCGGGGAGGACACCGAGCCCACCCTGCCCCTCCCCCGCCGCCCCTCTAGGGAGGCGAGAGGGGCCTGAGGGCAGCTGGTAACCCCACAGGCCCCCCAACTGCAGCTGTGCCTGAAGCCCCTCAGATCAGACAGTGGGGCTCCTGGGAGCATCCTCCAGGCAGCCCCCAACCGGGGGCACAGGCTGGGGCAGAGGCCCTGCCCAGCCGGCAGGGGGAGGGCCTTTGTCACAGCAGAGGAAGGCTCCTCAGACTTGACCCCACAACTCCTGGACCCTGCCTGCCTTCCCAGCAGCTGAGAGGTCCCCAGACGGCACCGTGCCCTGCAAGGCGCTCAGAAGCCTCCACGGCGGCCCAGCTGCCTCCCTGCCGCAGCCCCAGCAGCTGCTGCGAAGGAGCGGTGGCCACGGACCCCAGCTGACCACAGGGCTCAGCTCTTGCCACGGCCGAACTCAGGGACTCCAGCCTCTCCCCACGACCGAGCTTGGTCCTGGCAGCAAGACCCCACCCTATGCATACACGGTGTTGTGCTTTGCACTCTGCCTGCACGATCTGCCCTGGGACATGTGCCCAAACCGTCCCCTCTGTCCAGAAGGCTCTTCCCACGCATCCCTTAGCCCTCAGAGCAAACGTCACCTCCTCAGGAAAGCCCTCCAGGATTGCATCCCACCCACAGCTAGGGCCTAGAAGTACTAGGCATTCCTCCTTTCTGACCTCTGCCGCTGCTGCAGCTTCAGTCTCCAAGTTTTTGATGAACATCAGTCTGAGCCACTAGACCATTGGCTCCATGAGGAAAGGCATGTGCCCCGTGGCCCAGTACCTGGTGCCTGGGGTGCTTGGTCTGTGCGTCAGTGAGAGAGCAGAAGCAGCAGCACCTCAGGAGGACGGAGAGCTGTCAGAGAGGCAGCCCTCGCGGGCCCCGGGGCGCGAAAACACCCAGTGCACATGCACACACACAAACACGCCACACTGAAGCCTCTGCCCGCAGCTGCAGGGGGCCTGGGCTCGACCCCTGGGTCGGGAAGATCCCCTGAAGGAGGGTATAGCAACCCACTCCAGTATTCCTGCCTGGAGAATCCCCATGGACAGAGGAGCCTGGCAGGCTACAGCCCACGGGTCACAAAGAGTCGGACACGACTGAGCACGGAGCACACCCATGCACGTGTGCACACGCTCACCCACGTGAACACACGCACACAGGAGCATCAGGCCCAGCACCCCTGTTCCTGGACCCACGCACGAGAGGAACGGGGGTGGCGCCTGCAGCAGCCGTCCCCACCCCACCAAGGACGGGGCTACAGGCTCGGCCAGGCCTGACCCTCTGGGTGGGAGCCCAGGACCCACAGCTGTACGGGGAAGACTGAGTGGGGGCCTCAGCCCAGAGGCGCGGAGGACAAGCACCGCCTCCCTCACTCCCCTGGTGCCCAGAGCGCGGCCAGGCTCCCGTGCTTGGAAGCTGGTGTTCACATCGCGGCCCGGGTGCCTGCACACAGGGCACAGTGCGTCAGCACCTTTGGAAATAAGACCCTGGCCCATCTGCCGTGAGAGGAAACCGAGGTGCAGAGACACGAGGCCCTGACCCAGGGTCAGCGGCCGCAGAGCGGCCGAGGCCAGAGCAAACGGGGCCAGACCCGGGTCTTCCCGCCCTGGTGACCGCGGGCAGCCTGGCCTCCCCCAGAGTGGGCCGGGTACCCCGCACCCCTGCAGCTCAAGCGGGTGGAAGGAGCACCAAGGTTACAGCCGTCAGGGGCCAGCCCGGGACCACCCACCCCAGGGGGAGTCAGGACCCCCAGGGCAGCGGCAAGGAGGCTCTGTGACGGCCCCAAGCCCCCACCTCCCCCAGCACGAGGCACGGGATCGGCCTCATCCTCCCACTCAGGGAGCCAAGACCAGCCCCGCTGGAGACGCCACCCCGGGGAGGGCGCGAGGACAGGGGCTGCAGGGAGGGCGGATGGCTCGGCGCGGGCCTGTGCAGCCCCAAGCAAACGCGGGCCCGAGCTGGGCCTCAGGGTCCCCTCTTCCAGTGGAGCCTCGGGGCTCTTGTCCACCTTCCAAGGCTCTTCCCAGAGGCCAAGTGGGCACACAGGGCAAGTGGCCTCTTGTCGGGGGATGCCTAGGAGGGGCGCGCAGCAGGGACAGCGGCCCCGAGAGCAGCCCCCCACCCGCACGGCCCCCTCCCCCTCAGGTCCAGGGACCAGAGCCCCCAGATGACCCCCACGCCACCTTCTCCCAAACCGCAGCCACGTGGGATGGGGCGGGCGGCTACAACTCAGCCTCTGCGGGCAGCGGACCCCGCTCCTCCTGCCAGGCCGCCTGGCGAGTCACCAGGCTCTCAGAGGTGCCCCCCAGGCACGGAAGGGCAGCCCAGGCGCCAGGGCGGAGGGTGTGGGGCGGGTGCGGGGCCCGCGGCTGACGAGGGTCGCTCACGAGCCCCACAGCTGGGCTGCAGGGAAGCACGGGTCCAGGGGGCCCTCCGTCAGCCAGAAGGCCGTCGCTGTGAGCACCCAGGCCGAGGGCGGCGGTGGGGACGTGCCGCCGGGAACAGCGCGGGGCTGCGACCGCAGGCAGGGCTCGGGGCCTTGTCGCAGCCCCGGCCCCGTCCCGGCCTCCCCATCTCCAGGGCCTCTCTGTTCACCGTGGAGACCCAGGCCCCACCACGCAGGGAGCCGGCACTCCCCCAGGAGCGGAGGCAGGAGGGCACTCTCCTCAGATGGGACAGGACGTCCTCTGCAGAGAACAAGGGGGGCCGGTGTTCAAGAGGGAAGCGGGAACTTCTAGGCAGAGGCCGGCAGCGCCTCCCGACACGCGCGGCCTCCAGCAGGCCCATCTGGCCCCAGCCCCGTCCCAGCCTCCGGAGCCGCGTCCCTACGGGGAAGAGCAGGGACTCCAGGGCCCACAATCAGACACCGAAGGGAGTGGCGGGAGGTGGCCCAGGCCAGGGTGACCCTGAGGGACAGCTCTCCCGGCCCTCAGTGAGCAGGACCCAGGACAGGTGCCAGAGGGGGACAGGCAGCTGCTCGTCACCAGGACCGCCAGGAAGGAGAGGGTCTGGAATGCAGAGCGCCCACTGGGAGGGCAGGCACGGCGCAGGGGGCAGCCCACCCCCTCTGGAGGTGCGGAGGGGCTGCTGCAGGGCGGGCCGGGCCTCCAGCCTGCCGGGTGGGGTGAGGTGGGGTGGGCAGGGAGCCTGGGCCGAGCCCCTGCCTCAGCCACCTCCCAGCTGGGTGATGGTGAGAACCGCCTGCCAGCTCCGGCCGCGTTTCCTTTCTCTAAAGTGGGGCGGCAGAGGGTGAGATGTTGAATGGCATCAACAACTCGACAGACATGAGTCTGAGTAAGCTCCGGGAGCTGCTGATGGACAGGGGAGCCTGGCGTGCTGCAGTCCATGGGGGCAAAGAGTCGGACACGACTGAGTGATTGACCAACAACGAAAGTGGGACGACAAGCTGACGCCCGCTCACAGGCTCAGAATGACGCACGGTGCCTGCCCAGCACCCCGGAGCTGCGTCTCACTGTCTCACTCCTCAGCCCTTTCCTCCTGGCCCAGGGCTGATGCCTGGCGGCTGACGACCTCGGGGAAGACAGGACTCCTGGCTCACGAGAGCGCTACCCAGTGAGAGGTGGTGGCCAGCCCGGCCCTGGGGCGGCGCGTGGGAGAGGCACGCTGGCCTCACCACGGCGGGTTGCGCTCTGTCCCCGGGAAGGATGACTGCGTCTTTCTGGGCCTCGGTTTCCCCCTACCTAAAACAAGATGGTGCCAACAAACCACAGGGGTGCTGGGAGGCCTCAAAGAGACCGGGATGCGGGAAGGGCAGAGCCAGCGACAGCCGCCCCCGGAGGAGCGAGCTGGAGACCCAGGCCCCCGGGGCCGCGCCAGCCCATGCTGCCCGAGGGGCCCCTAGTCCAGAGCAAGGCGTCAGGATAGGAATCCAAGTGTGTCTGGGGGTACGGAAGGCCTGAGGGGCGGAAAGGTAGTGAGTCCCCTGTGGAAGGAAGCATGGAAGCCAAGGTGGCGATTTGCAGAGGGGAGTCCAGCTCTGAGACCCTCAGGACAGGGCCTGGCACTCAGCAAGGGCCTGGGGGGCTGGCCACTGTCACCTTCTCCCCTGTCCTGTCCTGACGGAGCTGCCCCAAAGTCAGTCCACCCTCCCACCCACATGCTGGAAGGATGCCCCTCTGTCACTCGGCTGGCAGCTACGACCACGTAGACGGGACAGTCAACTCATGGGTCCATAAGCAACAGTTCATGATCCCTGAAGACTAACCAGCGAGACACGGCCCCCGCAAGGGGCAGGTGCCCTCAGCTCCCCGCCTGGCAGGGCCTCCGCCTCACGCGAGCCACACGTGACCCCGTGAGGGCCAGACCCAGACCAAAGAGAAGCTGCCCGCCTGGCTGACGGCAGACACGGCTCCCGGGGCTCTGTAGAGACCTCATGGTGCCAGGCTCCCACCGTGCCTCCCCCACTCAGGGGCCCTGGGTCAGACCATGCAAGGGCTCAGGCAGGGCACACCTGAATGCCCACCATGAATCCCACCCTGGGTTACATACCTCCCCCCACGGGGAACTCACTCCCTCCAGGGCTGCTGTGCTGGAGGCCGAGACGTGCCCCCCTGATGCCCTGGGCCAAGGATCCTGTCTGTCCTCCAGGATAGCCTGGAACACAGGTCCTCTTCTCCCAGGGGAGCAACCGAGTGGGCGGCCTTGACCACGACCACACCCTTCCACCCAGCCTCAGTTCTGGGGGGGTGGACAGTGCCCAGGACCGTGAGGCTGCCCACGGCCCAATCCCCACCAAGAAGACAGCACTGGCCCGGGGGCCTCCGGGTGCCACCCTGCAGCACGGGTGCCACCCAGGGGAAGCGGGGTGACCCCTCCCCTCACACTGCGACCTCATCCAAGAGCGGCACACGACCCAGACGATCCCTGCACACACGGACCTGGGGGACAAAGGCCACGAGCAAGCCTCCCACTCCACAGATGGGAAACTGAGGCGTGGCTGGGGGGACCGCGGGAGGCACTGGCAGGGGGCAGAGCTGGGCCGGGGTCCAACCCCTGCCACCAGCCACCCCACCCCCGGGGTCAGGACATCCCCTGCCGTGGCTGGACCGCAGCAGGGCCCCGGGTCTGCCCACCGATCCTAGTTTTTCTGCCGGCTGGCAGGCCTGCCCTGAAGCACACGGGCTGACTCTGCCCGATGCTGTGGGCAGCGCGGGGCTGGGGCTGGGGCTGGGCTCCCGGAGCCCTCAGGGCTGTGGGTGCTGGCCAGCTCAGCACCCCACGACCCGGGACGCTGGGCACAGGGCTCCCCTCCGTCCAGCCTCAGCCCGCCACAACGCTGAGGCCGGCACCTGCAGCCCGGGACCGGCCCTGCCCTGCTCTCAGGCGCAATGCTGCCAGCAAGCACCAGGCACCGTGCGCACCCCCACACACGCATGGGGCGCAAACATGCAGCGTGCACAATCGCGTGTGGCCACATGTGCCCCTTGTGAGGTTCCGGTCTGCACAAAGCCAAGCATGCCTCCCCCCCACACACAGAAGCCACACGAGGCAGGACCGTGTGCAAGGAGCACGCGCACTGCCCGGGTGGGCCAGCATCCTGCAAGGGGGCGTCCTGAGCAGGTCATCCCTGACCTGTGCCAGAGCCTCAGGAAACAGTTCCCTCCCAAGAGGGCGAGCCCGCCTGGGGGGACTAGGGGCGGCCCATGGGGGTCCCACCAGCTCTGCCTGCCCAGGGGCTGGGTGACCCCGGGCAAGCCGTCACCCGGCTTTGAGAGCTGGGTCCCCCACCGCACACTGAGTAGAGAGCCTGGAAGCAGTCTCCCGCTTCTGGCTTGAGGGCGAGCCCGCCCGGGGGGACTAGGGGCGGCCCATGGGGGTCCCACCAGCTCTGCCTGCCCAGGGGCTGGGTGACCCCGGGCAAGCCGTCACCCGGCTTTGAGAGCTGGGTCCCCCACCGCACACTGAGTAGAGAGCCTGGAAGCAGTCTCCCGCTTCTGGCTTGGCACCCGAGCCTGGAGCCCCTCGGTGGGCTTTCTGGTGTCCCCAGCACAGCCCCGGGTCCCCCAGGATGGCTGTCAACTGGCTGGGCCTTCAGGCTGTAGAGGCGGCCGCTTCTGGCCCCTGGCTTCAACCCCATCAGCAAAGGGCCACATGCCCGCCGGTTACTGAGCTGCTCCAGCCTCCCTGTGCTCAGCGATGAAGGGAGGTGAGAAACGGTACTTACCCTTGGGCGCTGCGGGGGTGCGCAGCACAGCAACGCTGCCGGATGCACGATGCGCAGCCGCCCTCCGCGCCTCTCAGCAGCCCTGGCGCCACCAGGGAGCTCTTGCTTGGCCCAGCCCCTCCCTAGTACAGCCACAGCCTCACCTGGTCACCATGAAACTGGACGCCAGCACTTGGAGGCATACGGGGACCTCTGGGCCTGCCCACCCCCTCCCCGCCCTAAGCAGCCTTATCCAAGCGCGGAGGACGCGGTCTTGGCCACGCACCCCGGGAGCAGGGGCGCGCGGGCCCTGCGCAATGCCTGGCCGCCGCCGCCATACTGACCTCCAGCCGCAGCCCGGCCAGGTGCAGGCGAAGGGCTTCTCGCCCGTGTGCCGGCGCAGGTGGGCCTTCAGGTGGCTGCTCTTGGTGTACATCTTGCTGCAGCCGGGGAAAGTGCACCTGTGCATTTTGATGAGTTCGGCNGCACCCCGGGAGTAGGGGCGCGCGGGCCCTGCGCAATGCCTGGCCGCCGCCGCCATACTGACCTCCAGCCGCAGCCCGGCCAGGTGCAGGCGAAGGGCTTCTCGCCCGTGTGCCGGCGCAGGTGGGCCTTCAGGTGGCTGCTCTTGGTGTACATCTTGCTGCAGCCGGGGAAAGTGCACCTGTGCATTTTGATGAGTTCGGCCGCCGGGTTCTTGGGGAACTTCTGGCCCACGAGGAGGCCTGCGGAGCCGGGCCCCAGGGGTCCCGACCCAAGGGGCTTGGCAGCGATGGGCACAGGGGCAATGCGCACGAACTTAGAGGGCAAGCTGAGGCTGGGCGAGGGCAGCACGTGGGGCACAAGCGCGAAGGTCTGGCCCTGGACACTGACCAGCAGCTGCGCCACCTTGACAGCCTCCGGGGGCTGCCCCGGGGACGCAGGCTCTGCGCCCGACTCCTGCTTCACCGGCACCGGCTGGATCTGCAGCAGCAGCGGGGCCGGGGGGTCGGGCGTGGGGCCCCCAGATGGGCCCTGGCTGCCAGCCGCACCGGACCCCGGCGGGGGGGCGCAGCGCTCTCTGCCACTGGCCCCGGGGTGGAGGTGGCCTCTGTGCGGCCCAGCAGAGAGCTGGCCACAGGTGTCCAAGTCCTTGCCACTGCCCTCTGGGGCCTGCTTCACCGCTGGCTCCATGTTCTCCTCCAGAAACTCTTCGATTTCCTCCAGGGTGGGCTGGAAGGGCCGAGGGACGTCATCGGGGTCGCCCACGGGGAACTCGGGGAAGCTGAAATGCTCCCCCTTCACGGGGGCCGGTGTTTTCCGCCAGGTCCCCCAGGCCATGGGGCTGCCATGAGCCGCAACGCCGCCGCCCAGGGTGGCCTGGGACAGCAGGAAATCCAGGATGCTGTCCTGGCCCTCAGCCCCCCGGCCGCCTCCGTAGCAGGAACACAGAGTTTGAGAGTCAGGGCTGGCGCAGGAGCAGAGGCTGGAGGCATCACTGTCGTCCTCGGAGAGGGGCGAGGGTAGCATGTGGTATGCCCGCCCATCACCCAGAAAACAGACAGGGCGTTTCAGCGACGAGAAGGTCTTGTCCACTGGGAGCAAGTGGTCCACCATGCTGGCCTGGCGGCTGCAGAGAAAACCAAAAAAGCCTCGTCAGGAAAGCAGCGCAGTCAACCCCCTCCTTGGAGGCGCCTGGCCCCACGCTGCGGCCAGCCACAGCCTCCCACCGCTCCAGGCCTGTATCCTGCTTCCATCCACCCGATGGGGGAACGCTGCAAGCGTGTTTTCCGAAATTGCACCACCTGTTTGTAAAAGTGCTCTCCAGGCCCATTGCACAACCCAGCTCTTGCGGCTTCACACAGATTTTTCAGAACAATTCTGAGAAGGAACACACATGTCTGAGTGTGACTGCGTGTGAGGGAGAGGGTGGGCGTGTGAGGAGGCACTCTGCACCCCGAACAGCCAGGCGGGAACCCCATCCAGCTGAGCAGAGTCGCCATCATCCCTGGACAACTGACCTCGGTCCCATTCCTGCAGAATTGCTGGCAGGGCGGCGGGCGGGGGAGGAGGATGGCCACATGCCCTCTGACCCCCTGTTGCTGCAGCTTGGGTAGGTTTGCCAGATTGAGCAAATAAAAATAAAGGCCACCCGGTTCAACTTGAAACTGAGTTAAAAAAAATGAACAACTTTTAACAGAAGTATGTCCAAGCATTGGATACAGCAGGCTTATACTAAAAAATTGTTTCATCTGAGACTCAAATATAAATGAGTTTGTATTTCAACCAGACAAGTCTACTCGGAGGCATGAATTAAAGACCCCCTCAAGGGCTGTCTGACCACCTGAAAGGGGGCAGCCCCCCCACCACCCAGTCCTCAGCCCATCCCATCTTGGCTGCCTCTCCAGTGAATTGGGGACAGGCCTCCACCAAGCACCCTCCACTGGACTGGGCACCTTCAGGGGCTTCACCCGCGGTGGAAGGGCCCTGCCCTGCGATGACAACTCAGGGAGAACATACCCCGGTCCCACCTTTGACTCACAGCTGCCAGGTGGGCGATGAGACCCCCGGCCAGCACCCTGTGGAGCACTCACCCAGCTCACGCTGCCTCCCTCCCAGACCAGGCCCCTGGGCGGTCGGCTCTGGTTGTGTTCCCAGCCCGATGAGGCTTCTGGTGCCCAGGAGGGGCTCAGGGCACGTCAGCAGAGAGGACAGGGGCAGGCTGAAGGCCATGAGGGTTGCTGTCCAAGGAGAGTCAACAGTGGCCGTGACAGGGCCACCTCTGCAGACCTTTGTCCCACCCAGTGACCATGGCAGGTGTTTACCGAGTTGAGGAAGGGGACGACCTGCAGTTAAAGCGGACGGTCTTGGCCGCCAGGCACCACGTCCGCTCCCACTACAACCATCTCTGTCTCAAGCACTCAGCCCGGGCCCGGCACTGCCCGACGGTCAGCAGGCCCAGCCAGCGGCCAGGACCTCCCAGGGCCAGGCTATCCTCAGGCGTGACCTGGGGCCAGTCCTTGCTCCCCCAAACCCCAGTCTCCCACCTGCTTCGTGTGTGATGACCCGGCCAGGAAGCTTCACAGAGCCCCAGGAAAATAAGGCAAGGTGCAAGTTTCCATCCAGGGCAGTGTTTGCAGGAGAACGTTTGGCTTTTTAGCTAAGAATTTAAAGCTGGGAGTTTTAAAATACACACTGTTCACTGAATCAGGTGCTGAAAAGGCATGAAAATGCCAGATAATGTGAAGAACAGAGCCCACACTCAGCCTGAGACCCCATCCTCCGCCCCGTCGCCCACACTGAGCTCCTATTTCTGCAGCTTGTCCGCTGTGTGACCTCGGGCAGGCGGTACAACCTCTCTGTGCCATGCGTTGGGTGGGCATCCTGACAACTGTGCCTAGTTCCTGGGTTTTGTTAAGACCAATGAGCTTACACATGCTGAGCACTCACTACAGGGGCAGACGGGCAGCACCAGCCGTCAGGGTGAGCCTCAAGGGTGATGTCCTTCCCCCCTCTGCCGCCATGCTGAGAGACCCGGGGACTCCGGTCTTCCTAGAACCAGGCAGGAACCCAGGCAGAAAAGGCTGACCGGGCCGCGTCCCTGCCCTTGAAACTCCCCAGAAATGTGATCACTACCTGACTACTCCATGATATTGAGGAATGACAGTCAATATTTTTAAATGGGATGATGTATTGTGGTTGGTACATACTTTTCAAAGGAGGTCTTACATTTTAGACACATAAACTAAGATATTCACAGATGAAATGATGCAAAACAAATAAGAGAGGGAAATAAGTATAGTAGGACAGGGTAGGCGGGAGCTTAAGAGAGTCCCAAGGAATGGACCCAGTCTCCTCCCAGACTGGTCCAGAAGGCTGGTCTGCCCCAGACCACTGCCCCAGCTGCCCCACTCACACGCTGTGCACAAGCTCACCAGCCTCACCGCCCGCGGCCAGGGCCCCAGCACTTCCCTCTCCACAGACCCCTCTTCCCAGCCCTCTAGGCGGGAGCCCCTGATTTAGATCCCCCAGCTCCGAAGTCACTCCCTGTGAGGCCTCCCTACCTGCCCACCACCCTCAGCTATACCACCCTGCATCATAGCCTTCCTAACAGTTGATACTGCAGTTACGTATTTATGCACTTCGTTCTCAGTCTCCCCACCAGAACAAGAGCCATTTGGACTATCTACCCCCGACTCTGAAACAGGATCCTGGCCGAACTTTGCCGACGGAGTGCAAAGGCCCGGGGGTGGGGCCCGCAGCAGACCGCCTGGGCCCTCGGGCAGGGCTCCTCGGCGGGGAGGACGCGGACACTGAGAGCCCACGGGGCCCGCGGGGCGCCGGGACTGGCCCTGAAGCACAGCAGCACGTGGCCCGGCCAACGACGCAGGCTGCGAGGAGGGGGGGACGCCCTGTCCTGGGCAGCGTCCCCGGCCGCGGCCGGACTCCGCCCCTGCCCGCCCGGCCGGCCGGGCCTGCTGTTTATCCTCCCGGGGACACGGCGGCCGCAGGAACAACATGTAATTGATAACAAGCCGAGCGCCGGCCAAGGGCCTTCCATTGGGTCAGCGTGCAGACCACGGACCGCCCCCGGCCCCGCCCCCGGACCCGCCCCTGCCCGGCCAGGCCCCGCCCATTAGCCCCTCCCAGGCCCAGGCCCCGCCCCGGCCCCGCCCTTCCAGTCGCAGTGGCCCGGCCGCGGCGGCTCCGGAGGTTTTAGCCTAGGTGAAAACGAACTTGGGCCTGGCCTGGGGCTCCGAGGAGGGTCTACGCGGGCTGGGCGCCGCCGGACAGCCCCGGCCCGACCCTCCCTACCCCGCTCCCATCTGCAGCCCCGGGCGGCCAACACGCAAAGCCAGGACTTGTCCGGGACGTTGCTGGAGAGATGCGGGCGAGCGTCCGGTGAGCCGCCAGCCCCCTCGGGACAGGAGGCGCGCGTCCCGCAATTGCTGAGTGACCAGCCCTGGAGACACGTGCGCTGAGGGTGGCACCCTGCGCGCCGTTTACACAAACCTGTCGTCTTCTCAGGCAACATTTTACGGATGAAGAGGACTCTGAGGCCGCGGTCCCCCCGGACACAGCTGGTAAGAAGGGAGGCGGATGAGCAAGCCCGGTGGTCCATCGGCGCCGCCCAGATGGCATCTTCCAGACAACCTCGATGGTAGCCTGGGAGTGCCTTGTACAGAGCACGCATCCTTACCTCCTGGTGTGGGAGGCGAAGAGCATTTCTGATTCTGTTCCTCTCCAGGACGCTGCTGGAGCCGGAACTGATAGCTGGGACCTCTCTAGGCTGTCTGGAGTGCTGTGGGTCTGGGCTCCTAAGACTATGCGGGACATTGGACCCTGCATCCTGGGAACCTCCCCATGCTCGCCGCAGAGCCAGGCATACAAATCTGGCTGCCACCAGGGGTCAAACTGGGGCTCCGTGGGAGGGTTTGGAGGAGACTGGCCTCCAGATCAAGGATGGTGATGGTGCTGTCTGCCCGGCCTGAACATTCACGCAGGTCCTGGCCAGCATCCGCAGCGCAGACCCAGCTCACTCCTTTTCACAAAAGAGACAGAGGTCTGCAGGGTTCAGGTTCGCTGCCTGGTCTCTGTGCAAGTGAGAGGCAGGCACATCCCTGCCTGTCATCGGTCCTATGCTCCTCACGCACTCTCAGGCCATTCTTCCCCATCTTCTCACTGGCAATCACACCGAAAGTTCAGAAGAAGCTTGGAAACTAAGGTGCATCCATAGTTTCAGCACACCAGGAAGCTTCTGCACAGGCTAGCAAGAAGCTGAGCAGTGGACAGGCACTGTGCAGCTGTCACTGACATGAGGAAAGCGAGTGGAGACACGGCGAAGGACAGGGAAGCCTGGTGTGCGGCCGTCCATGGGGTTGCACAGAGTCGGACGCGACTGAGCAGCTGAACAACAGCAGTGGAAAAAGAGATGAAGTTTACGAGAGGAAGGGGAGGGGTGGGATTGCAGGCGGGTGATCAACAGGCACAGACTTCCAGGTTACGATAAATAGCTAGGGATGTCACGCTGCCGTTGTTCAGTTGCTAAGTCATGTCTGACTCTTCGTGACCCCATGACTCGCAGCACCCCAGGCTTCCCTGTCCTTCACTGTCTCCTGGAGTTTGCTCAAGCTCATGTCCATTGAGTCGGTGATGTAACGTACAGCGTGATGAATATAATTAACTCTGCTGTGTGTTATCTATGGAAGTCATTAAGAGACTAGAACCTAAGAGTTCTTGTCACAAAAACCTTTTTTTCTCTCCTTTTGCTTTAATTGCATCCATATGAGATCCACAGTAAACTTATCCCAGTAATCACTTTACAACATGTGCAAGTCAAACCATTATGTTGTACATCTTATGCAGTGACATGTGGCAATTATGTCTCAGTAAAACTGGAGAAAAATAAAGAAACTGGAGAACGGTCAAGATGCTGTCTTCCAGCCTGAATCAGATGTGTCGCTTCTCTGAACACTGAGCGGCTCCCGCCTCCCACTGTCTGCGGTGCCCTGCAGGCTTGGCCTCCACCTGACCCCGATCTTCGCTGCTCTCCTCTCACCCTTGCTGACATCACTGTACCCACACTGGCCCCTGTGGCTCCACAGACATTGCAGACACGATCCCGCCTCAGGGCCTTCACATTTGCTGCTCCCGCTGCCCGTGTAAGCACATCCCCATGGCTCCATCACCCTCTCTGGGATTTTATTCAAATGTTACCTTCCCTGGTGGTGACTCAGACAGTAAAGAATCTGCCTGCGATGCAGGAGACTTGGGTTTGATCTTAGAGGAGGGCATGGCAACCCACTCCAGAGTTCTTCCCTGGAGAATCCCATGGACGGAGGAGCCTGGTGGGCACAGTCCATGGGGTCAAAAACAGTCGGATACAAATAAGGGACTAACACTACCTTCTCAGGGCGCCCTGCCTTGACCACCCAGTCTCAAATGTTCACACTCCCCTGATGTTTCCTCTTTCTCTATCCTGTTGAGCTTTTCTTCCTGGTGCTTCTTCCCTGCTAACATATTATATATTTTTCATTTTGTTTCATTTGCTTTTTGTCTCCTCCAAAGAATGTATGTTCCACCAAAGCAGTGATCTCTGTCCCTTCTGTCCCTTCATATCTCCAGCACCAAGCACTCTGTAAGTGCTCCATTGTGGAATTAACGAGTTTCTGAAAGACTTAAACGTGGTCAGCTTGGGAGAAATTAAACAGCACTGAGGAATCGCTGCCAAACAGGTTAACGAGTTGGTCACTGGGGAGTTTAGGAGACCCATTTTCCCCAGAGACCCAGAACACCCCTGGCCAGTTTCCGTGGGGCTGCTCAGTAAATTTCCCCTACCTGGCTCATTCTTGCCTCCTGGTCAGACCTGCTCACCCTTCAGGTATCAGCAGCCCCTCAAGCCCCATGTCAGCCTTGCCTCGCACCGCAGGCTGGGTCAGGCTGGCATGCCTGTGCTTCGCGGCCCAGGGCCTGGAGTGAGAGGGCTCCGACGATGTGTGTGTGGACTGAATGAGTGAGTGAGTGAGGACCCTGGCAGCCCAGGCTCTGTGCAGGCAGGAAGTATACAAGTCTTGGTTTCACAACATCCCCTGCCTGGAAGGGCCTTGATGAGTGTCTGACAGATGGGTGGCTGAGCTTTTTGGGGGGCTGGGCCATTTCTTAGTCACCCCAGGAAGCCCACAGTACCCAGCTTGGGGCAGGGGGAGTGTGTCCAGTAGAGCGTTCCAGGATGGAGAGCGCTGTCCCCTGAGGCACCGCGCGTGGCCGTGCACCGGACAATCTGCTGGGGCTGGAAAGAAGCGCAGAGAGGTCGAGACCGGGTGAGGCCGGGGGGGTGGTGGCGGCCCGTGAGGCGCGCCCTGTGACCCAGACCGGCTGCGACGAGACAAGCTGTGGGGGAGCCAGGGAGAGCTCCCGAAGATGGAGAGCAGCATCATCTTCACGGAACCCGGGCAAGGCTGATCTGAGAGTGGACGCACCCGGGAACCACATCGAAGGGCAGACGGAGAGTGTGCGAGTCCACCACTGAGCTCAGTGTCCCCGGGGCAAGAGTCGGTTCACGGTCAGAAACAGGAAGAGGGGAGCCGCCGCCCGGGCGCTCCTCGGGGAGGGCTGCTGGGGGGTGACTAGTTAATGAGCCTCTCCCGCCCGGCTGAAGTCCTGGGGTCAGCGTGTGCACTGCGCGCGGCCGAGCCTCGCCTCCCGCCCCTGCTCCCGGGGCACGGGCCACCGCCTTTCTGAGCAAACCTCCAGGGAGCAAGAGCTGGGAACAGACTGCCACGGGGGCTCCCCGCCGAGGGGCCCTGCAAGAGCCCTGGGCTGATGTGAAGCCCCCGAGGTCGACACCCCACCAGGGTCAGGCGGGATTCCTCCTGACTTCACAGCAGGGAGGGAAGCACGGGCTCAGGTGAAAGGCAGACAGGAACAGGGCATGCAGGCAGCGTGTCCCTGCCTAAGGCAGTGCCCAACTGACCCCGGAAACGCAAATACCCTTTCATCCAATTGATCAGAATATTTTACAGTGATTCTACTGTCGGAAAGACGGGAAGTTGGTACCTTCCCAGGAAGCAGCCTTGAACTCTGTACAGCACTCCTGAGTCGGCACATGTCCTTCTAGTTCAGTTCAGCTGCTCAGTCGTGTCCGACTCTTTGCGACCCCATGAATCGCAGCATGCCAGGCCTCCCTGTCCATCACCATCTCCCGGAGCTCACTCAGACTCACGTCCATCGAGTCCGTGATGCCATCCAGCCATCTCATCCTCGGTTGTCCCCTTCTCCCCCTGCCCCCGATCCCTCCCAGCATCAGAGTCTTTTCCAATGAGTCAACTCTTCGCATGAGGTGGCCAAAGTACTGGAGTTTCAGCTTCAGCATCATTCCTTCCAAAGAAATCCCAGGGTTGATCTCCTTCAGAATGAACTGGTTGGATCTTGCAGTCCAAGGGACTCTCAAGAGTCTTCTCCAACACCACAGTTCAAAGCCTGAGCATAAAGAAACGGTCAGATTCACAGTCAGATTTATGAACAGATTTCTTCTCAATATTACTGATACTTGAGAAAAATTGGAAACCAACTAAAGTCCAACAAAAGGAAAAAATGACAATGAAGCGTCTGTACAGCAGAATGCCATTTGTCTGTTTCAATCAGGATTTTAAAAGACTTGCTGTTCACTCACTCAGTCAGTCCAGCTCTTTGCCACCCCATGGACCACAGCCCCCCAGTCATCCTTGTCCTTCATTATCTCCTGGAATTTGCTCAAACTCACATCTAGTCAGTCAGTCATGCCATCCAACCATCTCATCCTTTGTCGTCCCCTTCTCCTCATGCCTTCAGTCTTTCCCAAAATCAGGGTATTTTCCAGTGAGTCAGCTCTTCCCATGAGGTGGCCAAAGTATTGAAGCTTCAGCTTCAGCATCAGTCCTTCCAGTGAATATTCAGGGTTGATTTCTTTTAGGATTGGCTGATCTGATCCCCTTGTAGTCCAAGGAACTGTCAAAAGTCTTCTCCAGCCTTTGTGCCAGTTGCTCAGCCGTATCTGACTCTGCGGCCCCGTGGACTGTAGCCCACCAGGGTCCTCTGCTCATAATATTTTCCTGGCAAGAATGCTGGAGTCAGTTGCCACAGTTTAAAGACTTCTCCATTCTTTAAAAGACTTTTTGATGAAAGTTAAAGTGAAAAAAAAAAAGCAGGATGCAAAAATCTATAAAGGTATTACTCTGGATATGATTATTTAAAGAAAAAACCTTTGTAGAAAAAGAAATAGATATCAAAGTATTTACAGTGACAATTTTTAAAACTATTTACTTTGAAGTGATGAAATTATAGTTTCTTTTTTTTAAGCATTCTCTCTTTCACTTTTCCAGATTTTCTAGAATGAATTTATATTACTTCTATAACCAGAAGAAAAATACGGTTCTGCTGTAGGGTAATGGCCAAAAGTAATTCCTCCAGTTTTTAAGTAAAAGTAGAAGACACGTTGTCTTCATTTTCACCAGGGACTTTATTGAATAATCCATTCACCGCTTGTCCCACTGCCTTCCGCCATTTTTCAGGCAGCTTCATAATTCCATCTTCCTAAAACTTTTTATCTTTTGAGCAAAGAACTGTTCCAGGTGCCTCTACAATCTTCTGGGGAATAGAAATCTTTTTCCATTAAGAGCATTTTGTAAAGATGGAGTAGATGGACGTCCGATGCGACGGCTGGTGAGTCCGGGGGGTGAGTCAGAGCTCCCCAGCAGAGCTGCAGCAGGCCTCGTCTGGCCGCCACAGAAGCCTGCGCTCCTGGTTACCCCGAGAGGAGATTACGCAGCTTCTGCTGGCCATCTCTGGAGGCTTTCCATCCAGGGCTGCTTGCAGTTGGTCTAGCTGGGGTTGGTGCTTGCTTGGATTAGCTGTTTGGTTTTCTGGAAGGCCGTAACAGAGGACTCCTTTCCAACCCCCTCATGCACAGTGCCGCCTCCTTGGACGGACACCGGCCTCAGTACGCTTGCTGAGGACCCATCTCACCTGCCTCACAGCCTCTTCTCCACAATGCTGCACAGCACCGCCCATCACAACTTAAAAATGGAGCGCTGTCACTGTGCTTTGAGTAGAGAATCCCGTGTAGAAACATGGTCAGGAAGGCTTTGCTTGCCTGTGTGGAACCCAGACGTCAGTGTGAGAACGTCACCCAGCTGGTGCAGGTGGTTTTCAGTGCCTGGTGGGTATTTTGAGTATGGCACTCTCGCCGCAGTGGTTCGATGTTGACTGTCCTCTATTAATATCTTGGTTGGATTGCTCTCAGCTGTGGCTGGTCTATGCAGCGTGGAGCACGAACTTCACAAACTGCCTTTGACACATCCCGTCAGCCGGTGCTGCCCGCACACACTGCACATCGGTCTTTGCGTTTCAGCTCCATTTTTACCTTTCATGAAACAACGAATCCAAGTACGCCAGAAACGTTGCTTTTTTCTTCCATCTTTGGTATTAAAATAGCTCCACAAAAATGCACGAATCTTGATTTTTTTTAACGCACGTTGGTAAGACAGCAGTCACACTGCAACCTATCAGAATCGCTCCGACTGAAGTCAGAGGCGGCTGGCCCTGCCAGAGCCACCCTACAGGAAGAGACGAGCACTTTGGTATTAAAATAGCTCCACAAAAATGCACGAATCTTGATTTTTTTTAACGCACGCTGGTATGACAGCAGTCACACTGCAACCTATCAGAATCGCTCCGACTGAAGTCAGAGGCGGCTGACCCTGCCAGAGCCACCCTACAGGAAGAGACGAGCTGGCCCAGCGTCTGGGCCAGCCCCGCACGTCTGACTGTGCGGTTTAGTGTGTTATTTTTGAAATAGCTTTTTACAGTGGTGCAAAAGTTACTGTTCTTACTATCCAAAATATCAGAAAGTACAGACAAGTATAAAAAACGAAAGGACATTCATGATCACACCATTTTTAACATTTCTTGCTATATTAAAAAAACAGAAGGTTGAACTGCTTTGGAGCCTTTTTTAAAATGTGACTAAAGGTGCATAAGACTGCCGTCTGGCCATTCGGATGCGCAGGCTGTGGCGCTGAGTGTTTTCACATTGGGCGGCAACCGTCAGTACCACCTATTTCCACATTTTCTTTCTTTCCAAACTGAAACTCTGCCCTCACTGAACACTGGCTCCGCCTCCCCGCCCCCAGCCCCGCAAGCCGCCGCTGTAGCAACCTGACCGCTTTAGGCAGCTCCTGTGAGGGGAGCCGCACGGTATTTCTCATCTAGTGACGGCTCACTTCACTCGGCATAATGTCCTTAAGGTTCATCATGTTGTCACATGTATCAGAATTTCCTTCCTCGTCACAGCTGTGTAATATTTCATTGTGTGTATAGATCACATTGTTGTTCTACTTGTCCATCAGGGGACATCTGGGGGCGCTTCTGGAGCTTTTTAAAAACAACAGTAGACATATGTTTCTTCCTATGCCAATAACAAAGCTTTCAAATTGTGGTGCTAGAGAAGACTTCTGAGAGTCGCTTGGGACTGCAAGGAGATCCAACCCGTCCACCCTAAAGGAAATCAACCCTGAGTGTTCTTTGGAAGGACTGCTGCTGAAGCTGAAGCTCAAATACTTGGGCCACCTGATGTGAAGAACTGATTCTTCAGAATCAGAACTGGAAAAGACCCTGATGCTGGGAAAGATTGAAGGTGGGAGAAGGCGATGACAGAGGATGAAATGGTTAGATGGGATCACTGACTCAATGGACAGGATTTTGAGCAAATTTGGGGAAATAGTGGAGGACAGAAGGAGCCTGACACACTGCAGTCCACAGGGTCACAGAGAGTCAGACCTGACTTAGCGACGGAATAGCAACAACGACAGGCTCAGTGCAGTTCAGTCGCTCAGTCGTCTCCGACTCTTTGTGACCCCAGGAACCGCAGCACGCCAGGCCTCCCTGTCCATCACCATCTCCCGGAGTTCACTCAGACTCACGCCCATCGAGTCGGTGATGCCATCCAGCCATCTCATCCTCGGTCGTCCCCTTCTCCTCCTGCCCCCAATCCCTCCCAGCATCAGAGTCTTTTCCAATGAGTCAACTCTTCGCATGAGGTGGCCAAAGTACTGGAGTNACTCACGTTCATCAAGTCAGTGATGCCATCCAGCCATCTCATCCTCGGTCGTCCCCTTCTCCTCCTGCCCACAATCCCTCCCAGCATCAGAGTCTTTTCCAATGAGTCAACTCTTCTCATGAGGTGGCCAAAGTAGAGTTTCAGCTTCAGCATCATTCCTTCCAAAGAAATCCCAGGGCTGATCTCCTTCAGAATGGACTGGCTGGATCTTGCAGTCCAAGGGACTCTCAAGAGTCTTCTCCAACACCACAGTTCAAAAGCATCAATTCTTCGGCACTCAGCCTTCTTCACAGTCCAACTCTCACATCCATACATGACCACAGGGAAAACCATAGCCTTGACTAGACGGACCTTTGTTGGCAAAGTAATGTCTCTGCTTTTGAATATGCTATCTAGGTTGGTCATAACTTTTCTTCCAAGGAGTAAGCGTATATATATATTTACCTTTGGTTTTTATATATTTATTATATATAAATCAAAGGTAAATATATATATATGGCCTTGGGCATTCTAAAACAATTATCCTTAGCCCAAAGAAAATGTGGCCATTCCTCTGAACCATGCAGTTTATGGTGGAAGAGACGTTAGAGGTCGGCTGGTCTGAGTCACCCCGTTGTCCTGAGGCTGGCCCTGGCTCCGTCCCTCCCCACATTCTCCACTTGCTCTGCTTCCGTCCTGCCTCCTGTCTCATTGGTGCCCTCGTCACTCGGTCCTCCGCACTGGAAGCCGCAGGTCCTCTTCCGTGTCCTCTCCCGCAGCCCTTCCATCAGACCCATTTCGGAATCTATGCATTTTCTCTCAGAAACGGCGCACGAACATGGCTCCTCTCTGCCCCTGCCTTAGGCCATCGTCATCCTCCTTTGGCCCGTTGTGGTGCTTCTTCTCCTCAGCTCCCCTCCTGGGCCTGTCCTCTGTGTCTGTCATCCACCCGAAGATGAAAACCATGGAGTGAAACCCGGGACTCCTTACCGGCACCCCCTCAGCCTTGCACAGCGTGCCCGGCCCGCTCACCACACGCCTCTCACAGGCGCCTCGCGAGGCGCTCCCGGAAGGGGATTTGGTTACACCGGAAGCGGCTCCACCACGGGGGACCGCGAAACTGGGAAGCCACACAGAGGCTGGAGTGAGGCCCCTCTAAGAGGACTCCCAGCGGGAAGCTGCCCACCCGCTCTAGAGCGGACGGGCCGAAGAGAGGAGATGGTGTTTCCAGAGCTTAGGAGCTGGGGACCTGTCTGCTGGAGCTCGTCCACAGAGAGGGCGGCCATTGGTGGGGATGAAAGCCGCGGAGGAGCCCAGTCATTGTTGAGATGCTGCCCAGCCCCGAGGGATGAGGGGACAACCGCCTACGTCTCCGGTCCTCCCACCCTGCAGTCTCTTGCCAGTGTCTCGCCTTGGCTGAACCGAGCCAGAAGCCAGGGAACCCTGCAAACAGTGTTTTGGGGGGCAGCTCCCTTCACAGTGCAGACCAGGGCAGAGGGTGGATCTGAGAGCGAACAGGCAGGTGACTGGTGTGTTCCCCTAATTCCAAGTTCAACTACAGTTAATCATTAAACTGCTCCAGAACTTTGTGATACTCTCTGGGAAATGGTTTTATCTCCTTCATTTTAGAAAATGCCTCCTCCTTCTGCAAGACCAGTGGGGATGTTTTCTTCTCTCTGGAATCAGCACACACCTCAGAAAGTGTTAGCTACCCCTCACCTGGGCTCCAGCAGCTTGTTTAAATCTCTCTTGATGGGACTTGCCTCCAAAGTGTTGTCATGTATCATTCCCGGGTCTGATTTCCGCTGCTCCTCTTGGAGACCCTCAAGGGCAGACGTGTTGTCACAGGTCTCCATGTTCTCAGGACCCAACCTGGGGCATGTAGGTGCTGAGTCCATGCAGGCATATAGGAAGCCCTGGGGTGTCTCCCCGCCGTGTCACAGCAAGTGAGTGGCAGAGCAGGGCTTGAGCCCAGGTCTCCGGTCCAGTGCCCTTTTCACTCTGGGATTTGGGCTTGAATTTTCAAGGATCAGAAATTGAAAACCCTGAAGACAGTTCCTGGGCTTATGTATTATGAAGTAAAACATGATATATAGAAGCATTCCTGAGTCTTCCAAACCTTCATTTATCTATAAGATATGCTGGGAGACTGTGGAAATAGTGTGGACAGACAGACACAGACCTTCCTATTTTTTTGTTACACCCGAGACTGAATTCTGCTAGACTTGTGTCCTTTTGATTCTAACTAAAAGCCAAATGCATGCTGTTTCAGAATGTTAGTTTATTTATTATGTGTTCCCCAGAAATGAATAAGAAGACATATCTAAGTGAAGAAGAACAGTGGGGTCAAGCTGAGGCCCGGGATCTACCAGATATTAAAGCACATGACAAAGCATCTCAAGAAAGGAAGAAAGAAGGGAAGGGAGGAAGGGGAAGAGGGAGGAAATAATTTAAATAGCGACATCACAGACTTTCTTTGGAATTTCTAGAAAATTCTCAGCTAATAGATGCATCAGTTTATGAAGCTTAAAAATAACATTTAAAAGCAACTCAGTATGTGTTCTTAGGGAGCAGATGGGATGTAATTTTCTCTTGTCTTTTTTGGTTTGAGTTAATAACTCTTTAGTAGGAGGACCATTATAATTCCATTGATGGCAGGAATAAGGCACTGTTTACTGCAGTAAGGAGATATACAAGCTTTAAAAGTAATTTTGATGATTTTTTTTCTTATTTATAAGAACTGAAATCTTTGGCTGTTCCTGTTACATAAACTATTATACCCAGAGGGGAAAGATTTTAATAAAATGGAGCTCTTACTCATTTCCACTAAATAACCTCTTAGGAATGACAGAGTGCCAGCTGGAAATGTTGAAGTGGTTAGAGAAATGTATTTGTTAGACAAAGAAACATCAGCCTTTATAGTTCTATTATTGGGGCTCTCTAACGTCAGCAAGCACAGTGCATCGATTCCATTTTTGGAGCTGAGTCACAGGCCTGATGGAGCTTCAAAGGAAGGAGACAGACCCTGCCCTGGGAAAATTTACTGCTTGGTTCTGCTTGGCTAAGAACATTGCCCTGAAACATCGCAAGTCCTTATTGTATGGCAGAACACAAGTGCTTATTTTTTTGTGTGTCTATGCATCACTGACTCGATGGATGTGAGTCTGAGTGAACTCTGGGAATTGGTGATGGACAGGGAGGCCTGGCGTGCTGCGATTCATGGACAAAGAGTCGGACACGACTGAGCGACTGCACTGAACTGAACTGAATGAGATGAAAATTTGATTGCTTAAGGATATATATTGGAAAAGACAACATCTTGGAGAGTGAACAAGGTCAGTGGATGACCTAGGCATACTGAGCTGGGCCAGACACACAGTGGTAGGGTGAGTGTGGTCCTCTGTGGGCCATTCAGCAGGTGGAAGGGAGACTATCTGTGAGGGTCACATGCTGGGCCTGTCGGAATAAAGACTGACAAGGGGCAGGCCACCGGGCAGCCTGATAGAGCAGTGGTCCCCAAAGTGGACTTCAGGGGCCCTGAGGGTACTGGAGCAGCTGTTACTAGGACGTGGGCTTCCTACAGCCAGTGGGCTCGTATGTCATTCAGGTATGTTTCGGCATAGAATTGACAACTTTCACTTGCAACTTTTCCCCACGGAGAGCAGATGCTTGGCATTTACCACCACACCATTGCCTGGAGCTCCCTGAAACCCTTTCAGGGGATCTGCATGGGCAAACTGTCTGCATAATAATACTAAGATGTCATTTTCCATTTTTACTCTCCTTTTATGAGTGTGCAGAAGCTGCATGACATGTGATAATGCAACACTGAATGCAGAGTAGATATGAATATCCAGCTATCTTTTCTTAAGCCCAAACGGAGATGTGCAAAAATATAAATGCCACTCTTCTCACTAATTTTTTCTTTTGGAAAATGATTTTTTTTTCATAAAAATATGATTTATGTTAACATATAACTGGCTCATTATGATCTTGTGTGCTTACATGCTAAGTCACTTCAGTCGTGTCCAACTCTTTGTGACCCTGTGGACTGTAGCCTGCCAGGTCTCTCTGTCCATGGGATTCTCAAGGCAAGAATACTGGAGTGGGTTTCCATGCCCTCCTCCAGGGGATCTTCCAAACCCAGGGATTGAACGCACATCTCTTATGTCTCCTGCATTAGCAGGCAAGTTCTTTACCACTGAGCCACCAGGGAAGCCATTCCCTACTCCAGGGGATCTTCCTGACCCAGGGATTGAACCCAGGTCTCCTGCATTGCAAGCGGAGTTTTTACCATCTGAGCCATTTTTTACCATCTGAGATGGGATTTACCATCTGAAATCCCATTATTATCTTAAAGTGAATTAATTAAAGAGTCTTTTTTTTAGTTTCTCAATTTTAATCTCAAATATGGTAAATATTAATACATAAAACCCACATAAGCAAAATCTCTTTGGTGTCCTCAAATTTCTTAAGGGATTTTATTTTGTGGAGTGGCTTTGGGTTCCTAACAAAATTGAGTGGAAAACAGAGAAAGATGGACAGACCCACAGATGACTGCATTAGATTCTTGTGCTAAGAAAGAGGAGAGAATGTGGTGGAGGGGAACTCTGCGTTTTGTACATCCCCCTGCCTTGTTCTGGAGTTGAACAGGCCTGCTGCTTTAGGGTATCTCTGTGAGGGCCCAAATTTAGATGCTGTGTGACTCAGACATGAGCCTGGTCTTGAGTGAGGGTCCTCCAGGGGCAGAGAATGCGAGCTGTCTTCCTGCTTGGGACTAGATGGCACAGGGCAGGTCAGGGCAGTTGGGACAGGTTCTCCAGTCTTGGTTATCAAGTCGTGTGTGTAGATCAAGTGCTATGCCTCTTTATCTTCATAACTAAAATTTTGTTAAATCTCAAAAGTAAACCATGTTAAAAGGGGAACAACCACATATTGGTCTGCTCACCTGCCACCCTTGAAGTTCTGTAGGAAACACATACAGAGAGGAGAAAGGTGGAACTTTGGTCTTAAACCCCAGGATAAGGGGGAGGGAAAAAAAAAAAAATCCCCTGGTCTGCCAAGCTTGTCCAGAGAGAAAGCTTGATTTGCTGAAAGAGGCCAGTTGCTTTCTCTGCTCCATTCGCCCGGGCCACAGCCCAGCTTCAGACCACAGCAGCAGTGGGACAGGCCCGCGGCTGACCTGGGCAGAGCTGAAGGTTGAGTGGGGCTGCTCCTCTCCCACCGATGTGGTCAGACCACACACAGCTGCTCCCAGGCCCAGCTGACTTCATCCGCTACAGGAGACTCATGAGGGATCCCGAGAACAGGTCAAAGCAAGCAAGCCTGAAGGCCAGGCCTTCCTGTACCACAACCACACAGAAGGACATCACTCCTGTCCTTTCACCAAGGACCACCCATACTCTCACCGTTTGCGGACACAGAGAGCATCACCCCTGGCACTGGGCCAAGGGTAGCAGCATGCCTGTGGAGCAGGCAGGGGACCACAAGTGGGGGTCCCCAGGGTCCTTAAAGGTAGGGGACAGGCAGGGGACCACAAGTGGGGGTCCCCAGGGTCCTTAAAGGTCCAGGTGTGAGGTGTCTGTACTATTTCATAGGTAGAAGGGTCTAGAGTTTTCATTAGATTTTCAAAGGTGGGGGAAATCCTTGCTCAGAAAAGATTAAGAATCACTGTGTTATGACTCATTTATTTTTGTAAGTGGAAGTTTGTACCTTTTAATTTCCCTCCCCTATTACTACCCCCCACCACCACCAAAAAAAAAGAATCACTGTGTTAGAGGCCAACGCTGCTTATAGCTGCCCTGTTGAGGATTTTGAAAAAAAATTCCATTCAATAACATTAACTCAGCAAATAGGTGAGTTGTTCTCCATGCCTGGCTTGGTGCTACAGGCTGGAAATGCAACAGTGAGCAAGACCAGATGCTACCTGTTTGTCACGGAGGACCATAGATATAAATAAAATAACCACACAAATGCATATCCAGTCTCAAATCAAGCATTGCTCTGAAGGGAAAGAACCTGGTTCTTTGATAGATACAACAGTGGGTGAATAGCATTTTGGTTTTGTATATTTTTTAATTTTTGGATAGGTAATATATTCATGTTCAAAAATTCAGTAGAATTATATAGCAAAAATTCCACCCCTCACATATACCTTTACTCATACCTCCAGCTACTCCATGGAAGCTTTAAGTGTTTTACAGACTAGGGAATTGGCCTCCTAACAGATTAGGGGAAGAAGAGAAAGCTTACCTGAGAATATGAAACTTGAAATTTGAAACACGAATGTGAATTAACTAAGTGAAGAGGAGTGGAAGGGGATGGGGGGAAGCATAGAGGCAACAGCTTGTGCAAAGGCTCTGGGGCTAGAGACAGCATGGCATATTAGAAAGAAAGTCTATGTGGCTGGAGTGCATGAAGCAAGAGGAGGGGACACCCAGGAAGCTACTGAGTGAGGAGTATGCTTAGCACTGTGGGCTTTAATGTAAAAGCCCTGGGAAGCTACGGAATGATGAAGGGAGATAACCTTCCCTCATAGTGTTTTTGGGAAAATATCACCCTGGCTATAGTATGGAGAATAGATTGGAAGGAAAAGCAGTTAATGGGCTTTTATTCAGCTCAGGTGAGAAATGGTGTGGCTTGATGGTGGTGATATATCTATATATTTTGCAAGAAATATATTGGCGTGCAAGATTCTTGCTTGTCAACACAACATTTGTTTCAGTTTTCTCAACTGAGTGGAAGAAAAATCCATAACGAGCTTATTCAGAATATAGTTAACACTTGGCTCTATTTTGTCCAAGCATGTCGCCCCACTGAAGGATAATTTAGCTCTTTGATGGGCAAAGAGCTGAAGTCTCATACAACACTGCTCGAAGTCATCTGGTTTAGACTCCCACCCAAGCACCCCAAAGCCATCTAGCTCCCTGCTGCGGGAGCCCTCCAGTGGCGGGAGGTTGTCACTGTTGCAGTCACGGCAGAAGGACCCTGCGGGTGATGTTCACCAATTAGGGAGCAAATGATTAAAGCCCGATGGCTCCAGTGGCTTTGGTGCTTGCGCGCTGAGTTTCCCTTCTCTTCTGACCCCCAGGATGGCCTATTCTGAGGAGCAAGGAGGTGTGCCCTGTGGTTTCACCCGCCAGAATTCTGGCAACTCCATTTCCTTGGACTTCGAGCCCGACGCGGAGTACCGGTTTGTGGAGCAGTTGGAGGAGCGCTACAAGTGTGCCTTCTGCCACTCCGTGCTGCACAACCCCCACCAGACGGGCTGTGGGCACCGCTTCTGCCACCGCTGCATGCTGTCCCTGAGGTCAGCGGGCGGGGCCCTGCTCCGGCCAGCAGCGGCCAGCGTGTTCCCGGGAGCCGTCGTCTGTGGCCGCTCGACGACCATCAGGGTTCCGGGAGTTGCTGTGGTTGCCCACAGAACCGCAGATATGAGGACGGGCTTTCCCAGGGCCCTTCTCTGAGAGCCTGAGGAGAATAGCCTTCATTTTCTTCCCGCGATCCTATTGATCGCCACCTTTTCTTAAAATTCAGGCCACACCTGTTTTGCACGTGAGGGCCAACTTCGGCACACAGCCTACACGGGGAAGGCCCTGTCTCCCAAGAGGGTCTTTCTTGTAGGCACCCTGACCTTCCCCTGCCTTGAGGCAGGGCACAGAGGTGAAGAGTTAGAGGTTCAGTGTGAAACAAGACCCTCTAGAATCTTCTATTCTAGCGGAGGAGCCAGGTGGTGGTACAGTGTGATAGCACAGGACCGCCAAGGGAGTGTTGGCAGAGAACATTTGACTCTGCCTGCGGGACTCCCTCTTGCACTCACATCCTGGAGGATGAATGGGACTTTCAAGACTTTCACTGAGGAGGTGCTGAAACTGGGGTGCCAGAGGGCCCCTTCTGGAAAGAGGGAACAGCATGAACAATTAGGGAGCAAATGATTAAAGCCCGATGGCTCCAGTGGCTTTGGTGCTTGCGCGCTGAGTTTCCCTTCTCTTCTGACCCCCAGGATGGCCTATTCTGAGGAGCAAGGAGGTGTGCCCTGTGGTTTCACCCGCCAGAATTCTGGCAACTCCATTTCCTTGGACTTCGAGCCCGACGCGGAGTACCGGTTTGTGGAGCAGTTGGAGGAGCGCTACAAGTGTGCCTTCTGCCACTCCGTGCTGCACAACCCCCACCAGACGGGCTGTGGGCACCGCTTCTGCCACCGCTGCATGCTGTCCCTGAGGTCAGCGGGCGGGGCCCTGCTCCGGCCAGCAGCGGCCAGCGTGTTCCCGGGAGCCGTCGTCTGTGGCCGCTCGACGACCATCAGGGTTCCGGGAGTTGCTGTGGTTGCCCACAGAACCGCAGATATGAGGACGGGCTTTCCCAGGGCCCTTCTCTGAGAGCCTGAGGAGAATAGCCTTCATTTTCTTCCCGCGATCCTATTGATCGCCACCTTTTCTTAAAATTCAGGCCACACCTGTTTTGCACGTGAGGGCCAACTTCGGCGCACAGCCTACACGGGGAAGGCCCTGTCTCCCAAGAGGGTCTTTCTTGTAGGCACCCTGACCTTCCCCTGCCTTGAGGCAGGGCACAGAGGTGAAGAGTTAGAGGTTCAGTGTGAAACAAGACCCTCTAGAATCTTCTATTCTAGCGGAGGAGCCAGGTGGTGGTACAGTGTGATAGCACAGGACCGCCAAGGGAGTGTTGGCAGAGAACATTTGACTCTGCCTGCGGGACTCCCTCTTGCACTCACATCCTGGAGGATGAATGGGACTTTCAAGACTTTCACTGAGGAGGTGCTGAAACTGGGGTGCCAGAGGGCCCCTTCTGGAAAGAGGGAACAGCATGAATAAAGATGGGCCTGGCCTGCCCCGGGGGGAACTTCAGGGCATCAAGTGTGGCTGGAGCGCTGGGGCTGCTCTCAGAAAGGTTGTTGAGGTCAACCCTTAACTCTGGCTTCATTTTGATTTTTCTCTGCAGAGAACTGGACGCAGTCCCACTCTGCCCTGTAGATAAGGAGGTGATCAAATCTCAGGAGGTAAGACGATCCCTGGTTTGGGATGGAGCAGCCAGTGTCCTGGGTTGAACTGGACAGAGGAGTTAGAGCAGGAGAGCAGGAGGGGGACCCTTCCTTGGCGTCCAGATTCCTCTGCTGTGTGGTCAGGTTGGACCCCACTCCCACCCCTGTTCGAGAGAGGAGTGTTTGGGTCCTTACTGAATCCCCAGGTCTTTTTCCCCATGTCCTCTTTACCCTCTTTCTATCCGAGCTCCAGTTATTGTGAGTTGCTTGCAGGAGTGAAACATCCTATTTCCTCCAATTCACTTTCTCATCTGTTTAGTCTCTCAAATGTATATGCCATAAAATTTGCCTTTAAAGTGTGCATGTTTCTGGGGTGTGTGCCTAGGAGCGGAATGACTGGGTCATGTGATAACTCTATGTTTAACATTCTGAGGAACCGCCAGGTTGTTTTCCAAAGCAGTATTCTTTCCAGCAAGGTATGAGAGTATGAGAGTTCCTAATTTCTCTAGATCCCTGCCAAAATTTGTCGTGGTTCATCTTTTTTATTATAGCCTTCCTAGTGGTTATGAAGAGATACCTCATGGTTTTGATGCTCTAGTGTTTGATGACATGGAGCATTATTTCATGTGCTTGGCTGATTGGATATCTTCTTTGTAGAGATTTCTATTCAAATCCTTTGCCCATTTTTTAAAGTAGGTTATTTGTCTTTTTAGTCAAAGCTATGTGTGCCTTCTCTTTGCTCTTATAATGCGTTTTCCATACGCCTAGCTGTACTTGTGTCTGCCTCAGCCACTAGCCACGGCTTGGCATACTACAACGTGGGATTTGTTGGGACTGATCCAGCCTGCCACCTGTTTTTGTATGGCCTGTGAGCTAAGAATGGCTTTTATATTTTTAAATCATTGAAAAAAATCAAAAGAAGGGTACACAGGAACTCTGTACTATTTTTGCAACTTCTTGTGAGCCTATTTCAAAGTAAAAATTTATAAATCAAAGAATAGTGTTCCGTAACATGTGAAAATCATATGAAATTCACGTTTGTGCCCATAAATAAATAAATAACATCTTATCGGAACACAGGCATGCCCATTCACTTAAGTATTGTGTACAGCAGGGCTGAATAGTGGCAACAGAGGACATCGCAATGTAGATGACAAAGCTGAAAATAATTTACTCTCTGACCCTTTACGGAGAAAGTTTGCCAGCCCCTGGCTTGTGCTGAAACATAAGTCAGCAGAGCTTCAGTGATACCACCTGATGACTAATACAACGTTTACCCTGGGACAGGAAGCGGAAAGCATCGCCCCCATCCACAGCCCCACCTCCTGACCTTTGAGCATGTGGGGTCAAGTTCACCACCAGATTTCCCCCAGCTTCAACCTACTGCAGTAAGCATTGAATTACCTGGCTTGTATGTTTGGTGGCCTGTCAGATGTATCTGAGACGGTCTTTTCTTATATGGTGGCGAATCTGGTATTTCCATTCCAACCACTGACTGGAAGTTTCCACCCAACTTTTGAGATGAACTGAAGACCAAATTAATAATAGATTCCTTCACGTTGCTCTAAAGCTTTGGAGTGTGTGAATCTATTATGTTTATCTTTTAGGTGTTTAAAGACAATTGCTGCAAAAGAGAAGTCCTCAATTTGTATGTGTTTTGCAAAAATGCTCCCAGATGTAATGCCAAGATTATTCTGGGACGATACCAGGTTGGTATTACTCATGAACAGTGTCTGCCATTTTCCAGTGTCATGTACTGAACACATTTTTATGCGTCAGTTCCTGGGCTAAGCGTGGTACAGGGTTTTGGTGGGTGGCCCTCAGAGAATTTTTGTCTAGCAATACCGTTGGCTACAGTGTAGCATGCCAAGGGCTAAGGTATGAAATGAATCTCATAGGAAGAGATTCATTTTGTATGGAACACATGGAGAACATACCAATGTGTGCTAGACTTTGAATTACAGGTCAGGGTTCATTGATTCAAAAGAGAATGGGACATGCTGGGCAAAAGTAATGGTCAAGCCAAGGACACGTCATTTTGGAAAACTGCGAAGGACTTGGGATTCCAGGGCATGACTGCAGAAAGACATAGTTGTAAGGGGTCCCTGCCGGGGAGCATTTCAGGTGCTGGAGTGGGTATTTCCTGGCTGCTATGGGCCCTGCTCTCTTAGAAGTTATGATCTAAAGGAAGATGACGCAGACCAAAACAGAGCTGGGATGCAGTGTGAAGGTGAAGCGTGGGTAAGAGATGCAGGCAAACAAGGTATGGGGGAGTGACGGGATGTCAAGTTCCTTTCAGATGAAACTGCCCTCTGTTACTCTCCCATCCATCAGCAGAAAGCCGTTAAATGGGAAGCAGGAAGCATGGCTTTGCCAGAGCGGGCCCAGGTCAGGTTCCATCAGAATATGAGGCAGGCGTCTCTAGCTTCCAGGGAACTGCTTGGAGACTGCCACAAGTTTCCCCTCCCATCCTCCCACACCACGCCGTGGAATGTATTTCTAGTGATCCAGTCCTTTCCCCAGCATTCCTCCAAACCCCCAGGCACTGAACTCAGAAATGTGTAGATGATTTCCCTGTTAACCCAAGAATTTCTTTGGAAGTTCACGAAAGGTTTTTGTGTTTTCCTGAGACAGTCCCTCACCACTTGTTTTGATAGCCAGGTCCGATAGTAGGGCCCCTTGACTAACTTGGTTGTCACTAAGCCTGAGAAGGAAATGAGGCTTGAATGGCCATTGGTCAGCTCTCGTGACCAGATCATCAGCTTCTGGAGAATAGTGGATGGTTTCTCTTCACCTGTTTCTTTCGTATTAATATTTCCTCTTACTCTCTGTTCTCTGTCACCTGTGTGGTAAGCTGTAGGATTGGATTTCACAGGATGCAGAGTCTTGATGAATGTTGACTGTTTTGGTGACAGGTGAGGGGTAGCATCCGTGAATTTTGGAGAAGATGTAGATTTCAGCTGTCACTGTCATTACTAGAGGCAAAGGGGAATAGCTATAATGTTTATTTACCTCCTGTAGAAAAACTATGTGCCCTTTTTTTTTTTCCTTCAGAGGTTCTCTCAGAAGCCAGATAGAAAATATTTTAAACTTTGCCAGCCAGTGTCTGTCACAGCTGCCTGACTCTCCCATCTTGGAGGGAAAGCAGCTGCAGCCAACATGGGAAGAAATACGTGTGGGTGTTCTCAGTTACATCTTCTTTACAGAAACAAGTAGTGGGCCAGGTTTGGCCCAAGGGCTGTAGCTTGTCAGCCCTGTTTTAAAGGATCTTGTGGTGGGGATCAAGCCCACTAGGATTTTGATACCTTGTCAGCATCACAGAAACTGGCAGTGTTATCCCCAGCTCTTGTTAAGACTTGCCTGCTTATAAAAGTCTGTAACATGAGCACCACTGGACTGAACGTTGTCCATGTCATCATTTTCTAATGTGCTGGTTAAGAATGTCTCCCGACTTGACAAGGCTGACCCAAGCTTCTCCTGGGCCTGGGATTCTGATTCCTGAATTCTTCTCACTGCTCTGCTTTACTGCTTCTGGGACAGCTCCCTCTCCCTCTCTTTCCTTCCTCCAGTCCTTCCCCTTCCTTCACTTACTTAGGAGCTGGCCTTGTCTTCTTCCCTCTCAGCCTTCTGTTTCAGCTTTTACCACCTGGTGCTTCCCTGGTGGCTCAGCAGTAAAGAAAACGCCTGCCAATGCTCGGGATGCAGGTTTGATCCCTGGGTCAGGAAGATCCCCTGGAGAGGGCATGGCAACCCACTCCAGTATTCTTGCCTGCAGAATCCCCATGGGGAGAGGAGCCTGGTGGACTACAGTCCACGGGGTCTCAAAGAGCTGGACACAACTGAGCAACTAAACAACAAAGAGGGCAGAGATTTGGACTTGGTGCTGGGGGTGGGCATGGAGGGCGCACAAAAGAAATGACCTTGAGGAGCTGGTGAATTAATTGGCAGCGCTAAGGAAGATGTTCAAGGACTAACCTGAGAATGTGAGCAGGTTAGTAGCGATCTAAGATAAACTCAGCATGCTTCCTTCACCACCCTCCGAAGCCCTGTCCTCCAGACCAGGCTGGCTTTCGCAGCCTCCCTGCAGATAGCCCTCTCCATGCCCTGTCCCCAGCAGAGGCAGCAGGTGGTTCCCCCAGCTGTCCTCCTGCTGCCCCAGGTCCTCCCCACCTCCACCCTCCCCAGGCCTTGCAGCCGCTCCCCTTCCCAGTGCCCTGCTCAGTGTGCCCCGCTGGCCTGTTGTTGCCTGTTGCAGGACCACCTTCAGCACTGCCTGTTCCAGCCTGTGCAGTGCTCTCATGAAAACTGTCGGGAGCCAGTCCTTCGCAAAGACCTGAAAGAGCACCTGAGCGCATACTGCCGGTTTCGAGAGGAAAAATGCCTTTATTGCAAAAAGGATGTGGTAGTCATCAATCTACAGGTAAAAAAAAAAAGGCATCTTTATGGGACTGAATTCTGCCTGAGTGGTCACAGTGAATCAGATGGGGTACCGGAAGCACTTCTCTGAATTTATTTTTGTGCAGAAAGAGCTCTAAAGAATACCTTATCTGGGGGTTCTATAAAAAGCTGAAAGCCTTCTTGGTAGGACTCGTTTCATGTATCGTTGGCAAAAATGCTGTTTGATCGCCTGCTGAGTGTGAGTGGGCCAGGAGTGACACTAGGAGCTGAGTCACAAGGAGGAGGCCACTCTCTGTCCTCAGGATGCTCTAGTTGGCGAGGCAGGATGCCCGCGTAGGAAGGAAGCGAGGGTACCTTTTACATGTGCCAAAGGAGCCAGCCAGTGACGCGCGCCGTCTGTCTTCTGTCGGCCCCATGACCTCTGACCTTCTTTGGAATAATTGGAAAATTGAATTCATTTATAGTGAGAAAACAGCCATCTGGAACCTCTCTGCCGCTAGGCTGTACCTTCTTGTAGAGGATGAGCCACGTTGCATAGATCCCCGAGGGGTTGTGTGTACACCCACTCTGAGCGCATACAGAGAGCCTTTGGGAGCCAGGCTGGCTTTCTTTCAGCACCCTTTCATTGTTTCAGAATCACGAGGAAAACTTGTGTCCTGCCTACCCAGTACCTTGTCCCAACAAGTGTTTGCAGACCATTCCAAGAACTGAGGTAAGTGTAAATAATTCTCTCAGTGATTTTACGTAAGATAAAGTTTCAGTAATCATTAGTGTGTATTTGGTAAAATCCCATAGGCGGGGGCCCAAGGCTTGCCTTATCCTCATGATGACCATGGTTTTGTCTTCCCTCACCTTCTCCCTGAGATTTCTCCTCCCTGAGAATTCTCCGTTTCCATGTTAGCTCTCCTGGCTCCAGCCTCAGCTTGGCGTTTTTTCCTCTGTTTCCTGTCTTCTCCTCAAACTACCCTTGGCTCCCTGCTGACTGCAGTTATACCAGGGAACTGGAGAGTGGGGATGCATTTCTACAGCCTGAGGCTGTCTATTTCACAGGTGGATGAACACCTGGCCGTGTGTCCTGAAGCTGAACAAGACTGTCCTTTTAAGAGCTATGGCTGTACTGTAAAGGTATGGAGTGATTGTGTCTGTCTACCTTCTGCTCTATCGTTCATTTGTCGAGTTCATTTTACTCTTTGATTCCATTCAGGATGCAGGACACTCAGTGTCTGTGAAACTGTAAGACTGGCAATAACCAGTGGTTACCAGTAGGGAGAGGGAAGATGGGAGTAGGGAATTAAGAAATGCAAGCTACTATGTATAAAATAATTAAGCTACAAGTATATATATAATGCACACAAGGAATATAGCCAATGTTTTATAATAACTATATATGGAATAGAAAAAAAAAAGACTGGCAATTGTATTGGGGTTCTCCAGAGAAACAGAACAAAGAGTTTATATATACATAAAATTTATAATACCTACTTTTTGAGGTTTGCTTATATCTGTGAAAATAAAAATGTGACCTGACACATTGACCTTACAATCTTACTGCTAGGAATTTATTTCACAGATATCCTTTCATAAGTATGCAGTGATCACACATCTACACAAACACACATACACAACAAATATATCTCGTCCATGGAGGATAGATTCCAAGAGCCTCGAAAGATGTCTGAAACCATAGTTAGTACCAACCCTATATATACTATGTTTTTTCCGCTATAACATACATATGAGAAAGTTACACATTTATAAATTAGGCACAGAAAGGGGATACCTAAATTGCCTGCATCATTTGGGGCCATTATTGAATAAATAAGGATGACTTGACCCCAGCACTTTGATACTGCAACAGTTAAGCTGATAACCGAGATGACTAAGTGACTAAGGGGTGGGTAGTATGTATAGTCTGGATACTTGGACAGTGGGATCACTCACCTCTGGGGCAGGATAGAGCAGGAAGAAACAAGACTGCATCATGCTACTCAGAACAGTTCACAAAGTATGAATTATTTTCTAAAATTGTCTATTTAATATTTTTGGACTGTGATTAACCATGGGTAACTGAAACCACAGATATCAAAACTGTGGCTAAGCTGGGACTACTGTATTTAGCAAAAAAATCCACAAAAGTGAAATATATATATATGTAGATTCATATTTTGGAATACTATGCATCTGATAAAAAGCATGGGGTATATATTTTTAAAATTACTACACTATGACCTCACTGTGTGGAAAATGTATATATATCTTCACTGACTCTGGTGAGTGATACTAGGGAACTGGATGTGGAGATAGAGAAAAGGGGACTTCTGCTTTCCATTCTGCTGCTCGCTGTGTTCTTTGACACAAGCATGCTGTACCATGCTCAGTAGCTTCAGTCCTGTCCAGTTCTTTGTGACCCCATGGACTGTAGCTGCCAGGCTCCTCTGTCCATGGGATTCTCCGGGCAAGAACACTGGAGTGGGTTGCCATGCCCTCCTTCCTCCAGGGTATCTTCCCAACCCAGGGAACAAACCCATGACTCCTGTGTGGGGATGGCTAGGGGAGTTGTTGGCCCTCTTCCCTTCCTCAGCTGAAGGGAAATTGATGATAAATGTTTACTTAGAGTCTATAGGTCACCCATACCATTTGCTTTTATTAGTAATAGAGGCAACCTGCAATGAAATTTTAAGGATCAGGGAAAAAGTAACCATTTGTTCTTGCAAACATATAATTTTATTTTGAGGGCAACGAATTTGCATGGGCTGAAACTACAGTTCGGTTCACCTTCTGCCCATAATAGCAAGACAGTGATAAAAAGTGGTAGAGGAGTTTGCTCGGTAGGCTGATCAGGAGGAAACCCAGCACCAGGGAGGTAGGTTTTATATGGGAATAGTTGAGAGGTGATGATAACTACACTTAGCCCTCAATCATATGCTCCTAGAGCAAGGACAGGCTTCCCAGGTGGCACTAGTGGTAATGAATCTGCCTGCCGGCGCGGAAGATACAAGGACTTGGGTTCAATTCCTGGGTTGGGAAGATCCCTGGAGGAGGAAATGGCAACCCACTCCAGTGTTCTTGCCTGGAGAATCCCATGGACAGAGGAGCCAGGCGGGCTACAGTCCATGGGGTCACAAAAAGTCAGACACGACTGAATGTCTGAACACAGCAGAGGGCAAGGAAGGAAAGCAGCTCTAAGAATTTTGACAGTGGCCTGACTCTCTGTGTCTTCTGGGTACCGAAGAATCGTAAAGATGTAAAAGGGGCCTGGGAGGGATCCTTTTCCCTGAAACCCACCTTGAGACAAGTCAGCAAAGTTGTTGAAGTTCTGCTTTAGCAGAATGTCCTGCCACCACCCTCATGTTGGAAGCCTTTCAACAACCTGACTCACGTTTCTCTTTGTCTTAAAGGATAAACGGGGGAACCTGCAGGAACATGAGCGTTCAGCCTTACGGGACCACATGCTTCTGGTTTTAGAAAAGAACTTCCAATTAGAGGAGCAGGTAATCAAGGGTTCAACTCTAAAGGGAGGCATCAGAACTGCTGGGATTTGTACTTGTTGGCACTTTTATAGTCTCCTCTGTTTTAAGTGGAAGTCGACTGGAGGTAGATGTTTTTCTACTAAGTGACCAGACAGACTCCTAGTATTAGAGCACATCAAACTGGAAAGTGCCTTTGAGATCTTTGGGTCTAGCCCCCTCAACCAACAGATGAAATAACTAAATTCAAAGAAATTTTGGTGTATTTATGACTTTAAGGGGCAGAATTCAATCTCAAACCCATGTCCCCTGATTGTCAGTCCAGTGTTCCCCAGGGTACTCCACACTGCCTCTCTGCAGCCTACCCACACACCTCTTGGTTATTCCCTAGTAGGAACCTAGTAGCTGTTTGGCGTTTTTAAATGAAATCAGTATTACCCTGAAACAACGTTTGACTATCTGTTCTGGGCACTGTGGGTATAATACATTTTGTAATAAGTCTTAACTTACTAACTTTGCAACCTAATCAATGCATACGTACATATTTATTTCACTGAATTGTGATTATTAAGTGAAATTATGTATGCAAATACCAGCCGTAGTCCCTGGTATGTTCACGGTGGACTTCATTCAATGCTGATTCTATTGAGTAATTATTCCAACAGTTCATCATCTTGTTAGGGCATCACAGAGGATCAGACTTTTAAAACCCTGGTAGGGAAGGAAATCATCCATCTGCATAGAGGGTGCTGAATTTTACTGCTGCAGATTATTTTATGTTGTCTGATTCCTCATTAAAGTAGGTATATGAGTTTCAGGGTCAGATGGTGGAGAAAAACAGAAAGCCTGATTAAACTGTAACTTTGGTAGAAGGCATGCTGCCCTGAGCCATTCTCAAGTTCTTTCTGTAACAGTTGCCTCCTTCACCTATCCGTTGATTCAACAAACACGCGCCATGTGTCAGGTACAAGGCTAGCTGCTGTGGACACTGGGTCAGGGGAGACCCAGTACCTACCCTTGAAGATCTCACCAAGATGTAAATGTATAAGGTGCTGTCCCACAGTACATGCGATGGGGGTGCCCTGTGCCGGGGTACAGAGGCTGTAGCAGGTTGCCCTGTGGGAGTGTGGAAGACTTTTCAAGGTAACACATCCGAGCTGTACTGACTTGAAGAAAGAGAAGGTCTATCAGTTAAAATGTTGTGGAAAGAGGATGGTCCAGAAGGGGAAAGTTGATGTGAAGGCAGAGAGACATGATGGTTCAAGGAAATGGGGTTCAGGGGGTGGAGAGACACCAGAGTGTAAGAGAGGGGAAGGCTGGAGGCTGGGTGTGCTGGGTGCAGCCTGAAATGGCCTTCCACGCAAGCCAAGAAGTTTCGAAAACTATACATTCCATGATTTTAAAAGTTTATTCATATTCTGCCCTATTTCAGAAAGGATTTAAGGGCCAGAGTTGGAACTAATGTTTGCTGGTATAAGGAGTTAACAGGTATTTTTAAATAGGAAGATACTTGGCCAGTTAATTGTTAAGAATAAGACAGCTGGTGGTAGCATGGAAGATGGATAGAAGGAGAGATGAGAACGAAGACAGAGAAGCAGACAGAAAGATGCTGCAGGCTAGATGATGGAGCAGAAGAGCCTGGCAATTGTTGAGTGAGGGCCCTGGAGCCAGGATGTCTGGGTTTGAGGCCTGCTTCAGCATATATGAGTTTGGGCAAGGTACTTAACCTCTCTCTTCCACAATGTCCTCATTTGTAAAATGGGGTTGTAGTGAGGGTTAAATTATATAGTGAGGGTCAGGTGTGTGTGTGTGAGGGACAGTGTATGACTGGCTCAGAAGCTATCATAGCAGCCCAGGTGAGAAGCAGTCCAGGCTGAAACAAGATACAGTGAGAAGTGGTTGTAAGAGTTGTTTTGTTTTGTGTCAGGAGTTAAAGTTGGCAGGATCCTATTTAAGAAAGAATTTAAGGGCCAGAGTTGGAACTAATGTTTGCTGGTATAAAGAGTTAACAGGTATTTTTAAATAGGAAGATACTTGGCCAGTTAATTGGTTAAGAATAAGACAGCTGGTGGTAGCATGGAAGATGGATAGAAGGAGAGACGAGAACGAAGACAGAGAAGCAGGCAGAAAGATGCTGCAGGCTAGACGATGGAGCAGAAGAGCCTGGCAATTGTTGAGTGAGGGCCCTGGAGCCAGGATGTCTGGGTTTGAGGCCTGCTTCAGCATATATGAGTGTGGGCAAGGTACTTAACCTCTCTCTTCCACCATGTCCTCATTTGTAAAATGGGGTTGTATGGAGGGTCAAATTATATAGTGAGGGTCAGGTGTGTGTGTGTGAGGGACAGTGTATGACTGGCTAAGAAGCTATCATAGCAGCCCAGGTGAGAAGCAGTCCAGGCTGAAACAAGATACAGTGAGAAGTGGTTGTAAGAGTTGTTTTGTTTTGTGTCAGGAGTTAAAGTTGGCAGGTATTGCTGATTGAATGGATGAAGGGGTAAGAGAAGGTTGTCTAGGATCACTCAGACATTGTTAGTTATTTCCCTCAAAGGGATTACAAATCCTGAGAGGTGGTGTGTTTTGCCTACCACTTGCCAGCAGTATTCTAGGCAGGTTAAACTCTCTGCCTCTGTTTCCTTATCTATAAAATGAGGCTGACCGTTGTATCCAACTCATGGGGTTCTTTGAGGATTAAAAGAGCTAATGAATATAATAACTGGATAGGAAGTCGCAGCTGTTTCTGTCGACACCGTGCACAAGCACCGCATGTGGTGTGCTGACCCGAACGCTGCGCTGGTTTAGTAGTCACAGTTAGTTGCCCAGTCGTGTCCGACTGTTTGCAACCCCATGGACTGGGGCTCACCAGGCTCCCCTGTCCGTGGGAGTTTCCAGTCAAGAATACTGGAGTGGGTTGCCATTCCCTTCTCCGGAGGATCTCCCCAACACAGGGATTGAACCCAGGTCTCCTGCATTGCAGGCAGATTCTTTACCATTTGAGCTACAGGGAAGTCCTGGTTGTTTAGTAAGTACGTACTAAATGAAAGATAAGAACCAGTTCAGCAAATTTAGTCAAGTGATGTCACTAGCTTAAGATGATCCCTCAAAGTGGGTTACACACAGCAAAGGCTGGCGAGAAATCTGTGGATCTCGCTCTCCTTTTTTGAAGTACCTTCAAACATTTTCTTAAAATTATATAGTAATCTACCTGTAAATATTTTCTATAAATATGTGTATATATTTTTCCTTAAAATACTTTCTTACCTGTAGTATTTTCCTAGAACTGTATTCAAATTATTTTAACTTGTCTGCATGCATTTAAATGACTTCATTCATATTCCTGTTATTAGATTTCTGACTTATATAAGAGCCTAGAACAAAAAGAAAGCAAAATCCAGCAGCTAGCAGAAACGGTAAAGAAATTCGAAAAGGAGTTCAAGCAATTTGCGCAGTTGTTTGGCAAAAATGGAAGCTTCCTCTCAAATATGCAGGTGAGAAATGGCCTTTCTATTCATAACCAAGATCTAACCTCACAGCCAGTTAGCTTTTTAACTGACTTTTTAAATGGAGATGATTTCAAATGTGCAGAGCTAAGAGAGTACAAGGAACACCTGTGTGTTCTGCACCCAGTTCACGCGAGTGTTCTGTCCCGCTTGCTTCCTTCATCCTGTCTCCCCGCCTCATCCCAGCCCTGTCCTTAGCCCCCATCCTGTCCCTGTCTCTCTCTCTCGGTGGGTGTTCTTTCTGAACCCTTTAAGAGTAAGCCGTCTATTATAGCCCTTTACCCCTACATACTTCACCATGTATTTCCGAAGAACAGAGATCTTTCACATAACCCAGTCCACTTAGCCATGTCAGTACACATTTGCACTGGTATAGTACTTTTACACAATTTATGGCAATGAGGGTTGTCGTTATTGACCCAATATTAGTCACTTGACTTCAGAGTTATTGAGCGTATCTGTAGTTCTGCATTTTGCAGCCAACAAAGTGAAACTATTAATTCCTTTGGGAAGAAAATGCTTTACATATCAATAAAATAGAGCAAAAATTACTTTGTAAATCATGAATGTTAAATAACCATAAACAGATTTCTAAAGAATAATATCTTTATTGTGATTATATAATTTATAGTGCAAAATATTTCATAATGTGATATGGGCAATCTTTTTGAGGATTATACTAGAAAATGTAGGCCATATCATTTCCATACTTTGTCCACATACTGTATGGATGTGTGTGAGTGTTTGTGTATGGCAAAAAGGAAATCCATCAATTGTTATTATCTTAATTCTGACCTTTTTCTAGCACAAAAACCAGTCAAGAGTGAAGGCACTGAGGGCAGGAGAAATATAGTTTTATTTAATCCCTTCCATCTAAAGAGAGCAACCAAATGTTCAGGCCTTATCTTGGGGCACTGAGTGCCATCTGACATGCTCAGACCAGAACAGATGGGCCTTCTTCCAGCACATCCTCTGCCCTCTTGCAGAGTGGGAGTGAATCAGAAGCATTGTGACGGAGAAGGAAGTGATAAGGCAAGAGGAAAGACAGGGAGAACATAAGTAAAAAGATAGGTTAAAGAACCAAGAGGAGAAAATCCAAGGGACAAGTAAGACTCAGGTGAAGAACAGTTCAAAGATTTGAAACAGGAGCCGAGATACTGTGGAGGGGGGAAGGAAGGTATTAGGTGATTCATCTCTCTGACATCCTATCCTCTCTCTTCTGAACCATGCATTTTTTCACTGCATTAATTGGTTAATTCAAGGTGAAATGTTTGAGTTGAAAAATGTGATCTCAAGGAATCATTCACATTTTTTTGACATGATGATCCATTTTGTACTGAAAGGTTCTTGCCAATCACATTGACAAGTCCGCTTGGCTAGAAGTTCAGGTGCGTCAGTTATTACAAATGGCTAACCAGCAACAGAGTAAATTTGATCTGAGGCCTTTGGTGGAAGCAATTGATACAGTGAAACAGAAAATCACCCTGCTGGAAACCAATGACCAAAGACTAGGTATGTCGAATGTTTTCTGCTTCTGGTGCTTCATGACTTCCGCAAGTGTTCACGAAAACAAGCAAACGGGCCAGTGGAGAGGCACAGCCATCCAGGGTCGCAGTGCTGAGTCTGGTATTTGTGAAACAGAACAACAGCAGGTTCTGGCCACTCAGACAAAAGTGATAAAGGGCCCTGAGTGGGAACTGGAACGAGGACAGGGTGGAAATGGGCCAGGAAATTCCAAGAATAGGGAATGATGGTTTGTTAAGGAGAGCAGACAGTGAGAAGGCTAGGGGAAAGATGTGGCGGGGAACATTGTTTCAAGTATAGAAAAGCAGAGACACGTTTGGCTGTTTAAAAGCATCCCAGTTAGAATGTAGTGGGACTTACCATGCCACAGTCTGCTAGACGCATGCTGAGTGGGTCTTCTCTACACTTCAGGGAGCTTCCATTCAAGAGGACGCATTGGGGTTTTTTCTTGGGGCCAGTCTTTCCAAGACATGAGAATCACGGAGTCGGTTTTATTAATATGGATGTCACATTGGTGGACACTGAATTCAGTTCATCTTGGGAATGTCAGGATTCTATTGATTCTCTTTGGATAACCAAATTGCACTTTGGGCATATTTGAAAGACAGCGTGAAGGCCTTCAGAATCTTTTTTTCTTTGCAGTTGTTTTGGAAGGGGAGACTAACAAACATGACGCCCACATTAATATTCACAAAGCACAGCTGAATAAAAACGAAGAGCGATTTAAACTGCTAGAAAGCGCCTGCTATAATGGAAAGCTCATCTGGAAGGTGACAGACTACAAGCTGAAGAAGAAGGAGGCGCTGGACGGACACACAGTCTCCATCTTCAGCCAACCCTTCTACACCAGCCGGTGCGGCTACCGCCTCTGCGCTAGAGCCTACCTGAACGGGGACGGGTCTGGGAAGGGGACGCACCTGTCGCTGTACTTTGTGGTGATGCGAGGGGAGTTTGACTCACTGTTGCAGTGGCCGTTCAGGCAGAGGGTGACGCTGATGCTTCTGGACCAGAGTGGCAAAAAGAACCACATTATGGAGACCTTCAAGGCAGACCCCAACAGCAGCAGCTTTAAGAGACCCGACGGGGAGATGAACATCGCCTCCGGCTGCCCTCGCTTTGTGGCTCATTCCACGCTGGAGAATGCCAAGAACACCTACATTAAGGATGACACCCTCTTCTTGAAAGTGGCTGTGGACTTAACTGACCTGGAGGATCTCTAATCATTGCCTCCGGGGGGATAAAAGGACTCCTTGAATCCAGACCTGTGGTTAATGTAGTGACTGAGTCTGGGCTCAGTGCACATTTGAACTTGGCCTTTCGTCCTTAACGTGTGAAGTCATTTTAAGGCTTCTCACGTGCTGTCTTCTTTTTACATTTTATTATCCCAGTTTGAAACTTACAATACTCAGACTGTCTTCTCATTATTTATATTTTTATATCTCTTGAAAGACGTTAACTTCCTTAAACGTAAGGACTGAAGCATACCTCTTTAACTGGTGCTTAGTGCGGGGTCTCAGGGTCTCAGCCTTCTGTAATATTAAATGTCTTTGAGGACACAGATGTATTAACAGGACTTCCAGTCGAAAGTTCTTTGGTATTTTTATATTTGGCCTGTGGATTCTAGAACTGACCTTAAGCCTACAAAAGCTATCTTTTAGGGTAGGCTATTTCAGTTAAGTAGATGGGTTTTGTTGTTATTTAGTCATTATGTCGTGTCCGACTTTTTGTGACCCTGTGGACTACAGCCCACTGCTCCTCTATTTGTGGAATTCTCCAGGCAATAATACTGGAGTGGGTAGCTATTTCCTCCTCCAGGGGATCTTCCCAACCCAGGGATTGAACCTGTCTCCTGCTTGGCAGGCAGATTTTTTTACCTGTGCCTCCAGGGAAGCCCAAGTAGATGGGTAGTGTACTTCAAAGTCAGTATTCCCAGTTTGGATCAAACTTTTTTGGGTTAAATACTGTATTGTAGAAGCTACTACACTTTTAATATTTTCATAAAATTTACCAGTAGTCAGCAAGCACAGTTTTGCAAGGCTGCATAAGAACTTGTGAACAGAGTAAGTATTTTGGTTCTTCCTGCTGAAGTAAAGCAGAAAACACTGCATAGTATATATGTATAAGGAGATACAGCCATCCAGCTAAAGTTCATATTCGGTTGAACCACATGAAAAAACTATTTACAAACAAAATGATCAAGTATTAGCAATTTCATGAGATTCAACTTAATATTGACATATATGTTTAAACATAATTTAGAGGTATTTTGGTAATTATAGTAAATTAATATTAGGATGGGCAGAATTTAGTATATGATGGAGAAAATGTCATATATGGACAAGAGGAATTAAAACCTAGGGAGAACACCATTACAATTTCCTCTGGAAATCAGAACTCCCATCTGAAATTGATGGCTAAGAAGAGTGTCTCTTTTTCTTTTTGAGTCGAATTTTGAGTTCATAGATTGGTTTGAAAATTGGCATTTATGTAAACTTATCATGTTTCTTGTCAAAGTCCTGAGTACTTTGTGAAGAACAGAAAGAACATGTTCTTCTGTATCTATCTGTATGGGTCTGAGAGTGTAAATACAAGTCTATACAAAGTCTCCTCCCTTGACATGGTGGTAGCAGTTTAGTCGTGTCCGACTCTTGCAACTCCTCCCCCTGGCAGAGGAGTCTGCCAGGCTCCTCTGTCCGTGGGATTTCCCAGGCAAGAATACTGGAGTGGCTTGCCATTTCTTTCTTCAGGGGATCTTCCTGACCCAGGGATCAAATCAGCGTCTCCTGCACTGGCAGGCGGATTCTTTAGCAACCGAGCCGCCAGGGAAGCCCTGACTCTTGATAAGCCTGCAGTGAAGTTGCTCAGTCATGTCTGACCTTTGCAACCATGTGGACCGTAGCCTGCCAGGCTCTCTCACTTTCTAGGCAAGAATACTGGAGTGGGTTGCCATTCCTTTCTTCAGAGGATCTTCCCGAACCAGGGATCGAACCTGGGTCTCCCGCACTGCAGGCAGACTCTGTACCGCCTGAGCAACCAGGGACACCTAGACTCTTGATAAGCCTGAGCTTAACCCCAAACTACCCAGTTTTCCTGGGCCTTCACTCTTGTCATGCCGTTGAGCAAGGGATTCTTTAGCAACCGAGCCGCCAGAGAAGCCCTGACTCTTGATAAGCCTGCAGTGAAGTCAGTCAGTCATGTCTGACCTTTGCAACCACGTGGACCGTAGCCTGCCAGGCTCCCATCCATGGGACTTTCTAAGCAAGAATACTGGAGTGGGTTGCCATTCCTTTCTTCAGGGGATCTTCCGGAACCAGGGATCGAACCTGGGTCTCCCGCACTGCAGGCAGACTCTGTACCACCTGAGCAACCAGGGACGCCTAGACTCTTGATAAGCCTGAGCTTAACCCCAAACTACCCAGTTTTCCTGGGCCTTCACTCTTGTCATGCCGTTGAGCACTACCCACACTAGGCTGGCTCCCTTGAGCGTGTACGGGCAAGCACACGCTCAAGTGATGACCACATACCTTACGAATCTTGATCGGTTGACCTCACAGAAGCAGCATGATTGATACTAGTGGCTTCTGGAATAGGTGGAACTTTCTTCCTCTCTCCCTGTGAAGTTTTCAAGATACCAAAGACTCATACTACACAAATCTTCCCAAAGGGTTAAATTCAAAGACCTGAGTTCACAGAAGAAATCCGGTAGAGAACCACCCTACAGGTGCTGGTAAACTCGGGTGCAGCTGGCGGTCAGCCCATCCGCTCAGGCAAAGTCAGCAAGTCTTTCTCTAGACAGCGCAGCTGGATGCTGGTGGTTCTGGGTGCCGGTCTGCAGCGTTTCTCATCTGGTCCAAAGTCATCCTTGTGTTCTGAGGAACGTGAGCACACTGCTGTGACTAGTTTTAAGCCTTTGATGAACACAAATCTTCCCAAAGGGTTAAATTCAAAGACCTGAGTTCACAGAAGAAATCCGGTAGAGAACCACCCTGCAGGTGCTGGTAAACTCGGGTGCAGCTGGCGGTCAGCCCATCCGCTCAGGCAAAGTCAGCAAGTCTTTCTCTAGACCGCGCAGCTGGCTGCTGGTGGTTCTGGGTGCCGGTCTGCAGCGTTTCTCATCTGGTCCAAAGTCATCCTTGTGTTCTGAGGAACGTGAGCACACTGCTGTGACTAGTTTTAAGCCTTTGATGTGAAAAACATTTCAACATGAATTTATCAAAACACTGATTTTGTGTTTTAACCAACTTCTCTACATAAAAAGTATAACTTATGGCATGGTTTACTTATAAGCTCAGAGTCCCTTCATCATTGAAACAGTGAACACAGAACAAGGTATTCTATAATAAAAAGCACATCTTTCTCACAAAATAAGAGTTATGAATTTTGTTGTAAGGAAATCAATCCACGGAAATTATTTTTCCATTTTTATGATCCAAACAGTTATTTTTATTCTGTATCTGTAAGGTTTAAATTTTTATTCCACTTTGGCCTGATTCAGTTCCTGATGAAAACGACACAGCAGGCATAAATGGGGAGTTAACAACCTTGAGAAAGGTGTGTGCAGGATTCAAGGAGGGTATGGAGGAGGAGTACACGCTCATACACCTCGACAGATCTGAATTCTGACGCTTGGTCTCCAAACGTGATGATTTCAGAGAAACAAGAAACAGTCACAGGCTCCATTCCCAGCACCTATCTTGAACACACAGAAATGGGACAGAGTGCCACAAACACTTTGTGGAGGCCCTTGGACAATCAGTCCACGCTGCAACAACCTCTTTTCTCTTGAAAGTGGTTGCAGACATGGGCCTTCACCTTACATAAGAATTCTGGGCTGCAGAGAAAGCTTTGATGGATGCACAAGAGAGGACTTGGGTGGTGAAATTCCCTGGGAACATCACATTTACGGGGAGTTAACAACCTTGAGAAAGGTGCGTGCAGGATTCAAGGAGGGTATGGAGGAGGAGTACACTCTCATACACCTTGACAGATCTGAATTCTGACGCTTGGTCTCCAAATGTGATGATTTCAGAGAAACAAGAAATAGTCACAGGCTCCATTCCCAGCACCTATCTTGAACACACACAAATGGGACAGAGTGCCACGAACACTTTGTGGAGGCCCTTGGACAATCAGTCCACGCTGCAACAACCTCTTTTCTCTTGAAAGTGGTTGGAGACCACTTCACCTTACATAACAATTCTGGGCTGCAGAGAAAGCTTTGATGGATGCACAAGAGAGGACTTGGGTGGTGAAATTCCCTGGGAACATCACATTTTAGGGAGGAGGAAGAGCAGCCTGCCAAGCACTTGGAGAAGAGATCAGAGATCAGAGGTTAGATACCAAGGGAGATGGGAAGAGAACTGAATGTCAGCAGGGCCAAATCCCCGCTGAGAACAGCAGTTGCTTCCAGGGCACTCCACAGCATCCTTGAACTCCTCATCTCCCTGAAGACTCNTTAGGGAGGAGGAAGAGCAGCCTGCCAAGCACTTGGAGAAGAGATCAGAGATCAGAGGTTAGATACCAAGGGAGATGGGAAGAGAACTGAATGTCAGCAGGGCCAAATCCCCGCTGAGAACAGCAGTTGCTTCCAGGGCACTCCACAGCATCCTTGAACTCCTCATCTCCCTGAAGACTCCTCTGTCCAAGTACCTGCTGAATATCTAAGCACAGAAGGTACCTTCAAGTACACTTCACCAAAACTGAACGGGAGGTCTCCGCACTCTCCACCGCTGCCAGCCCATGACACCCTGTGTGTGTTCTCCCTCAGGGAGTGGCGTAAGCATCCATGCCAGAGCTCGGACACTGCGCATTCCTCCTCACTTTCCCCATCTAGCCGCCCAGCCAGTGTGCCAACTGAACCTCCAAATAACGTCTTCAAACTATTTCTACTATTCCATATCCCTCCTGTCTACTGCTGCCCTGTTTGCTGGCCTGCAGTTATTGCTTCACAACTGTTCTCGCTATATTTTCTTTTGCCTCTTTCGGATCCAGCCTCACATTGACACCCAATAATCTCTAAAATGAAAATTCAAGGGTGACTCCCCACCTCACCCGCCCACTGTAGCTCCATCACCCACAGGACAAGACTCCAGCCTCCCTGGCTTGGCAGGCAAGGCCCTTCACACCTGCTTCAGCCTCTCCAGCCTCACCTCCTGACCGTTCTGCTTTGCATTTAGCAACAGCATACTAAGCCATTTTGACGTTTGTCTGTGCTTGTGCTCATTTCTATCTGGAATACTCTCTCCATCCTCACCTCCTCCATTGCCTGGTGGATTCTTGCTTTTTAAGATTCTGCTTTGGCCTCACCTCTCCAAGATGGCTTCTCAAACTAGCCCTTACTTCCTTGCACTCAACCCCTACCCTCCACTAGGCCAGGAGCCCTTGCTCTGAGCTGTATACCTCCTTGTCTATAACTCACTTCCTGTACTTTTCTTTTTTCCCAGAAAACAAATGTTAACTGACTATATATTTGTCAGATTTTACTTTAGCTGCAAATAAAACAGATGTCGTCCTTGTCCTCCTAAAACATAACCTGGAGGTCATCACAGCAGTGAACCAAAATGCCCACAGTGTGCATGTTCCCAGTTGTCCCGATAGACTTCGCCTGCTAACTTCCCCCACCTCCACTCACTGCCAGAAACATGTATCTCTCAGACCATCCTGAATATTTATGATGCTAAATAAGAGAATAGGCAGAAGACACTTCAAGGGAGAGACCAAGGTGAAATTTATACAGAAAAGGCAAAGCAGCCCACTTCAGCGGGACTGGGGAGAAGCAAAGGAAAGAGCCGCTCAAGGAACTGATGCTTTTATTCATCCAAGAGACCTATGCTAAAGACTAGAATACATGTTTATCAGATAGATTAAAGACCGAAATGTAAGGCTGGCTACTAAAAAACTCTCAGAGGAAAATATAGGCACAACACTCTTTGACATAAATCATAGCAAGACCTTTACCAATCCATCTTCTACAATAATGAAAATAAAAACCAAAATTAACAAATCGGACTTAATTAAAAGCTTTTGCGCAGCAAAGGAAACCATAAACCTCAGAATGGGAGAAAATATTTGCAAAGGAAGCAAATGACAAGTGATTAATCTCCAAAACGCAAACAGCTCATGCAGCTCGATATCAAAACAACAAACAACCCAATCAAAAAATGGATACAAACCTAAATAGACATTTGACCAAAGAAGACATACAGATGGCCAACAAACACATGAAAAGATGTTCAGCATCACTAATTATTAGAGAAATGCAAATCAAAACTACAATGATGTATCACCTCATACCAGTCAAAATGGCCATCATCAAAAAATCTACAAACAATAAATGCTGGAGAGGATGTGGAGAAAAGGGAACACTCTTGCACTTTTGGCAGGAATATAAATTGGTTACAACCACTATGGAGAACAGTATGGAGATTCTTGAAAAAAAAAAAAAAAAATAGAACTACCATATGACTCAGCAATCCCATTTCTAGGCTTGTATCTGAAGAAAACCATAATTCAAAAGCATGCATGCACCCCAGTGTTCATCACAGCACTATTTACAATAGCAAGGACAGGGAAGCAACCTAAATGTCCATCAACAGAGGAATGGATAAAGACGATGTGGTATATATGCAATGGAATATTACTTAGCCATAAAAAGGAATGAAATAGTGCCATTTGGATGGCACATGTGGATGGATCTAGAAATTGTTATACAGAGTAAAGTCAGTCAGAAAGAGAAAAACAAGTACTGTGTAATATCACTTATATGCGGAATCTAGAAAAATGGTACTGATGCTTGTTTGCAAAGCAGAAATAGTCACAGTTGTAGAGAACAAACTTATGATTACAAAGGGGGACAGGAGGGATGGGACAAATTGGGAAAGACACATATACACTACTATGTATAAAACAACTGATGAGAACCGGGCTTCCCTGGTGGGTCAGAGGGTAAAGAATCCGCCTGCAAGAGGCCTGGGTTCAATCCCTGGGTTGGGAAAATCCCCTGGAGGAGGGAATGGCATCCCACTCCAGTATTCTTGCCTGGAGAATCCCCATGGACAGGAGGAGCCAGGCAGGCTACAGTCCACAGGGTCACAAAGAGTCAGACACGACTGAGCAACTAAGCACAGCACGATGAGAACCTACCGTAGAGCACAGGGAAGCCTACTCAGTGCCCTGGGGTGGCCTAAACAGGAAGGAAATCTGCAGAGTGGATATGTGTACACACATAATCGAGTCACTTTACTATAAAGCAGACACTAACACCACACTGTAAAGCAACTCTACTCCAATAAAATTTAACTTCTAAAAAAGACTACACGTTTAAGTTATTTTGGCTGTTTGAGTCACACTTGCTTGAATACAACTCCTTAGACCTTAGACTCTGGCTCCAGGATAAGTATAGAACAATACAAGTTGTGATAAACGCCTTCAAGAAAATGACAGACTACAGGGAAGGAGTAATGGCGCTGGATAGGGAGAATATGTACACACTCTGAGTTGTCAGGGAAGGTAACATGATAGTCAGTGCTCAGGTGACGTTTCCTGGCTGCTCAGCACTTTGGAACACCCTTATAAAATCTGAGCAATTTCCTGTGAGGAAGCTTGCCTCCGCGACCTGCTTTGCAGCACAGGAATGTGGCCCAGGTCCCAACCATCAGGCAGTGAGGCAAAACAACTTGAAAGATGAAGTTAGAAAGACTCAACTTCTTTTTTTTAAGAAGGTTTGCAAGATGAAGAAGACACGTGCCAGACTCTGACTTCGCAGTGGTGAGTGGACTGGAGGCAGAGTTTCTGGAAGCCCGTCCTTCCTTCTGTAGGTTCTGTTTCTAGAAGCTGTGTTGTTGCTGTCAAGTGACGGTGGCCACTGTGATGGATTTTCACTATTGCCTCTTGTGTGTCTTGGCGTCATACCTGGCTGTGCTGAACTCACAGCCGGCCTCTGTGGTCTTCCTGGAGCTTCTGTGGGCAACATAATGTTAAGGAAGGCCCTGTCACGTTCAGAGTGGACCCTGTGGTTTGTAACTAACCCTGACTGAATCAAGCTGAGACCTGAAAGAGGAATGAGCCCTGGGGGGAGCAGGTGGGATGAGAATTCGGGGCAGAGGGCACCCAGGAATAAGTAAAGAATTGCTTTAAGGAGCTGAGACAGGGCCAGTGTGGTGGGAGCCCATCAGAAGAGGGACAGGTGACACCTGACGAGGTTAGAAGAGGAGGCAGGGCCCAGAATCTAGTGCTGAAGTCATGGTGAGGAGGTTGCGGTTTATGTCAAGTGCAGTGAAAGTTGACCTGATTTGGGCTGGGGAAGGCATGATCTGATTGACGTGTTCTGAAAAACTGCTCTGTGTAGAGCACAGATAAGAAGGGGACACAGAGGTCACGGGGAAAGTATTCAGGTTACACCATACCGCAGTTCTTTTCACAAGTCTGTGCCCTTACTAGATCACAAACTCCTTGAAGGCAAACACCATGTCTATTTCAAGAGCATGAAAAGTGCCCAGTGTATTACACAGAATTGTACATAAACACTAACGCACAGAATCTTTGTAATGAATCTGTTAGGCAGGTATAAAGCCCATTTCACAGTTGAAAAAAACTGATGATTAGAGAGAGCTATGTGCTATGTACTAAGTACTGTCCTAAGAACTTTACACACCCAATATATATTAACATGCAAATCCTCTCAGCAATCTTATAAGGTATATGCAATTTTATCCTTGCTTACAGATGAGGCAATGGTCACAGAGAAGTTATGTAATAATCTCTAGTTTACATAGCTAACAAATGGTAAAGCCAGGATCTGAATCCAGGCAGTCTGACTTCAGAGGCTCCACTCTTACTATGCAAGGCTGCCTCATATGGGTACTGATTAACTCTACATGCTTCTAAAAATATATAAAATTAAATGAGTTAAAATATAATAAGAATAACCACTGGGATAAAGACTGAATGTATAACTTCCAAACCATTAAAGGAAAAAAAAAAAAAAAACTGGAAAAAGAAACATCAAACCAAACACAGAAAAGAGATGAACACAACAGGAAGTATGATACATAGAAAAAACAAGTTAGAATTAAACCCAAACACACAAATAAGAATAAGTGAACTTTTACTATTAAAAGAGGAAATATCTCAAACATGGGGGACACACATATATGCTTTCATCTAAAACAAAACAGAACAACTAGGTATATATTCAGAGATGCTCTTGCACAAGCCCAGAAGCCACATACAAGAGTTTCCACCAGGATTGTCTATAATAGCAAAGAACAAGGGGGAGGAAAATCTCCCAGCAAACAAGAGATGGCATGGGCGTGGAGCATCACATGGCTGGTGGAAGGGTAAACGTGCTAGCGCTGGAGAACGATATGGCAATTTCAAAGAAAGTTGAATTGTACAATTTCGTTTCTAAACATATACCCAAAAATTCTTGCCATGGGCCCAGTAAGATGTGTACAAGTATGGCCATTAATTCATACCATAAAGGCATAAATCAGGAAGCATTAAATTACTAGCAACAGGAGAACTGATAAATTGCTTTAGAGTCCTACATGTTCAGCACTTAAGATTAAAAAAACTAGAAACACATGAATCAACATGAATAACTTTTACAAATATAACAAAATTTACACAATGGTATCATTTATGTTAGGTTTAAAAACATATGAAATAATACTATATGATATATATATATGAATATAAGCTTTCATGGGAATGACAGATACAACATCCTTTGGAAAGAAAGAAAGGGAGAATGAGATTGCAGAAAGGTTCCCAGGCGGCTCTAACTGAATAGGTAATATAAAATCTGAAGCAAATATGGAAAAGTGCGAAAATGCAGTAGTTAGGTGGCTAGTATATAAGTGTTCATTATATTATTCCCTGTAATTTTATACATGTTTGTAACATTTCATATTAAACATTATAAAGACATGAGCTTTCTACAAAGAACAAAATAAATCAAAGAAATAAGATGGAAGAACTTAAGGAAAGCCCATTAATGAAAGAGGAAAATATTCTATGATAGAGGTTATCAATCAAATAAAAAGTTGATTCAACAAACCTGATTAAAAAAAGACTTCAATAAAATACGTAAGAATGAATTAAGAATATGAGATCAAAAAATATTAATACCATAGACAATTTTATACTGTTTGAAAATGTAGATGAAATGGGTACTTTCCTAGAGGGGAAAAAAAAATTATCCCTTAAAAAGTCACCACATCTTGATGACTTTAAACACCAGTTCTTCAAAACCTAAGACTGACAAAGACTAACCAGAATAACAAGGGAAGCCTTGAATTCCCGGAGAAATAACCCCACCTTTCTCCACGGTACGTCTCCATATTATACAAGTACCGTATCTGGGCAAATAAATCTACCGAAAACTTTGCCATCTGGCGACAATCTATTACAGATTTGAAACGGAATCCCAAGCAAGTTCCGGGAAAACGTTGCCGCTTAGTGAAAACCTGTGACAGAACCCGCCCCTGGTTTGAGGTTCGGGACGCGTGGGCAAACGGTCTGCAGTCAGCCCGCGAGCAGCCCCCGCCGGGCCCCAGAGGCCGGAAGAGGCCCTTTGGCTCCGCCCCGCTCCGCGGGGTGGGCGGGGCGCTTCCGGCCGGCGGACGCCTGCGCGCCCCAGACGCCGCGGGCCGCACCTGGCACGGCGCGGCGACGCCGCCCTGTCTCCTCAGCTTCCTTGCGCCGCGGCTGCCAGTCCTTCCCGGAAAGGTCGTTTCCCATCCCCCGCAGTTTCCAGTACGTGACGGTCCCAGTCGGAGCTGCGACTGGGAAGAGGCCGCAGGTTCCCCCTCCATCACCCCCCTGAGAAGTCCCTCGCTGGCGTCTGGGCCCCTCCAGGTCTGTCTGCCGCCACTCCCCGCGCTCGAGGTTTCCCCGGAAGCTGTGTCCTTTTCCGTGAGCTCTTCGGTGATCTGAAACGCTCGCCAGCCTCTCATTGTATTCTGGGGGCTGTGTTCTTTGTGCACACTCGTCTCAGCCCTTCTCGTCCTGCTTATACGCCGTGGGAATGCTCCCACCATCACTTCTACCCCTACTTGCCCCGGGAATGCGACTTTCCTTTCGGCTTCACAATCTTCCGCTCTTCTAACTAAACCGGTTACCAAGGGACCAGCCCTCTCGGCGCAGCGCCCCTCCTCCCCTCTAAAAACCCCCTTCCTTGTTAAATAATCACAACAGCTAAAGGAAAGAGTGTCCTAAGAGCCAGTGATCTGTGTGTTTAACAGGCATTCTTTTTTTAATCATCGCAAGTAGGATGTGATGGAAATTGAGGAATAGGAAACTGAGAAAAGAAGAAACTGAGGCACAGGAAAGTTAATTTGCTCGAGGAAACAGTCTGCCTGGGGTTGAACTCTGAATCTATTGTGTAACTGGCTCCAAAGCTGTTGGACTCACCCCTTCCTCTTTCACAAATCCTGATCATTCTCCCTTTAGTTGCTTCTCCTGAGAATTTTTTCTGAATGCTGTCTAAAAGGTCCCTGTTTATGGGAATGTGACCTTTAAGAACTTTTTCAGAGCCTCTCCTCAGGCAGACCCTTGAGTGTTCCATTTTATCAGGCATCTAGACCCTGAGCTTAGTAATATTTTGCATCCCCACCATGTGCTTGGAGAATTTTGAGCATTACTTCTACGAACAAAGCTAGTGGAGGTGATGGAATTCCAGTTGAGCTGTTTCAAATCCTGAAAGATGATGCTGTGAAAGTGCTGCACTCAATCTGCCAGCAAATTTGGAAAACTCGGCAGTGGCCACAGGACTGGAAAAGGTCAGTTTTCATTCCAATTCCAAAGAAAGGCAATGCAAAAGAATGCTCCAATTACCGCACAATTGCACTCATCTCACATGCTAGTAAAGTAATGCTCAAAATCCTCCAAGCCAGGCTTCAGCAATACAATCATCTTTTAGGATTTGAAATAGCTCCACTGGAATTCCATCACTTCCACTAGCTTTGTTTGTAGTGATGCTTTCTAAGGCCCCCTTGACTTCACATTCCAGGATGTCTGGCTCTAGGTGAGTAATCACACCATCGTGATTAACGGTCATGAAGATCTTTCTTGTACAGTTCTGTGTATTCTTGCCACCTCTTCTTAATATCTTCTGCTTCTGTCAGCTCCATACCATCTGTCCTTTATTGTGCTCATCTTTGCATGAAATGTTCCCTTGGTATCGCTAATTTTTTTGAAGAGATCTCTAGTCTTTCCCGTTCTGTTGTCTTCCTCTATTTCTTTGCATTGATTGCTGAGATAAGGCTTTCTTATCTCTCCTTGCTATTCTGTGGAACTTTGCATTCAAATGGGTATATCTTTCCTTTTCTCCTTTGCTTATCACTTCTCTTCTTTTCACAGCTATTTGTAAGGTCTCCCCAGACAGCCATTTTGCTTTTTTGCATTTCTTTTTCCTGGGGATGTTCTTGATCCCTGTCTCCTGTACAATGTCATGAACCTCTGTCCATAGTTCATCAGGCACTCTAGTCCCTTAAATCTATTTGTCACTTCCACTGTATAATCATAAGGGATTTGATTTAGGTCATACCTGAATGATTTAGTGGTTTTCCCCACTTTCTTCAATTTAAGTCTGAATTTGGCAATAAGGAGTTCATGATCTGAGCCACAGTCAGCTCCCGGTCTTGTTTTTGCTGACTGTACAGAGCTTCTCCATCTTTGGCTGCAAAGAACATAATCAGTCTGATTTCAGTGTTGACCATCTGGTGATGTCCATGTGTAGAGTCTTCTCTTGTGTTGTTGGAAGAGGGTGTTTGCTATGATCAGTGTGTTCTCTTGGCAAAATTCTATTAGTCTTTGCCCTGCTTCCTTCTGTACTCCCAAGGCCAAATTTGCCTGTTCCTCCAGGTGTTTCTTGACTTCCTACTTTTGCATTCCAGTCCCCTATAATGAAAAGGACATCTTTTTTGGGTGTTGGTCCTAAAAGGTCTTGTAGGTCTTCATAGAACTGCTCAGCATCAGCTGCTTCAGCGTCACTGGTTGGGGCTGTCACACGAGTGTATGTTCCTTGGTTCTTTGTCTCGTCACAACAAAGATTTGGAGTGAGGGACATTAAAGCCCCCTCGGTGTGTCACAGCTGTCAGGTCTTGGATAGACCATGTTACAGCTCTCAGGTCTTGAATGGACCATGTTATAGCTCTTAGACAAATCAGTGTTACAGCTCAGTGTTACATCTCTATTTTATTTAGAAGATAGCAGGAAAATCCATCTTCAAGGCATGAGGGCACGTTGATCCAAAGACACGAGAAGAGCGCTCCAGCACGCAGGAGAGAGAAAGAGCTAGCTTTGGCTCCTCTATTTATATGTTTCTCTCTCCCTGGGCCTGTCCTGTGCAAATTGGGCCAGCTAGGAGTGTTGTTTGTTTTACCAGAGGTCCTCACTCCGGTCCTCGGACCTTCTTTTGTTCCATTTTCCCAGGCTTTTCCCTTCCTTGTCTTGTAGCCACCTCCATTTTGGACTCCTTTTCCCTGTTCTACCTACCTAACAGGGCATAGGCTTGGATCACCGTGATAACTGAATGGTTTGCCTTGGAAATGAACAGAGATCATTCTTTCATTTTTGAGATTGCATCCAAGTACTGCATTTTGGACTCTTCTGTTGACCATGATGGTTACTCCATTTCTTCTAAGGGATTCCTGCCCACAGTAGTAGGATAAAATGGTCATCTGAGTTAAATTCACCCATTCCAGTCCATTTTAGTCCGCTGATTCCTAGAATGTCGACTTTCACTCTCGCCATCTCCTGTTTGACCACTTCCAGTTTGCCTTGATTCATGGACCTGAGGTTCCAGGTTCCTGTGCAATATTGCTCTTTACAGCATTGGACCTTGCTTCTATCACCAGTCACATCCACAACCAGGTGTTGTTTTTGCTTTGGCACCATCCCTTCATTCTTTCTTAAGTTATTTCTCCTCTGATCTGATGCTTTTGAACTGTGGTGTTGGAGAAGACTCTTAGAGTCCCTTGGACTGCAAGGAGATCCAACCAGTCCATCCTAAAGGAGATCAGTCCTGGGTGTTCATTGGAAGGTCTGATGTTGAAGCTGAAACTCCAATACTTTGGCCACCTGATGGGAAGGGCTGACTCGTTTGTAAAGACCCTGATGCTGGGTAAGATTGAGGGCAGGAGGAGAGGGGACGACAGAGGATGAGATGGTTGGATGGCATCACCGACTCAATGGACATGAGCTTGGGTGGGCTCCGGGAGTTGGTGTTGGACAGGGAGGCCTGGTGTGCTGCAGCTCATGGGGTCGCAAAGAGTCGGACAAGACTGAGCAACTGAACTGACTGACTGACCCTGTGCTTTGTTATTGTAGTTCATTTGCTAAATCCTGTCCCACTCTCTGCGACCCCATGAACACCCCTGTCCTTCACCATCTCCCAGAGTTTGCTCAAACTCATGTACTTTGAGTTGGTGATGCCATCCAACCATCTCGGCCTCTGTGACCCTCTTCTCCTCCTGCCATCAGTCTTTCCCAGCATCAGGGTATTTTCCAGTGAGTTGGCTCTTCATATCAGGTAGCCAAAGTATTGGAGCTTCAGCATCAGTTCTTCCAATGAATATTCAGAGTTGATCTCCTTTAGGATGGACTGGTTGGATCTCCTTGCAGTCCAAGGGACTCTCAAGAGTCTACTCCAACACCACAGTACAAAAGCATCATTTCTTCGGCACTCAGTCTTCTTTATGGTCCAGCTCTCACATCTCTACATAAGTACTGGAAAACCCCATAGCTTTCACTATACAGACCTTTGTCAGCAAAATGATATCTCTGCTTTTAATACACTGTCTAGATTTGTCATAGCTTTTCTTCCAAGGAGTGAGCGTCTTTTAATTTCATGACTACAGTCATTGTCCGTAGTGATTTTGGAGTCCAAGAAAAGAAAGTCGGTCACTGCTTCCTCTTTTTCCCCTTCTGTTTGCCATGAAGTGATGTTACCAGAGGCCATCATCTTTGTTTTTTGGATGTTGAGTTTTACTACGTGCTTATGCTTCCTTGGGTTTCCCTTGTGGCTCAGACAGTAAAGCATCCGCCTACAATGCAGAGAGCTGGGTTCGATCCCTGGGTCGGGAAGTTCCCCTGGAGAAGGAAATGGCAGCCCACTCCAGTATTCTTGCCTGGAGAATCCCATGAACAGAGGAGGCTGGCGAGCTACAGTCCATGGGGTTGCAAAGAATCAGACACGATGGAGCAACTTCACTTTCACTTTCAGATGCTGTTGTAGGCACAGGGATTGTGCACCTAGTACAGTGCTTTGCCCTTTTAGGGCCTCAATAAATGTGTGATGGATTAACCAACTTAAAAACGCGTAGAAAATAAAAACCATCTCACTGTCTAATAAAAACCAGTCACTGTTAGCAACTTAGAGCATAACAGCATTCAATTTTCCTACAGTCTGACATTTCATATGTTATGCAGCCCTAACCACTGTTTGTTTGAAGAATTTTGTCTTTCATACTTGAGCTAAGAGCCAGCAGCAGAGCAAATAGGAAATATGGCCTGCACCCAGCCAAGGCCTCAAAGTAGAGTGATTGCAGACCGAGATCTATGACATCAAAGAACTAATGGTCAGGTGAGGTGCTCGCCTCAGCTCAATCCTTTTAATCCTGGGGGACTTGGAATGGGTAACAGAAGGTAAAGTACCTCTTTGCCCCTCCCATTTCCTCACCCTCTTCTCAATGGACTTTGGCTATGGCCTTTGAAGCTAGGTCTTCCCATTAGATTCTACTTGGGTATATTTAGGTAGAAAAACATTTTGCATCCTGTGCTCAGATATATATTATCTTTTTTCTTACTTTGTGACTTAATTTTTAATATTTAGAGCAATAATCAGTTTGGGCTTATTTTGATATATATGAAAGATAATTTTTTTAAACTTTCCCAAATGTTTACCCAAGTGTCCTATTTACCATTTAATAATCCAGCCTTTCCCATTGATTTAAGATGCCCTCTTTATCTTACACTGTTTAGAGGTTTTGAATCATGAGAACAACCAATCTATGTTTTAGAAAGAGTACTGCAAGAGTTGGCTTAAAACTCAACATTCAGAAAACTAAGATCATGGCATCCAGTCCAATCACTTCATGGCAGATAGATACAGAAACAATGGAAACAGTGATAGACTTTATTTTTTTGGTTCCAGAATCACTGTAGATGACTGCAGCCATGAAATTAAAACGCTTGCTCCTTGAAAGGAAAGCTATGACCAACCTAGATCACATATTAAGAAGCAGAGACATTATTTTGCCAACAAGGATCCATTTAGTCAAAGCTGTGGTTTTTCCAGTAGTCATGTGTGGATGTGAGAATTGGACTGTAAAGAAAGCTGAGTGCTGAAGAATTGATGCTTTTGAACTTTGGTGTTGGAGAAGACTATTGAGAGTCCCTTGGACTGCAAGGAGATCCAACCAGTCTATCCTAAAGGAAATCAGTCCTGAATGTTTATTGGAAGGACTGATGCGGAAACTAAAACTCCAATACTTTGGCCACCTGATGCGAAGAACTGACTCACTAGAAAAGACCCTGATGCTGGGAAAGATTGAAGGCGGGAGGAGAAGGGGATAACAGAGTGAGATGATTGGATGGCATCACTGACTTGATGGACATGAGTTTGAGTAAGCTCCAGGAGTTGCTGTTGGTGATGGACAGGGAAGCCTGGCATGGTGCAGTCCACGGAGTCGCGAAGAGTCTGTCATGACTGAGCGACTGAACTGAACTGCAAGAGAAAGAGTACGGCAGGAGAGAGCTAAAGAATATTTGCTGCTAGAGCCCCATCAGAGGTTAATCTGAGAGACGTAATGCATTGGTCCCTTTTTGGAGCACTTCCTCTGGCGGTGGGCACTGCTGCTGGGGTGGAGGAACAGCCGTGGTTCATGCAAAAAAGCTGAGCTCTATAAAGTGTGGTTTGTGGACTTCCAGGGCCCAAGGCATCTTCAAGGGGCCTGAAAGATAAAACATGCTTCCCTAAAAATACTAAGGTTATTTTACTTTTTCACTGTGTTAACATTTGCACTGATGGTACAAAAGCAATGGTGGGTTTTTATTTACCAGCAGTTTTCTGCTGATACCTTAGCATGAATCAATGCAGTGGCACCAAACAGTGCTAATGTGTTCTTCTCTGTCATGCACTAAAAGAGAAAGACGGAAGGAAGAAAAGCCAGCCAGTTGCAAAAAGAATGCTCTGATGAGGCAGTAAAAATCATTCATTTTATTAAACTCAACCCTTGAATATTCATCTCTGTAGTATTCTGTGTGACAAAATATGAGCTGCCCACAGCGTACTTCTGTGTGCTGAAGTACAGTAGTTTTTCAGGGAGAAGCACCACGTGATTGTTGGGAGTTTTGAGCTGAAATAGCTGCTTTTTTTCACAGAACACTACTGTTACTTGAAGAAAGAGGTCTGACAAATATGATTATCCAGACTTGAGTATTTGGCAGATGTTTTCTCTAAAATAAATGAAGTGAGCTTGTCACTTCAAGGATATCATCTGACTGTAATTGTTGCCAATGACAAAATTTGAGTACTCAGGAAAAAAATGAGAATTTTGGAAAACCTGTATCCACTACTCATTTTCCTCGTTTTTTTCTTACACTATGAGTTTGACAGTTTCTCCAGACTTAATGACTTTCCCGATGAGATTACTAGAGATATTAATGAATATGAACTTTTTATATTGTATAATTAACTTTTTGAAGATCTCCCTGATTCAGTAAACTAGTACTTTTCAGATTACCAATGCGTGATGTTAGAAAGTCATGCATGGGTAAAAGGGCCATTCAAATGTTTGTTTATTCGGCTGCCCTGGGTCTCCGCTGCAGCAGGCGGGCCCTCTAGTTGTGGCACGAGGGCTCCAGAGCACATGTGCCTGGGCTCAGTAGTTGCAGCACACGGGCTGAGTTGCTCCTTGGCACGTGGGATCTCTGTTCCCTGACCAGAGGTTGAATCCGAGTCCCCTGCATTGCAAGGCAGATTCTTAACCACTGGACCACTGGGCAAGTCCCAAAAGAGCCATTTAAAATACAAGATAGACTAATGGATTTTAGCATGACAGAGTATGAATATTGATATGATTTCAGATTCCACATTGCAACTAACTCTCTTTTGGTCTCTGAATCATGGGCAATTTGTATTTTTAACTGGTAAAATATGCACAACATAAAATTTGTTAACTATTATTAAGTGAAGAGTTGAGTGGCATGAAATACGTTAGTTATGCAATTATCACCACTCTATCTCCAGAACTTTTTTTATCATCTCATACTGAAACTCTGTTCCCATGAAAAAATAATTCTCTAGTCCTCTCTTCCACAGGAGAGGATCTGAAGAAACTATTAAAATATGGTTCCTTTTTCTATCTAAATGTCTGTGTGAGGATGGATTTTCTTCATATACTTCAATGAAAACAACTTATCACAGCAGAGTGAATGCAGAAGCTGGTATAAGAAGTAACCTGTATTAGTTTCCCATTGTGTGTGCACTCTGTTGGAATGTCGTGTCTGACTCTATGTGATCCCATGGGCTGTAGCCTGCCAGGCTCCTCTGTCCATGGGATTTCCCGGGCAAGAATGTTGGAGTGGGTTGCCATTTCCTACTCCAGGGGATCTTCCCAACCCAGGGATCAAACTCACATCTTTTGTGTCTCATGACTGGCAGGCAGATTCTCTGGTGACCACTGAGCCACCAGAGAAGACCAACTATACCATAATTTTTAAAAAAAGAAGAAGAAGCAAGTAACAGCTTCTCCCTCATTCATTGACTCATTTGAGTCACTTCAGGGTGTGCCCACCGTCCCAGACATTAAGGATACGTACAGACATATAAAATAAAAAATAATAGCACTCTTCTTCCTTTTTAAAACGTGTGATTAAAAACATGTTACTGTGCTAATATGTAATAGATTTCTAGTTGTTATTTTAAATGAATTAGTAAGGTATTTTTAAATTTAGCACCTAATAAAGTAAATATTGATAGATATAATCCACATAAACAACAGCTCTTTGGGCTCTTTAATAAATTTTTAACAGTATAAAGTGTCCTGGGAGAACTGTTAATATAATCAATCCCAATGGCAAACAGATTATGAACACCAAATAGCTGGAATTTTCCAAATGCTTTTTGTGACCCACAGAAATACAGTTTACTTTGTGGGCCAATAAACATATACATGTGCATATACGTATATACACAGATGCATAAACAAGGTAAAAGTTTCATGAAGTAATTCTTATTCATGTGTGTGTGTGTGTATGCTCAATCGTGTCTGCACACTATTTTCTACTCAGTTGTTTTTCTTCTAAAAGTTCCTGGTCACAATCCAACACATTGATTCCATGAACCACTCAATAGGTCAGGACCTGAAGTCTGAAAATCGTGCTGAGCATTAGAACCACTTGAAAAACACTTAAAAATATAGATCTCTAGGGCTGATAACTATTAACATGAAGAGGAAAGGTCAGGGGAAGAGGGAGTCTTGTGTTTCTCCTCCCTTGAAGCACTCCTTTGAGAACATGCCGGGCTGCTATTTTCTGATGATTAACTGATTATGGCCATCAAAGGACTGAGTCGTGAGAGATACACGTTCTGGGTTGTTCAGCATCAGGCAACACGTTATCCTAGGCCGAAAAATCTCCAGGCAAAGAGAAGGCGTTACTGAAACGTCCAGGGCTGTGCTTCTGGCTGCAGCTCCGAGCTTGCTAGGCTGTGCTTGGTGGATAGGACCGTGCTGGGAAGAAAGCAGTTTTCCAGAAATCAGAGAAGTAGGTTCAAGTCTCTGCCACAGAGGCAGGGCGGCCTCTGCAGCCAATGAGAGAGGGGCTCAAGTTCTGGTGCAACCTGGGGAAAGCCACAGATGATCTAGACCTCTGCAGCCTTATCTCTGAAGTGGGGAGAAAAGTGCCTGCCTGGCTGTGTCATTTGTGAGCGTCAGTAAGCTGCCCGGGCCTGGCGCATGGTGTAGGTTTTCCGAGACGGTAGGTGGTTTTCTCGCTGCTCTGGACCGTGCTTTGCCGTGTGAAGTTGGCCAAGTCACTGAGCTCCTGGGTGTATACTGGACACAGTGCTGCTGCCTCATCTACTTCCCACAGTTAGTGTGGAGGTCGAGTGAGAAAACGGGCGGAAGGAAGGAAGTGTGATGTGCTCTTAAGGGAAGGTGCCCAGAACAGAGCCTGGGGCACAAAGCCGATGCCAAGGGGACAGGCCCCTGGCCATCTAGAGGGCAGGTGAGCAGGTGCAGAGCAACACACGTGCCTCCTGCCCCAGCCAGGGGCCTCTGAACACATGGGGAGGGAGGCAGGAAATAAGCCCCTTGGCTGCAGTGCTTCATCCATGTGCCTTCATCCCAGCTCATCCTTGCCACCCCAGCGTCATGAAAATATTACGACTCAAATGAGAAAACAGACTCCACAAGGTTAAATAGCTGGCCAAGGTCACACAGCTTGTAGATGAGAGTAGACGCCCCACTTGGGTGGCAGCCCAGGCCTCCTGTCCTTCCGAGCAGGCTTGCTAATGGGGGTGGGGGGTGCTGGCTGCTTGGGGCTGGGGAGGACCAGTGCGGGGCTTACCCCTGGGGACCCTGCAGCCAGCTAACGGACTCTCTAGCTGAGGCCCCCGTGACCACCAGGGGGCCTTCTGCAGACGAGGGGCTTGGTTCCCAGCACTGGCTTGTGTGCGAAGATGGCCCTGGGATGAGAGCCTAACACCGAAGATGGCCCTGATATGAGAGCATAACACCAGTGAAAGCACCTCTCCCCGCTCGCTCACCTGGGCCAGCTGCCTCACGATCACAGCACTAGGCACAAAAAGGGAAGAAAGGGTGAGTAGCGCCTCTCCCCGCCACCCTTCCACACAGTGGATTCTAACTCTTTGTCTCTTTCACCCTGTCTCTCTCTCTCTGTCTCTCTCATACACCCTCATGAATAGTTTTTACAACAGACATCAGGTAATTGTCATCCTACACAATTATATTCTTTCCAGTTGGTAAGAAACAGCACTGATTCCATCATCTTCTCCATCTTTCCAGCTGCAATAAAATGGTACTTATAGCACTCTCTACAAAAGACATCTCATCTCACCTCCAAGTATCTCCTGATACTGCTAAGCAAAGATGAGAGACATCTATGTGATAAGCAACCTTGCAACCATCCGTCTCTAACATAAGATAACACATGGTCTTAGCAATAACAATTGCTTCCAAGTGCCTCCATCTCCTGTTGAGATGAAACCATTCAGGCGTGTGGTAGATTCAAATAGATTCAAGACGTGACAACAGAGAATGTCCTGAGACCCCCAGAAAGAATAACCTAACAACAGTCAGGGTTCACAGCCCTGGCTGCATGCTGGAATCACCTGGAGAGCTTTAGATGGCGCCTGGGTCTTACCCCGAGTTTCTGATTTACTTGCCCTGGAGGGCAGCTGGTGCCAGAATATTTAAAAGCTTTTGCAGCAGGCTAACGTGCAGCCAAGCTTGAGAACCAGAGATCTAGACGAATAGGGAAACTGGGCTCAGGAACAAAGATTCAAGGGCAGGGTCTGGTTATTTCAGAGGAAGGACGATGACAACTGCGCCTCGGTGTGTGTTCCATCGACTGTCTGGAGGACTGTCATGAACAACTGGCAGATCTTACACTTGAAAGTTCTTTTATAGTTTGCAAAGTATTTGATCTTATTTTAACCTCGCCACAATTCTGGGAAGCAGACAGGACGACATGCTTAGATGAGAAACAAGAGCCTCAGAGAGCTGAGGGATTTGCAAAGACATAAATGGGAGAATCACTTCGGGAGAACCATCATCCAGAGCTTCCAGCAGCCCAAAAGTCCCAACGAGTTCATTTGCACTATTAAATGCCTTTGTCCTCTCTGAGGCAGAGCAAAATCTGTTCATGGGTAAAAGGTAGGAAATCTTTTAAGAGAAGATGAAGTGACGGAGAGAAAACAAACCAAAATGGAAAGTTCCTCAGAAAGCAGATTAACAAGGAGCTGTCTTCCTACGAGGGACAAAGAGCAGTGGTTATTGTTTTATTTTCTCCTGTGTATATAGGGCAAAAGATTGATATGGCAGCATAAGGTTAGATAATTGAAGGAACTTTCTAGTTTTCTCATCCATAATACCATCAGCTGGAGCTATGTGCATGTAGGATCTGTAATCCTGAGAACTCTGGCTTCCATTCCAGGAGGGCCACTTGCCTGTAACCTGTGACAAAATATAACGCTCTTCCTCTCAGGGTCACAGACAGATGATATAAGGTGGGTAAAGGGTTAAGGTAAACCATTCAAAGGTTAGTAGTAGTGGTGATGTTAGTCGCTCAGTCGTGTCTGACTCTCTGCGACCCCATGGACTGTATCCCACCAGGCTCCTCTGTCATGGGATTCTCCAGGCAAGAGCACTGGATGGGTTGCCATTCCCTTCTCCAGGGGATCTTCTCGACCCAGATACCTTACTGTCTGAGCTACAGGGAAGTCCTGGATTAACCTTTATTCAAAGGTTAATAAAGGAATCTTCTTGATGAAGAAGCCATTTCTATTCATAGCAATACTGTTGAACTGGCTTATTTGGGTAAAAGATGTATTTCTCACATCCATGAAGCCACACGTTGGAGCAGCTTCTTTGCCTATTGGCTTGATTTCTTTTCTACCCGGGAAAGGCTGACCTCAATCCACGCTGCCCTTTGTTCTGGATCCTGGATACTTGGTGAGAGCCTCACAGAGGCTCCCGGCCCTCCACCAGCAAGCAGGAGCCGAAAGCAGTTCTGTTAGCCTCAGGATTCTGGCTACATGGAGAGGAGTGGCTTGTTCCCGGAGTGGAATCCTCCCCGCACCGAATGCTAGCTGGGAGGGGAGACGGCTGGAGGACTGCCAACTGCTGGGCTCTGGGAATGCTACATTTGTTCCAGCAAGGGAACTGGAACTGGAATGCAACTCAATCAGATGTGCTAGAGAACACTCCCCAACTTAGGTCAGTTCCTGAATGCCTTCCTTTGTAAAAAAAAAAAAAAACCCTCGGACATTTTTAGAAACTTTAAAAAATAATCTTGCTATTTCTGCCTTGATTATGATAAAATCATGATGTTTAGTCACTGTTTTTATTTTTAGATTAGCATCTTACTAAATATAATAAGGCTAACTTGACATAATAGATAATAATATTCATAAGGAAACAGATGCCAGTTTCTCTATTTAACAAATGATGCAAGGTGTTAAACTGATTTTAAATAACTGTCTAAAAATGATTTGTCATTTAGGTTGAATGAATTTTCAAATAATATATTGTGTTTTGTTAGAGAAACACATGAATATAAGACAGACTGACAATATTTAGCTATACAAGAATTTATTAAATAAATATACAAATAGTTCTTTACCCTGAAAAAAAATGACAGACTGAATTTCACTATGTGTTGATGGCATTAAAAGATAATTTTTTCATTACCTACTATTAGAATTCTTGAGATTTCCTTCAAGTTATTTTGATTTTGACGAACTTTAGTGTTTTGTTTCTAAATGGCAAGAAAGAGGACAAGGCTTACAGTTGCCATTTGCATGAATGTCTCAAAAAATAAGATACATAAACGTGAAGAGTATTTTCACCAAATTAAAAGTCAAATTACTTTTGACAAATTATTGTCATTATTATTTTTTATGTTATTTTTCAAGATATTAGAAAATCTTGGTCGCTCTGTAAGAACTTTAATCAGAAGAATAAAACAGGATCTGAGTAAAGAGCATCCTTAGGCTAATTTGCAGAATTGTTATCATTTATGTGCCGTCATTAACTTACCACCCACTAAACTCATGTTTCATAAGCACTCTTTTTAACCAACACTTTATTGTGGAATTAAATAAACACTATATGACCAAGAATAAAACAAACTACTTGATTAGATCCTCATTCAAAGAAATAAACTGCAAAGATCATTGGTTGGGAAAAGCTAGAGAAATGTCAATGTGATTTGGGCATTAGATAATACTAAAGAATTATTTAATTTGGGGAGGAGTTATAGTATTCTACTGTAGTTACACAGGAAAATTTTCTTATTCCTTTGCAGTGCATCCTGAAGTATTCAGGGGCAAAATATTATGATGTCTAGGATTTACTTTTAAATACTTCACCAAAAAGTAGAAAAGCAAATATGGCAACGTGTTATTAACTTTTAAGCCTTGGTGATGGGCATATGGAAACTCCATACACTTTCCTCTCTACGTTTCTGTACCTGAAAATGTTCATAAGGCGAAACAAGTGAAAAACGGAAACAAACAACTCAGCAAAAGAAAATGTTATCAGGAAGTGGTTCCCACACCCACTGACTCCCTCTAGTGGCCAGTGGTGTTGAGCTGAGTGCAAAGAAGCTACCCAGTCTGGAGGAGACAACCCATCTCCTCCAGATACCACACTCACAAGGAGACTCTCAAACTATTTTGTTCTTTCATTTGTTGTCACTGGGTTTATAAAACCAGAAATTTAGGTCTCATTACTCCATTTAGTGACCTGAATCCAGAGGAGTAACTTATGGGTCTGAGTGCCGCCAGCTGGGACTTCCTCCAGTAGGTGACTGGGGTCTGAAGCTGGTGGGGGTCAGTCTGTCTCGATTGAGGTGGGCAGGAAAGGTTTTCATGAGAGGCCAAAATCTGTTTATACCAGTTGTTCTTGTTGTTATGATTAAAGTACACACAATAAAACCTAAGTGCAAAACTCCCATCAGACAACCCACACATGTCACCAAAAAAGCAAACACAGCTTCGGTCTACAGTAAAAGTTTAGCAATTGAACGAACGTCTTTATGTCTTAGAAGATGTAAGATATTTTAGATGTGTGTGTTTACTTAAGTGATTCTCAGCTTTCACCAATCGTGTTCATAAGTCAATTAACTCTTTCATCCTATTAGCATTGGATGAGAGGTTTTCCACGATCCTATAATTCTCTTGTTCAGATCTGAGTGAAAATATCCAAAACCAGATCATAAAAAGAACTTTTTTCACACTAAGTTTGGTCAGGGAATACACAGATTTCCCCCCCCACCCCCCCCCCCCCCCCC
>SJYT01010007.1:185864-226064 GCA_006410635.1 Cephalophus harveyi
TGGGCAACTGGGGAAAGCCTACCACGGGCACCTGTCAAAGTGGAACCTTTCATGTCAGGGGACCAGGTGAGGCACATCTGAATTTCTGAGCATCTCTGGTTTGAACAAGACAAGTACTATCTCTGTCTCTTATACACATCTAGATGTGTATAAGAGACAGGAGGAGGGCGGGGAGTTATCTGAGTTACCTGAGGTTGTCTGGAGTTACCTGAGGATGGCGGGGAGTTACCTGAGTTACCTGAGGGTGTCTGGATTTACCTGAGGATGTCTAGAGTTACCTGAGAATGGCGGGGAGTTACCTGTTGCCTGAGGATGTCTGGAGTTACCTGAGGATGGTGGGGAGTTACCTGAGTTACCCGAGGGTGTCTGGATTTACCTGAGAAGGGTGGGGAGTTACCTGAGGTTGTCTGGAGTTACCTGAGGAGGGCGGGGAGTTACCTGAGTTACCCGAGGGTGTCTGGATTTACCTGAGGATGTCTGGAGTTACCTGAGGATGGCGGGGAGTTACCTGTTACCTGAGGATGTCTGGAGTTACCTGAGGATGTCTGGAGTTACCTGAGGATGTCTGGAGTTACCTGAGGATGGCGTGGAGTTACCTGAGAAGGGTGGGGAGTTACCTGAGGTTGTCTGGAGTTACCTGAGGATGGTGAGGAGTTACCTGAGTTACCTGAGGATGTCTGGAGTTACCTGAGGATGGCGTGGAGTTACCTGAGAAGGGTGGGGAGTTACCTGAGGTTGTCTGGAGTTACCTGAGGATGGTGAGGAGTTACCTGAGTTACCTGAGGATGTCTGGAGTTACCTGAGGATGGTGAGGAGTTACCTGAGTTACCTGAGGATGTCTGGAGTTGCCTGAGGGCGGCGGGGAGTTACCTGTTGCCTGAGGATGTCTAGAGTTGCCTGAGGATGTCTGGAGTTGCCCGGGGACGCGGGGAGTTACCTGAGTTACCTGAGGATGTCTGGAGTTACCTGAGGATGGCGTGGAGTTACCTGAGAAGGGTGGGGAGTTACCTGAGGTTGTCTGGAGTTACCTGAGGATGGTGAGGAGTTACCTGAGTTACCCAAGGGTGTCTGGATTTACCTGAGGAGGGTGGGGAGTTACCTGAGGAGGGTGGGGAGTTACCTGAGGATGGCAGGGAGTTACCTGAGTTACCCGAGGGTGTCTGGATTTACCTGAGGACTGCGGGGAGTTACCTGAGTTACCTGAGGATGTCTGGAGTTACCTGAGGACTGCGGGGAGTTACCTGAGTTACCCGAGGGTGTCTGGATTTGCCTGAGGATGTCTGGAGTTACCTGAGGACGGCGGGGAGTTACCTGTTACCTGAGGTTGTCTGGAGTTACCTGAGGTTGTCTGGAGTTACCTGAGGATGGTGGGGAGTTACCTGAGTTACCCGAGGGTGTCTGGATTTACCTGAGGATGTCTGGAGTTACCTGAGGATGTCTGGAGTTGCCTGAGGACGGCGGGGAGTTATCTGAGTTACCTGAGGATGTCTAGAGTTGCCTGAGGACGGCGGGGAGTCACCTGTTGCCTGAGGATGTCTGGAGTTGCCCGGGGACGCGGGGAGTTACCTGAGTTACCTGAGGATGTCTGGAGTTGCCTGCGGATGTCTGGAGTTGCCCGGGGACGCGGGGCGTTACCTGAGGATGGCGGGCCCACAGTAGGCCGGGTGGATCTTGGCGCAGACGTCCTCCAGCTGCAGCCGCTCGCCGGGGCTGAGGTCGTAGGCGGGCCGCGGCGCGCTGGCCAGCCAGCTGTAGTCCACGCGGGTGCAGACCTTCCGCCCCGCGTGGCTGCGCTCCCGCTGCTGCCGCTCCGCCTCGCGCATCTGCCCCGCCAGCTCCACCATGAGCGTCTCCAGCACCATCTCCGCCGGGCTGCGCGCCGCCGGCCGCGGCGCCCCGCTGCCCCGGAGCCACGGGAGCAGGGACATGGCCCCCAGGCCGCGCGGGGTGAGGCGGGGGAGCGGAGGCCGAGGGAGAAGACCTCCCCTCCACAGCTGGGCGGCCTCGGGGAGGACGCTGACCTCGCTGAGCAATCGTTCCTAAGTCTGCAAGACAAAGCCGTGGTGTTGTGAGAAGCAGTTGTGAATTAACTTGGGAAGCTCCAAGCACTGCATAAAAGTAAGATAATCTCATGGCCATAAAAGTCTCTAAAGCATCCAGATGATTGAGCTTCCAGATCCTTGGTCACTCCAAACAAAGATGGAAACATACTGTTAAAAATAAGGCAACAGGCAGAGCAATCGTTCCTAAGTCTGCAAGACAAAGCCGTGGTGTTGTGAGAAGCAGTTGTGAATTAACTTGGGAAGCTCCAAGCACTGCATAAAAGTAAGATAATCTCATGGCCATAAAAGTCTCTAAAGCATCCAGATGATTGAGCTTCCAGATCCTTGGTCACTCCAAACAAAGATGGAAACATACTGTTAAAAATAAGGCAACAGGCCCCAAATGGAGTCCTTAGGCTAAGCCCCACGTCACCAAACCAAGACTCAGTTTCCCCTCTCACAGGAATCACTTGATCAGCACTAGTTAAGTAATCTGCCTGACAGCCCTCTGCCAGCCCCTAAAGGGTAATAACTTTGCAGCAACCAATTTGCTTTTTTTGCTTTAACATCCTTGTTCCCACTCCCTTCTGACTATAAAAGTGTTTCATTTGGTACAGCTCCTCAGAGCTCCTTGATATTTGCTAGATTTGAATAGACCCTTTTTTGCTCAAATAAACTCTTAAAAAAAATGTTAATATGCCTCAGTTTACCTTTTAACAATGCTGTGTGGCTGAGCATAATCTTATCCCTATGGTTTAAGGGGAAATAAACACACACATTCAGAACAGATGTTTTCATAACAGGAAATGCCCCCAATCTATTGCTGAAAAAAGCTGAAGATTGTCTGGGACTGATATTGTCCTGTAAATGATACAACTTCAGTTCAGTTCAGTTCAGTTCAGTCGCTCAGTCGTGTCCGACTCTTTGCGACCCCATGAATCGCAGCACGCCAGGNTTCATAACAGGAAATGCCCCCAATCTATTGCTGAAAAAAGCTGAAGATTGTCTGGGACTGATATTGTCCTGTAAATGATACAACTTACCCACCATTTATTCATCATTCATCAGGCAGAAGCATTAATCAAGCACAGTGTACACATCTGCGGAGGAACAACAAGCATGATAGCTTGTCTGGACCCTGCTCTCCAGCAGATACAAGACTTGATGAGTAAAAGCCATAATTTAAGTGGAAAGAGGTAAATGTAACTGGTGAAGCATAAAGTCAGTATTGCTGGGGTAGGGATGGGGAAGGAGTGACTCTGGATGATGAAAGGGGTTTTCAAAAGCTTTGTGGATGAGATAAGGCTGAATGGTGAGTGCAGTCTTCAGACACACAGACTGATGGAGCAGATGTCCCAGGTAGAGGATCCTGCCTCGGTACAAGGTGAGATGCGTGCAAGAAGCATCAGGTGTGACAGGGATCCTAACTCATCATATTCCCACCGGGTCTTGCTCAGTATAGGTTTGGTGAATGAGTGAATGACTAGATGGATGGATAAGTGAATGATGGATGAACACGTGAGTGAGTGAATGGACTGCCATCTCAGGCATGCCCTGCTGCCTGCTGGAAGTGGGTTCATGCCTCTGACAACAGTGAAGGTGAGCTCCATTCCTGGGCTAAAACCTGAACTGGGTCTTTGAGGAGGCTCACCTTCCCTTTCTATGCCCTTCTCCCCTCCAAGGAGCTCCCCCTTGCATGCAGCAATGGTCTTATTCCTGCCTAGACCCTCTAGATGCAGACAAAAGAGGTTCAATGAACTCATAACAACATGGTGATGAGGCACGCGTCACCTCCTGAAGACTCACATCTTTTTTTTAGGCAGCCTTCCTGCCACCCTGCACCAGAGAGGGTTAGCCCATAGAAATGAATTGTTGATGTTGGGAAATCAAACACAAATGGGAAAATCGTTGTGGGGTATCAGTAGCTTCCGGGAGTGGCACAAATCAAGCTTCCTACTTGCCCATGGAGAAAACAACGACTTCTATTAGCAACCACCGTAATTAAGAAATATAATAGTGTTCATCCTCCACTTAGTCTGAGTGTGTCACCATCATGGAGGCCTCAGATTACATATCCTGATGCCTTCTGGGAGGCTGGGAGGGAAGAAGAGACCATCAGACTGTGCTATTGGGATCAGGGGCAGTTAGCACTTTTTCTTCTCGGTCTTCACTGCTTTATATGTCCAGAATCATGTAGTTGGGCAATAGTGTGGGGAAAGGCTGAGAGATAGGGGGTGGGTTCTGCTCTGTTCTGAGAGCCCTGAGGCCCCAGGAATCTCTGCCTAAGGCCAAGGGATCTGATCAGTCAGGCAGAGAGATGTTGTAACTGAATGTGTTATTTTTTCCTGGAGTGCTTGTGGTTTTAAAAGAACACAAGTCAGGACTTTTCTGATGGTCCAGTGATTCAGAGGCTGCGCCTTCACTGCAGGGGACATAGCTTTGATCCCTGGTTGGGAGGATCCTGAGATACACTATCAGAGTTCAGATATGGACTCTGAACCAGGAAACCAAAATGACTGGCCAAAGGAAACTTGGAAGAAATGTCCCATAAAAGTAGTTCAAACTACCACAAGGGTGCGCCCCAGTGACTCTCTCTCTCCGAGTCTGTCCATGTGTCTATACATATGAACTATACTCCTTTCCTCCTAATAAATACTTGTTTCAATACTTTCCATCTTTGAGGGAGTTCTTTTCTGCAAAGCTGAAGAACCACGGCCTTGTCACTGACCACGAGTCAAGTGGCTAGAATTTGGTGCTTTCATCGCTGCGGCCTGACTTCAATCTCTGGCCAGGAGCTGAAGCCTTGCTTCAAGTCGCTGCAGGCCGAGGCCACCTGAGATCAATTAAATACCATAACACCGTGCATGGAGTCTCTGAGCTGTATAAGTACCTGTCTGCCCCCATCCCCCCAAAATGTCACTGGCCTCAAAATATAAGTAGAGATCTACAAAATTGAAATTAATAAAAATTTCAAATTTAAGTAATGAAACTCCTTTCTACATTTTTATTATAAAATAATTATAATGTGAATTCATTTGATGATGTTTGAAGTGATGTGGAGGGAGGCCTTCAATACCAAAGGGGTCTAGATTGAAGATCTTCGCATCATCCTAGATTTAAACCCTGGGGTGCTTAAAGGCTTTCAACAATTCCTGATTATCCTCAAGATTAGACTCAGACCCCTTAAGTGGCTTCAAGGCCCTTTATCATGCAGCTCCTGTTTACGTCTTCAGCTTCATGTCTCACCAAAACTCCCCTTATCCCTATACTCCCCTAACACTCTCCCCAACCCCACCCTCCATTCCCTTAATGCACCTGCTGCCCCTTGCTTTTAGGGCTTTGCACATCCTCAATTCCTGAATAAGCCCCACCTCAGCTCTTAGCTCATACTCTTGTTTCCTTTAGGAGCCTTCCCGATCCTCCCTGACCAGGCTCCCAGGTATTCTCTGCTTTCCCCATCATGGCACGGTCAAACACGGCACAGCGAACCATGATGGCCTGTGTGTTCCTCTCCAGGCAGAGCGAGGACCCAGGTCTTGAGCACCATCCTACCCAGGCCCCAGAGCCAGGCACAGGGCCTGGCCTAGAGCAAGTGTTCAGCGTGTACTCAGTCGCTTCGATCCTCTTCTACTCTTTGTAACTCCATGGACTGGAGCCCGCCAGGCTCCTCTGTCCTTGGAATTCTCCAAGCAGGAATACTGAAGTGGGTTTTCGTGTCCTCCTCCAGGGGATCTTCCTGACCCAGGGATCGAACCCACATCTCCTGCATCTCCTGCATTAGCAGGTGGGTTCTTTGCCACTAGCACCACCTGGGAAGCCCCAGTGTTCAACAGACATCCATAATAAATGGAGTATACTTGCTTTCTAACTCGTTTGAATAAATACCAGAGTAACGGATAGAGTTGCCCTGTGGGGCTTTAGTCCTTGCTGTGTGTGTATGTGTGTGTAGCTGGGCTAGAAATCTACCTAGACAATCCCTTCCCATTCCAAAATTTCTCCCCCTTCCTAAGGCCCATTTTGAAGGATTCATTTTTGGGTTAAGCACTGCCCTCCTTAAGAGCATTTTTTTTCTTCTTAGTCTGGAATTACATTTAAATTGAAAGGAGAATGGTTTGGTCTTGGTAGGTCTTCCTGCAGCGGGGAGAAACATACAGAAAGAGGAGGTGGGAAAACCCTAGAGATAACTTATGTCTCCAGGAAAACTGTCCTCTTAACATCCACTCCAGGCCTGGTGGGGGCACCAGGCTGGAGCAGCAGGCCCACGGCTCCCATGTGCAAGGGCCCTGGGGCAGTGCTGCAGATGGAGGCTTGCATACCATATGTTTAAATATTCGCAAATTACAAATTAAGCTAACGAACTATTCAATAAAATGCGTTCTCTCCCTTCCTTGTCAAATAAACCTTCATAACAACTGGGAGGGTCTGATTCAAGCTGAGAATTCTTGGACTCTGTGGAGTTCTTCGCTGGTACGTGGAGATATGGGTTGAGCCAATTCCTGGCCCTTAGCCTGTCCCCGCTTTCTAGTCACACCCCAAGGGGCCTTGCAGACATGCAGGGAAATGCCAAGCTTCATGTCCAGGCCCACCCACATCGCTGCCAACAGGGCCTTTTAGCGTCCCTCAGACCTAGGGTTGCTCCCACGGTGATGTTGCTGGAGGTATCCTGCTCCAGCTCTGGAAGTGGTCGGGTGACTGGCCAGGCAAGGATTTCTGGATCTCAGCACCTAAGGCCTGACCTGGAGGGGATGTGACCTCAGGGTGGGCATATCTCTGGACTACCCCAGACTCCTTGCTCTGGATTGAGGAAGCCAGAATGCAGACCAGGATGGGGCGGGGGCCCTCTTCTGAGGTGGAAGCCTGTGCCCCTGACCCAAGTCGGCTGCCAGAAACGGGCTGCTCAGCCCACGGCAGATGGCAGAGCCTGGGCAGGGATCCCGCCTGAGTCCCAGGCACAGTGGGCTCTCCGTTTCTCTGGCCCAGGGGCTGGGCTCTCAGAGGGTGGAGGGGGTGGGGTGTTTTGAATTTTATCCTCCCCCAAATCCCTGCCTCCCAGCCCAGGCTGGAGGCTCTGACAGAGACAAGGCTTCTGCCGGAGCTATATCTGTCACAGGTGCCAGCTGTTCTCCTGGAGGCTCTCCAGCTGGTCTGATTAAGCTCTTAAGGGCAGAGGAGGGAGGGAGGGGGAGATGGAAGAAAGGAGGGAAGACATAAGGGAGAGGGGGAGAGGGAGAGGGAAGGAGGGAATGCAGAAACAGAGAGGCAGGCAGACCAGACAATGCCAGAGGTGGCCGGTTGGCGTATCCCCGGGCCTCCCCGGGACCGGAGTCTGTGTTGGGAAGCACCTGATGCCAGGTTGTGGTCTGATTAAGGCTGAAGACACCTGAAGGCTCATCAGAACTGCTGTTAGGTGGTCTGGCCCAGTTGGATTCTTCCCCTCCCTTGCGTTGGATTAACCCCCATGGCAAAGCCAAACTCCCAGCTAAAGCCCTCGCTCCCGCTCAAATCCTGCCAAGTGACTCCAGGACCTTCCGCTGAGGAATATGTGCTTCCTGTTCAGGTAACAGCACCTGCAGTCTGCATCCAACACACAAGCATTGTTTGAATCTGTGTTTTTAAAACATTAGGACATCTGGGAAAATCTGAGTATGAGCTGTATGTTAGGAAATGGGTGTTGCTTTTCTCGAGTATAAAAATGGTAATTATGGTTCTAGGGGAATCTTGACAAACAGTGCAATCTTGGGAGGCAATGCTGGAGTGTTCCTGGCTGAGTGTCAACGATTGTCTACAAGGTCTTACATACCAGTCATTCAGATGATGCCACGTGTCCAGGTACACACTTGCATTCAGGTAGGGTAAATTACTAACAGTCACTTCGTCCAGGGGGAATTTATGGCTGTTGTTTTGCACTATTATTCCAATTTTATTGCGGGTTTGAGCGATTCATAATTTGCAAGTTGGAATACATCTGGCTCAAAGCTCACTTCTTGCAGGAAGCCTTCTCAGTCTATTCTGTGTGGCGGTTGACTTGCCCCTCAGCACCTCTGCCCACAGTTTAGACCTGCCTCGTGAGACGTGTTTGAGCGATTCATAATTTGCAAGTTGGAATACATCTGGCTCAAAGCTCACTTCTTGCAGGAAGCCTTCTCAGTCTATTCTGTGTGGCGGTTGACTTGCCCCTCAGCACCTCTGCCCACAGTTTAGACCTGACTCGTGAGCAGTGCCGTGGTGTTTCTCCACAGCTGGGGGTGGTGGTGAGGTAGTGAACGGTGGCGTGTGCTGGGAGGCCCTGGGTGGGCGAGACCAAAGCCCAGGCCTGAATTCTGACTCATGACCTGCTCGAGACTCAGTAAACACGGGTGGGGGTGTGTGCAGGGTACCTGTCCCTGTGCAGGTCTGGGGCCCTCTCCAGGAGCATGCATTCAAGACAAGGAGACAAGCCATCTCTGTGCTGTCTGGAAGGATGCTGCCATCCAGTAAGGGACAGGCCACTGCCCTTTGGTTCCTCACCAGCTCAGATAAGGCAGACTGGTGTAGTAGGGAGAGCGAAGGTTTTAGCAGAGAAATCCTAAATTCAATTCCTATGCCCTTCCGCTCCCACACTATGCTGCCTTCCCAAGTTACCTTCATTGCTCCAAGTTTCCCCATCTGTAAGATGGGGTAATAAGGTACCTACTTCAAGTTACTGTGAAGACTAAATAAGGTAATGTGGACTTCCCTGGTGATACAGTGGATACCTGAACCTGCCTACCGAGACAGGGGATGTGTGTTCCACCCCTGGTCCAGGAAGACTCCACATGCCTTGGAGCAACTAAGCCTGTGTGCTACAACTGCTGCAGCTCACACACCGAGAACTCAGGCTCAGCAGCAAGAGAAGCCACTTCACTGAGAAGCCCACGCACCATAAAGTAGCCCCCGCTCGGCACAACTGCAGAAAGCCTGCGTGCAGCAATAAAGGCCCAGTGCCGTCGAAAATAAATAAATTTAAAAGTTCTCACAACCAATTAAAAAAAGCAAGGTAATGTCCTTTTAAGTGCTTCGTAAACCAGCAAGAAGTTGGTTGGTCTGGGTCTATGACTGTCCCTTGGTGCGAGGGCTTCAGGAGAATTCAGAGTTTTAAAACTTGGATAGAAAAAAAAATCTTTATCTCCTCTATCTTTAACTGAAATGTGATATTTTTGTCACTTATGAATACTGGCCCCCGACTACGGCAGTGTCAATACCCCTGTGGCGGTTTTATCTCCCTCAGAGGTCAGATTATTTTTTCATAATACTTTAAAGTTGTTATTCTTGAAATATGGTTTGTGCTCATCAGGGCTATGAAATCGTACTCATTAGCCCTGCCACTAGAGTTTAGCATTTTACGTGTGGCTACAGGGCTTCCCTGATAGCTCAGTTGGTAAAGAATCTGCCTGAAATGCAGGAGACCCAGGTTTGATTCCTCCGGAAAAGGGATAGGCTACCCATTCCAGTATTCTGGCCTGAAGAATTCCATGGACTGTATAGTCCATGGGGTCTCAAAGAGTTGGACATGACTGAGTGACTTTCACAGAGGCACATGTATTACTGTATCTCCAATTGCTTCTTAAAAATATTTCAATAGGAGTCTGGTTTCAGGGGAAAAGTGTTCAATAGCTGCATTTCAATACAGCGGTTTCTTATGTAATTGAGAGAACTTAATTGTATGCAATGAGGAACATTTCGCTGAGAATGCGTCCACAGGCTTCACACATTTCCAAAGGGTCCAGGACCCTTGGCTTGGGGCAAACCTGACCCCAGTCCAGCTCCGGACTTGCCGGGCCTTGGCGCTGGGAGAGCTGTTGAAGGGAGAACTCAGGGGTGGAGTCTTGCGCCCCAGCAACCTCTCGCCTGTTCTGGGGCTGCGCTCCCCAAGTCCTTTGTCTTCCATTCTCTGCTCTTCCTTTCCCTTCCTTTCTGCTTCATTACCCTCCCACCTCGCAAGCTCTGAGCCTCGCCTTCAGCCTATTTTTGAACACCCCTGAGGATAATGTCTTTTCCGTGGCTCCCCGGGTGACACCGGCACCAGCTGTAGCTTGTTGATATGCTGGAGAAAGGAGCCCCATCCCTGGAGGGCAGGAGGAGCCTGGTTCCTGGCAGTTAGCACAGGAGGGGAGCAGGGGTGTTTCTGCGGTGGGAACAATGCGGGGTGTGCCGTGGATCAGGTAGCAAGGCTCTGACCCACCCTCACCCCCCACCAGAGGTGTGAGAGACCATCTGCCTCTGGTGGGGACCGAGGCCCCCAGCCTCTCACCATCCAGGGAAGGACCGTGCACTTTCTGCCGGGAAGCTGTTTTCTCTGGACAAAACCGCCCACCCACGCCCCGCCTCTAAAGCTGGGCCCTAACAGCTGAGCTGGGCATCTGCAGGCTGGGGCAGGGGCTGCCCTGTGTGCCCCCCAAAACCCATGAGCCAAGAGCAGCCCCTCCAGAGTGCAGGCTGTGAGGCTTCGTGGGAGCTGGCCCTGAGGGAGGGGCAGAGGCCTCCGAGAAGCAGGTGCAGAGTCTGTGTTCCCTCCGCCGACCCACCTTCCTTCCAGCCTTATTTTTGCCAAGACCAACTTCACGGAGTACAAATTACCTTATTTCTTTTTGGTGTCATAGAAAAATAGCCTGTAATCCACCAAGCCAGGTGGGACTCAGCCAGTCCTGTGGGCCTCTGCCCACCCGAGAAACATCCGCTCATCTTTTAAGACGCTACAGCCTGCCCCTCACTGGCCCCCAGAGGCTAGCAGAGCTCTCATCGCAGCATCTCTAACAAACATATGTCTCTCTTCTTCGGTTGTAATTCTCGCTCCCTGACTCGGCTATGAGCTCTGTGAGGAGAAGAGCTTTGTTGAATCTGTTGAATCTGCTGGGAGGCAGTAGGCCCTAATAAGTGGTTCCTGAGTGAATGAATGAATGAAGGAAGGAATAAGGCAGTCAGTCCACCTCAGACTGAGGCAGGAGTGAAAACAGAAGGGGGATGAGTGCTCAGGTCCAGCTTGCCCCTTGGAGGTCTTTGTCAGAGGGGGAAACACCCTGGTCTCTTTCTGAGAGAAACTGCCCTAGTCTTTATCTGAGAGGATATGCTATCCTTGGTCCTCATCTGAGGGGAGAGGCTCTGGTCTCCATCTGAAGGGAGGACTCTGGTCTCCATCTGAGGTGAGAAGACGTGGTCACTTTCTGAGGAGAGACGCCATGCTCTCTCAGTCTTATGGGAGGCTCCTGGACTCTGTCTGAGGGGAAAGCCCTGGTCCTTATATGATAGTAGCACCCTGGTCTTTGTCTGAGAGGAGACACCGTAGTCTTCTTCTGAGACAAGTTACCCTGGTCTCCAAGAGGAGAAGCCATGGTCCTCATCTGAGGGGAGAGGCTCTGGTCTCCGTCTGAAGGGAGGGCTCTGGTCTCCATCTGAGGGGAGAAGGCTTGGTCCCTTTCTGAGGAGAGACTCCATACTCTCGCGGTCTTATGGGAGGCTCCTGGACTCTGTCTGAGGGGAAAGCCCTGGTCCTTACATGATAGTAGCACCCTGGTCTTTGTCTGAGAAGAGACACAGTAGTCTTCTTCTGAGACAAGTTACCCTGGTCTCCAAGAGGAGAAGCCGTGGTCCTCATCTGAGGGGAGAGGCTCTGGTCTCCGTCTGAAGGGAGGGCTCTGGTCTCCATCTGAGGGGAGAAGGCTTGGTCCCTTTCTGAAGAGAGACACCATACTCTCGCGGTCTTAGGGGAGGTTCCAGGACTCTGTCTAAGGGGAAAGCCCTGGTCTTTATATGACAGTAGCACCCTGGTCTTTGTCTGAGAGGAGATACCTTAGTCTTCTTCTGAGACAAGCTGTTGTGGTCTCCGTCTGCGAGGAGAATTCACAGTCCTTATCTGAGGGGAGACAGAGATGCTCTGGTCTCCATCTGAAGGGACAGTCCGGGCCTTTTCCTAAGAGAAGTCACTGTGGTCTCTTTCTGAGAGGAGATGCTCTGGCCTTTTTCTGAGACAAGTTGCCCTGATCTTTATCTGAAGGGAGAACCCAGGTCTTTTTCTGAGAGAAGTCACTCTGGTCCCTGGCTGAAGGGAGACGCCCTGGTCCCTGTCTTAGGAGAGAAGCCCTTTGCTTTTTCTGTGAAGAATCACCCTGGTGACTGTCCCAGGGGAGACTCCCTGGGCACTGTCTGAGGAGAGGCGCCTGGGTCTCGGTCTGAGAGAAGTTGCCCTGGTCTTTATGTGATAGAAGTCACCAATATCTGTCTGAGGCGGGACGCCTTGGTGTCTGAAGGAAGAACCTTGGTCTTTTTTGAGAGAAATCACCATGATCCCTTTATGAGGGGAGACACCCTGGTCTCTGTCTTGGGGGACACTCTGCTCCCCAGACTCTGCCTGAGGGGAAGGCCCCGGTCTTTACATGATAGAAATCTCCCTTCAACTGACCAGTAGGAGGGGGCTGGTCCCATGGCGGATGCTCCTTCTCGAGCCTGATCTTGTCCCTGAAGCTCCATCCAGGCCTGTTCTCCCAAACGTATCTTGGGGACTCACGGGCAGCTCTGTCGTCAAAGGGACTGAAGCCCACACATCGCCCATGGGCCTTGGTCACTGTCGTGTCCTGAGATGCTCCAAGCCTTGCACTTTGTGGTTCTCAAGTCACAGGTTCAAATCAAGGAGAGAAACTCTGATTTGCATGTCCCCTCGCTTCCCTCTTGAGCTTCTCCGGTGGCTCACACAGTAAAGAATCTGCCTGCAATGCAGGAGACCTGTGTAACCCCCTGGGTTGGGAAGATCCCACTCCAGCATTCTTGGCTGGAGAGTCCCATGGACAGAGGAGCCTGGTGGGCTACAGTCCAGGGGTTGCAAAGAGTAGGACACAACTGAGCAACTGACACACTTGCTTCCCCCTAGGTGGATCCTCCCCGTAAAGGCAGAAGGGAAAAGGCTTGGGCTGGGTCCTCCCTGACAGGCTTGCTGCCTCCGGAGTAGACAGAAGCCATGACTTCCTGTGAGTCTGTGAAGCAGGGACCAGGCCATGGCATGGAGGATGCTGCAGAGTCTGCCGCCTCTTGTGGGACAGACGAAGACAGTCGGGGCCTCCCTGCGGCCATCGGGGCCCTATGCTCAGACGGCGTGGTAGACTGTCCCCTTCCACCCAGCTCAGCTCAGCCGGCCACTGCTGTAACTTCTGTCCCCTGGGGAGGTGACCCTCTTACCTGGCTTTCTGAGGTCAGGCTCTGCAGAGGTGAAGGTCCCAGGGGGTCCTGATTCTGCTTCCCTGTCTGGGAGACGAAAGTGTCTGGATCCTTTCAGGGAAAGAGAGAAAGTTCATCGGCCACAGGAGGACAGGGTCAAGGGGAGACTACATCCAAATGCCTCCCTCCTCTTCCTCTTGTGCTGCGGGCTGCGGCCTCATGCTTCTTCCTCCTCCTACCTCTCAGAAGTTGTGCTGAGAGAAAACAATGCTGACCAGAGGAGGGATCCACCCTGGGCTGGTGTTTGCAGTGTGTGTGTGTGTGTCTCCAGAGGCTGGAGCCACACAGCTCCTTGGATGAACCCCGAGGCAACCCAGCTCCTGATTGGTGGTTGCCGTGGAGACCCACCTAAGCCTCTTCCACCTGAGCTGTATTATCTGAAGAAGGAGTCTATTTGACCTGACAGTCACCTGAGAAGACCCAGGGGGTGAGAGCGGGCCCGTGTCCAGATGGACTTCTCCGCCCTGGCCTCCCCCAGCTGGTGCTCGGGCTGGCACAAGCTAGGGAGCCAGGGCATGCTTGCTGCACCCTCTGTAGACCCCTAGGAGGACCTGCTCAGAGCAGATGTTCAGCTACCAGCTGGACGGTTCCTGGCCAGAGCACACTCTTTCCACCCACTCCCTCCACCAGCAGAGGAGTGATTCAGGTGCCAAGGGCAGGAACTCTCACCTTTAATCACCACCCCCTCACCTGCCCTCCTCTTGGCTCGTGAAAATTCTCTCCTTCCCTCAAGGCAAGCTCAAGTGCACAGAGTTCTTCTTCCGATGCTCTGGAGGAGGGGCGAGGCTGAGAAAATAATCCCAGTAGAGGAGAGAGGGTAGACTGTGATTACTGACTTTGAGATAAGACGGGGGGCTGGCAGGAGTGGGCCCGTTGCTCTTCCTCCTGTTGCTATTCTTCCTTCCGCACTCGCCTCTGGGCCTCCTGCCTGTCTCTGTGCCCTGCACACTGTCACGTGGAGACTTTTCAAGCTATGGGCCCCGTGTGGGCCAGCCTGCCCCCAGCAGACATTAGAAACCGATGCCCGCTGCCCCATGGGGGCATCCGGGATGCCCTAGTGGGCACTAAGCTGCCTTGTAATAGATCTCAAGTGATGCCATACCAAGTAGTACCAGGTACCAGGCAGTAGAGTGACTTCTGGATATGTCTAGTCCTGAGTGTACTGAAAATAAAGCAGAAAGTGTCACCAAGAAAAAACCAAGCCATGCCTGATGAACCACCTCACTCCACTCACCTGCCTGCCTGCATGTTTTGACTGTGTCCCTGAGTGCTAGGCCGCTTTGCACTTCCTTTGTGGCTGGATCCATTAGATAGATCTGCCTTCCCCGCCTCCAGCTGCCCAACCAGGGCTCTGGAGTCAGGAGCTGGGTCATACGCCTCTCTAGACCAGTTCACAGCACAACAGTCCCAGTGATGGGGAAGGTCCCTTGGGGATAGGACACTCCCACATTTTTAGGAGCTTAAGTTGACCTCCTCACACTCACAGATCCACGGTGGCCTCCACACCCAGGATAAGCCACAGCCAGAGCAACCTGGGGCAGGTAGCCAGGAGTCCCCACCTCTGAACATCCCACCACTATGCTGACACAAGGGAAAAATTCCAAGGTGTTTCCATGCTGGCAGGGAGGGGACCAGCAGGATGAGAAGCTCTGCTCTCTCTTCGGGAAAGTTGCTAGAAGTGGTAAGAAGAGGCCAGTGACTAAGTCACAAATTCGTTCATGCAGCACAGATGTCCAGAGCACTCTTCTGTGCAGACAGGATACCAGATGCTGGCTGAGGGCTCACAATTCCCTTCCTCACCCCTCTCACGCCACACTTCCCAGCCAAAGCCCCTTGAGGCTGGGTCAGATGAGAAGACGGAATTCTTGGGATTTCCCTGGTTGTCCAGTGGTTAGGACTCTGCACTTCCACTGCTGAGGGCATGCGTTTAATCCCTAGTTGGAGAGTTAAGATTCTGCAAGCCTTGAAGCACAGCCAAAAAAAAAAAAAAGAATTATTTAAAAGAAGAAGAAGAACATGGAATTCTTACAGGAGAGTGCGGAGCAGGGACAGAATTAGAGTTCGGCGCAAAATGCCTTTTTCTTCCTGCTGTGTAGTCTTGGGTCAACTACAGACCATTCTATTTGAATGAAAAAATTCACCCCATGGATTAGGCTTAAAACCTCACCCTCACACATACACACACACACACATACACATGCACATGTTAATGTAAATGAGATCATGCCAACTCTGAGCCATTAAAAGAAGATCCGTCCGCAGCAGTGTCTAAGGACTCCTGACCTGTGACTCTGGGGAACGTGCACACAGATGATTAGTTTCTCAGCATCCTCCCCTCCCAACACAGCTGGCCCCTTCCCTCTACTTTCCAGTGACGCCTATGCCCAGAGGAGGGGGGTTATGCCTTCCTGCTTCCCTCCCTCGCCCACCGCCCTGACACCATAACTCAAAGACAGCTTGGTGTTTGTGCCGACTGCTTGTCTCTTTTCACCCGTTAGCCTGTGGAGGCTGTGTGATTATCCACGCTGAGTGTGAGTTTTACTGGGGAGAGAAAGTGGTGGTGGTTTTTTCCCTCATTTGGCATCCCTCGAAGTCGCTGAAGTGTAGTTAAATATTCAGCAACCATTCAAATGGAGAAACACCAGCAGGGCTGTGACATTGCCTCACAGATGGCATTTGATTAATAAATTGGAGATGTGGAATTACGAAGCCACTGGGTGCAGGACTGGATTAAAAACTGCAAGGAGATTGGAGGAGAGCCCTGATCCCAGATGTCAGGCTGCGCCGTGGGCTGCTCTTCCCGATCCCTCCTCCCTGGCTTCCTTCCAGGTGGTGGGAGCCAGTCCAAACCATTTCTAAGCGCTCCGTCATGCATTGGGTTTTCAGAGCCTAAAGAGGGATAAAAGAGACATAGTAGTCACGGGCACAGACCAGACTCACACTTACCTGTGCCTCCCTGGGAATGGCTCCCCACTCCAGTATTCCTGCCTGGAGAATCCCATGGACAGAGGAGCCTGGCGGGCTACAGTCCATGGGGTCGCAGAGTCAGACACAACTGAGCGGCTAACACTTTCACTTTCCTCCCTCCGGGCAGCCCTCTTTGCCCTCCTGTGGCCACATTTCCTTCTCCAGCCAGAGGCAGCACTGCAGATGACGGCAGGAAAATAAGGACCTCACCTTCTCCCAGCTGGCTTGCCTAAGTCCCTGCTTCCTCTCTCTCCTTCTTGCCCCTCTTCTCCATTTAGCCTCGTACTGTTATTTTTTATCTCTTAATCTGTATCATCTAACTATTTATCTATCTAAAATAATGAAAGGGAACTAGGAAGAGAGACAGAATACATCTCTCATTCATTTATTCACTAGGTGTCTGTTGACCATCTACCCTGTGCTAAACAGTACCTTGACACCCGCTTTCTATGGAATTCACTCACCACCGACTTCTTTTAGGTTCTGCCCTATGGTTTGACTGATCTTGAGAGCCTGGGCAAAACCAGCTAGCTGTCCATCAGAGATTCATGCCCCTCTTCCAGTGTGAGACATGCTTTGGGGAAGCTGCTGTCCAACCAGGGACCCCATTACCCAGCCTCCTTCACACCCATACAGGACCATGTGACAATGAAATGTGGATGGAAGGCCTGGCTTATGAAATACTGCTGTGCAATTCTCCACTTCCCCTCTTTCTCCCACTTGCTGATGGTCGGTAAGGACTCTGAGGCCCCCGGAGGGTGGTAGAGCCCCAATTTTGAGAGAACCCAGGTCCCTAAATTACTATGTGGCAGGCCACCCATCAGTCATCTGTGTTGAACTCTAATATGTGCAAGCAATGTATTGGGTCAAACGCTAAGACTTGGGGTTTCCCTCTCACAGTGATTGGCACTCTCATGATTAGTGCAAACCCTGTGGGAAGGGATGGATATGGAAACTTTCTGCCTTCCTTGGTTCCTGGACATCAGAGATCTTCTTGATGGGTCCCCTCTGGTTTCTCCATCTTCATCCCAAAGAACCAATTACTCTACCCTATCTTGTCTCATGCCTTTGTGCGCAGTGCACACTCTGTTCCAAACGCTGGGGGTCCGGGGGACTGTCTTACTCATCCCTGAAAATCTACCCCAGTAGTGAGCCTCAGTGAACCTTCGGTCTGCCCAGCTGCCCCCTCCTCTCCAGTCTCCAAAGCTTCATTCTTCTCTCTGTGTATACAATCAATCCTCATTACTCACAGTTGCAAACCTGTCTACTCACTAAAATGTATTTGTAATCCCCAAATCAATACTCGAGGCACTTTTGTGGCCATTCTGGACATGTGCAAAGTGTTAAAAATTGGACATTCCCAACTGAAGTGAAACGAGGCCATCTCCTGTCTTCCTGTTTTGTCTCTCAGATGGTCAATAAATATCCTGCCCCTGGCCTATTTAGTGTCCACTTTGTGCCTTTTGCTGGTGATTTCACTGTCTAAAATGGTCCCCAAGTGCAGTGCTGAAGTGCTGTCTACCGTTCCCAAGTACAAGGAGGAGAGAATGCACGGCTTAGATGCACTTCATTGAGGCATTAAGTTGCAAGTTATATTGCTGTTGGCTGTGAGTTCAATGTTAATGAATCAACAATGCACAAAAATAAGGAGTCTTTGAACAGAAATACACAGAAGACAAGGTTGTGTACTGACTGGCTGATTAAAATGTCCTGACCAGAGGCTCACAGGAACCTAAACGTGTGTTTCCCCTAGAAGCGGTGGTTCAGGGCTGGCAGTGACATTCAGAACATGACGACTGCAAATAATGAGAAGCAGTGGAGCATCACATGGTTGGCTGAACTTCCCTGCAGAATAAGGACTGCTCGAGGGCTAGGAGCCCAAGCCCCGGCGTGCGGTGAGAGGTCAATGCATTGAGAGGAGGTGGCAGCCAGAGCACGCTGAGCCTGCTGTCTGCACCAGCAAACGCCCCGGGCCTGCCTCTGTCCTCCTGAGCCTGAGATGAGCTGTCACAGGCTCGAGGACCCACAGACCGCAGACATAAGCAGACAGGAGTGGACTGTGAGGGGCTGAGGTCACCCACAGGTGGGAATGTGCAGAGGCCAGTGGAAGCAGGTGATGTGGGGGCTGTGGGGGGGTGGTCTGGGAGCCTGGGCACTCGACAGTGTGGGAAGCCAGTCCAGGTCCAGGGGTAAGAAAGCAGGAAAGCCACTTCTGCTCAACCTGGAAAAGCTTCTGGGAGGAGGCTGAGTACCAGCAAATCAACGGGAGAGGTGGAGCCAGGATGTGCCCTGCATTAGAGGGATAAAACCTGAAATGACATGAGCTGGTGCAGGGCCTCTGGGAGGTACTGACTCGGGGCCTGAAGGGATGCCTCGGGCCCGGGAAGGAAAAGAAGTGGTGTTAGTGAAAGACAAGGAGCAGCTGTGATGCGCAGGGGGAAACAAATTGTCACATGTGGATCTGAAAGTAGATTCTGAAATCAGTTTCCAAAGAAGAATGCTGGTGAGTCCAGACCAGTAGTAGCAGCTCAGTAGTTAGTACACTGCCTGGCTCCTGGAATAGTGCCCCGACTGGCGTGGAGGATGACGGGGAGGGGGAATTGTCTGGAAATCCTGACTTGATGGTGGGGAGTCACAACACCCTAAGGGAGGAGCAGAAAGGAGGGGAAGCTGACTTAGGTTTCCTTGGCGGTGTGGATGGGGAGGGCGAGGGGTCTTCATGACTCTCAGGAGGGCAGACCCAGTGACCAGCCCCACACATGGAGGATGGGTTTAATGAAAAAGTGAAAGTTGGTCAGTCGTGTCCGACTCTTTGAGACCCCTTGGACTACACAGTCCATGCAATTTTCCAGGCTAGAATACTGGAATGGGCGGCCTTTCCCTTCTCCAGGGAATCTTCCCAACCCAGGGATCGAACCCAAGTCTCCTGCATTGCAGGCGGATTCTTTACCAACTGAGCCACAAGGGAGGATGGGTTTGGCTGAAGATAAAGATCTGGGGGTCATCTGGGTCAAGGGGGACTTTCGATGTTGGACACGGGACTGACTCAGCTCACATGGGACCAGAAGAGAGCCTGGGATTGACTTACAGGGCCAGCGGAGGGGTGGGCTGAGAAGGGCTTGGGAACCTACCCTGTGCCCTTGTTTCTGCTGCATTCCCACTGCAGTCAGCTCTAAGGAACCAAGGGGAGCTAAGTGGGCATTGTTTGGTAATGTATCTCCCTGCTGCTGCTGCTGCTGCTAAGTCGCTTCAGTCGTATCCGACTCTGTGCGACCCAATAGACGGCAACTCACCAGGCTCCCCTGTCCCTGAGATTCTCCAGGCAAGAACACTGGACCGGGTTGCCACTGCCTTCTCCCATGTGTCTCCCTAGTGTCCGGTCATCGTCCTGTGATGGCCCAGGTGATAGGAAGTCTGTGAACTTTTGGAAGTGTGGGCACTTCCCTAGTGATCCAGCGACTAAGACTCTGCGCTCCCAAGGCAGGGGCCCTGGGTTCAATCCCTGATTGAGGAATTAGATCCCACACGCCACAGCTGAAGATCACACATGCTGCGAGGAATGTCAAAGATCACACATGCCACGACCAAGACCCAATACAGCCAAATGAATAAATAAATTTTAAAAATAAATAAAAGGAGAAGAAGGAGGAGGAAAGAAAGAAAGTGCTGACCATGCAGCGTTAGCAGGCGCCTACTGACAGGAGGTCACGGGAAACACCCCAGAGAGGTTGAGGATGGGAGGTCGAGGTCAGTGTTGGTCCTCTGCAGTCCGCGTCCACATTGCGTCCCCCTGGGCCCCGGCAGCTCAGAGGGCAGCTCTGGCAGGCAGTTCTGTTTGAACTCTGTTCTGTTTGAGGTTCCTTTAGTTGACAACGCCCCAGCCCAGGCTCACAAGCCCCTGAGGCCTGCGAAGCACACTGAGCCCACCGACAGTGCTGTTCCCAAATGTGAGGCTCTCAGTGTCACTGGGAACGATTTTCAACCAGTGGGGGATGCGAGCGGGCAAAGAAACATTCCACATCCCCACCCACCAGGGGGACGGCCCTTGGAAGGCAGGCCGCCCCAAGTCCCAGGGGCTTCCTGGGGCTCTCACCCTGTTGTCCTCAGGATTGGCCCTGAAAACACACTCAGGTGGTTTCTCCACCTTCCTGTCTCACTCTCCTTGTGCCCTCCTCTTTCCTGTTTCCCAAGTCACCTCCCAAATCCTGGGCTCTGCACCCAAATCTCAGGCTCTGCTTCCGGGATGGCCCCAGAGGAAAAGCCAAGAATAGGGGTGTGGTCTCTGACATTAAATGCCACCAAGACTTCAAGCAGAATGATGCCAAGGAAGAAGCATTAGCAGCAGGGAGGTGGCGCAGGTCACTGGGGGACGCTGCCGGTGGAGCACTGGGCTGGGAGCAGTACCCCCGGAGCTGCCACCCCAGGGTGCAGAGGCTGCTCTTGCTCCGTGAGAGCTTTACCCCGGGGCTCAGTGCCTCCCTCAGTCTCCAGGAAGAAGCTAAACTTCTAAACCAGAGTTTACTGAAGATTCTATCAGTTCCTTCACTGGCTCAGTCATGTCCGACTCTCCAACCCCACAGACTGCAGCACTCCAGGCCTCCTTGTCCGTCACCAACTCCCAGAGTTTACTCAAACTCATGTCCATCGAGTCAGTGATGCCATCCAACCATCTCATCCTCTGTCATCCCCTTCTCCTCCCACCTTCAATCTTTCCCAGCATCAGGGTCTTTTCAAATGAGTCAGTGCTTTGCATCAGGTGCCAAAGTATTTTGGCCATTGGAGTTTCAACTTCAGCATCAGTCCTTCCAACGAATGTTCAGGACTGATTTCCTTCAGGATGGACTGGTTGGATCTCCTTGAAGTCCAAGGGACTCTCAAGAGTCTTCTCCAACACCACAGTTCAAAAGCATCAATTCTTCAGTGCTCAGCTTTCTTTATAGTCTTCTTTATAGAAGATTCTATAGACAAGATGAATCAGGGAGTTTTCATTGTGTCTTGCACTGCAAACTCTGTCAGTTTCCTTTGGAGACTGACTCTACTCAGCCTGTCTTTCCAGCCACCACCAGGGCACCCTTTTCTGCTGGATCCTGTCTCCGAATCCTGGACACCCCACCTCCACATGGCCAGGCTGCCTCTCTCAGGAGCCGCCTCCGGGAGGGCTGGGCTCACATACCCAGGGATGCTGGGAGGTAAGCCCAGCGTGAGGCTTGAGGCATTGAGTGTCCCTGTCCTCCTGCGGTTCCCACATCAGTGATGCGTCTCCTCCCACAGCAGCTTTTTAGAGAGAAGACATGCCAAGGACAAGATTAGGTCCCTGCTGATCTAAAACAATCTTCCCCGCCCATCAGACTGGACTCCTTGCCGTTGCTCTCGAAGAGCTGAGAACAGTTCTCTCTGGAAGACTTTCCCCCGAGATGTTCTCCAATAGACTCATAAAAAGCTAGAATTCCCTCTAGGAACTCCAAGTGTTCGGTTTTTCCTTCACCACCTCTGCCCATCCCTGCCCATCCCAGCCTTCATCCACTTCCCCAGCAAAGTTTGACTTGGCACCAGGACTGGGTGCCAAGGGTGGAGGTGCAGTAGGCAGGCTCATCTGTGTCCTCAGGGGCTCCCAGCCAGAGGAGGGAGCCAGGCCATGTGCTGCTGGGCTGGGGGTGCTGCAGAGACTCAGAGATATACCTCCCCAGCCCCACCCCAGAGCTGTCCCTCCCCGCCCCCCCGCCCTGAGCAACCCCTGGCCTCCCGGCTCCCGTGCGACTCCCATATCATCCACACCTCGCTCTTGACCCTGGGCTGTTCTCCTGAGAATCCCAGAGCAGCAGGGGGCTTGGCTGTCCTTTACTCCCACACCTACCAAGTTCAGAAAGGGCAAGCGGCTAGCTCAGACAGCGCAGCAAGTGAGTAACAAAGCAAATCCCGCGAACAACCAGGCTCTTCTCTTCCAAACCACTGCCCTGACGCTGCCGCCTTGTGCATCCACAAATCAGGCAGAAGCCTGTGGGCATGTAGACCTTAAGCCTCAGCCATGGCCACCAGACACATCTCATTTTCGGTGTGTAACAAATGTGTTTATCTAGAGAGGGTGAGGTGGTATGTATGTGGAGTGGAATTCCATATTACGTGAAAGTGTTCATTGCTCAGTCGTGTCTGACTCTTTGTGACCCCCTGGACTGTAGCCCACCGGGCTCCTCTGTCCACGGAGTTCTCTAGGCAAGAATACTGGAGAGGGTTGCCATGCCCTCCTCCAGGGGATCTTCCCGACTCAGGGATCGAACCTGGGTCTACCACATTGCAGGCAGTTTCCTTACTGTCTGAGCCACCAGGGAAATCCATGTTACTTACTCTTCTCATAATCCTGGAAGACTGCTTGGAAGAGGAAATATTTCAGCCATCTCCCAGTTATAGATTTACTTGTTGGGCTGATGAAGGAGGGCCCCAGGAGACAGGAGGGGTGGGATAGAAACTGAAATCTGGGGCTGATGAAGGAGCCAGGACGTGTGGTATCACTGTGAGCTGAGGCTGAGCACCCATCTTGTAGCAGACCCCGTGCTGGCTGCTGGAAGTTGCCAGAAGGCAGCAGCAGGCTCTCCAGTGCTCAGGGATCTTTTCCCAGAAGATGAGCCAAAGGCGCTTTAACCTCCTGCTGCCAAACAAGCAATCAGGAAAGCAGAACGACCAGAGCCATCCAATCCACCCCAAGAGAAGCAAAGCGAGCAGCGACTGTGTGTTGAGGCACCAGCGTGCTCCTTGCGGGGCTGAGAGGCCGCTTTCTCTTCTGGGTGGAGGCCAAGGGCCTTGTTGAAGTTGCCAGATGCCTAGAGTCTCTGGACACTTCATGGAGAGGAAACCGGAAACAAGGATTGAAAAAGTTAAGATTTAGACTCTGGCATTGACCACAGTGGAAGCAATCTAGCTGTCCAACAGTTGCGGAGGCAGGGGCTACTTACAAATTAAGGTACCTCGGTATCCCAGGCTTAATCCAGTCATGATAGTCATGATGACAAAACATGCTTCTAGGTTCCCACCCTGTGAGAAACAGCAGACCCGATCATGGTGGGGTGCCCAGGGATGGAGCAAGGAGGTAAAGAGCGTGGAAGAGACACCCGTGTCAAGGTGGAATTACATTATTAGCCGGGGTGAAGATAAGGACTGCGCATGTGCTGGAGTTCTTTTCAGAAGATGCAAATTGCAGGCCCGGAGTATTATACAAAAAAAGGACTCTTGAAGCAAAAAAGAACTTTATCCATTTACATCCTAGCCAGTAGCTTCTCTGTTTCCACTGAGTTCACATATTTTATTGACATACATGAAGCTCAGAGAAAACTGAAGTGCTTCTTTTGAGCCTGCTCATTTCTTCAAAGGGCAGTTGAGTTCAGACTGCCTGCCTTTCTTGGTTTTCTCAGCAGGCTGAAGAAGGACAAGGGCATAATTGTTCAACTGGTAGGAACTAAAGCCTCTTCCTGTATTTAAACTCAGGAAACCTCTCTTGGGGAATGTGTACTGCCAACTACCTGGACTTCACCGTACAGGGTGAAAACAAATTGCGCAAGAGCACGATTATGGGACTTATTTGTTTTGTGACCTCACCAAAGAAGGACTGAACATAGACATCCAACCTCAGGGACTTCCCTGGTAGTCCAGTGGCTGGGAATCCACCTGCCAACACAGGAGACGTGGGTTTGATCCCTGGTCGGAAGGCAGCAAAGTAAATAAATAAATAAATATTTTAAAAAAGAAATCCAATCTCATAATTCATTGTTAGAGTCATTATGTCCACGAGGGAAAATAAGTTGCAATCATATTGCAATTTGCATTGCACCTGGAAATTTACAAAACACTTCCCCATCCTCGGTCTCATTTTACTAACAAATACTGCTCCTCTCTCACAGAGCCTGAAGAGGAGGGGAGACAGAGTCTTGCGTGCTGGAGCTGTCAGGAACCCTCAGGGCTCACCTTATCACTGTCACAATTGGCCTCTGTAAGGCTATGGATATTTCAGGCAACCTCATTCTCACAGTGGCCCCACAATGGTGTTCTTTGTTCCCCATTTTGCCAGTGAGAAAACGAAAGCTCAGAGGATGGCTGTTAAAGTTTCAGAGCTGAAACTGGCCCACTCTGAAGGTCAGAGCCTTTGAGTTACACCAGGGGCGGGCTGGAGCTGTGACCCGTGGTTCCGGCAGTGGCTGCACTGAGCCACAGGCCTGCTCGAGGTGATGGATCAGGGATGGAGCCTGGTTCCTCAGGGGGCTGGACCTAATGAGGCCAGGGCCTCATTCCCATGACTTGTGAGACAAGGAGCCAACACTAGACATGACCGCCATCCCCCCTGCCTCCCTGCAACCTGACCCAGAGCCCCAGGTCCACAGAACTGTCCAGCAAGCTGCCCGCAGTCACCCCCCTTGCCTCCTCCTCCTCAACCTTTATTCACCGGGGCAAACTCAACCACTCCCAGCTCCCTTGTCTGAGGGAACAGACAAGGGATGCCCTGAACTGCAGTGCTCAGAATTCCCCGCTGAACCCTGCCCCTACCTGTTAACACAGAAGTCAGGTGCCACACCTGAGAGGCTGCTCAGAGAGCTCAGCAGAGCTCCTCCGGTCCACCTCAGTCCCCAGGGCACCTGAGCCAGTGCATGTGGCAACCAGAGCCACCTGCCCCCGTTACCTGGCATCATCCTGCACTCAGAATGCCCTCCCCCACAGCTGAGCAGACACAGAGGCACTCAAGCCCGGGCTCCAGCTGGGAGACCAGCTATTGTGCTCATCACACACAGGATCACTCTGTCCCCAGGGGCTCACCGAGGCCCCAGCGACCCAGGGTCCTAGGGCAGCTTCCCACTTTGGGATCTTGAAATTTGGTGCTATCAAATGATGCTTGTTGATAATGCATCTTCTGCCAAAGACTGCCTTATACATAGTAGGCACTACACACATTGGTTAATATATATGTATTTATATATATTTATGGCTTCCCTGATATTCTCAGTGAAGAATCAGCCTGCAATGCAGGAGACCCTGGTTCGATTCCTGGATCAGGAAGATTCACTGGAGAAGGGATAGGCTACCCACTCCAGTATTCTTGGGCTTCCCCTATGGCTCAGCTAGTAAAGAATCTGCCTGCAATGTGGGAGACCTGGGTTCGATCCCTGGGTTTGGAAGATCCCCTGAAGAAGGGAAAGGCTCCCCACTCCAGTATTCTGGCCTGGAGAATTCCATGGACTGTATAGTCCATGGGGTTGCAAAGAGTCAGACATGACTGAGCAACTTTCATTTTCATAATTATATGCAATAGAAGATCAAACTAAATTAAATAAAAAAATAGATACTAAGACCCAGACTAGAGACTTCCCTGGTGGTCCCGTGGTTGACTCTGGGCTTCCATTGTAGGGAGCATGGGTTTAACCCCTGTTGGGGAACTAAGATACTGCAACCAGTGTGGTGTGGTAAAAAAAAAAAAAAAAAGAAAAATTCTTAGACCCAGACCGTGGTCTTAAAATTTCATTTATCCCTGAAACTAATGGTTTCTTGGAAAGAAGCTGATTCCAGATCTGGGCAAAGTGAAAGTGAAGTCCCTCAGTTGTGTCTGACTCTTTGAGACCCTGTGGACTGTAGCCCACCAGGCTCCTCCATCCATGGGATTCTCCAGGCAAGAATACTGGAGTGGGTTGCCATTTCCTTCTCCAGGGGATCTTCCCAATCCATGGATCGAACCCAGGTCTCCTGTATTGCAGGCAGATGCTTTAACCTCTGAGCCACCAAAAGAGAGGTCTGAGCAGGAAACAATTAACCCGGAACTTTGTAGAGTTCGTAGCAAGGAAATAATCAAAGGTGGCTGGGGTCTACTTGATGGTAATGTTGGATTTAAGTGGTTTTACGAAGTACCCAGCCATGTTAGGGAGATGCACATGGCCAGGTCCTGTGGGCAGACTCTCATAAATGTTGGCAGCCTCTAGGAGCTGATGGGGGCCTCCAGCCAGCAAGAAACCAAGGCCCTCAGTTTCAGAACCTCAAAGAAATGCTTCTGTCAGCAACTTGATTGAGCCTGGAAGCAGAGTCTTCCCCAGTCACGTTTTCAGATGAGAACACATCCCAGCTGACACCTGGATGGTAGCCTGGAGAGTCTAAGCTGAGGACCCAGCTAAGTTTGTGGTACTACTATTACATAGCAAAAGAACACGAGTAGTTTTCCATTTCAGTCCCAGGCCACAGGTAGGGAAGGCAGCACACCCCTTCCCCCACCTACCCTTGTCCCAGTACACGTATTCCCAGCTAGGTGAACACGGAGGACCAGGGCAGCTTGGACCCAGGAACTGCGGAGGAGATGAGATGATGCTCATGTCTCCTCAAGCCCCCTCCCTGCAGGAGGCTGGCCAGCTTGCCAGCCTCTCTAGACAGACAGGCAGCAGAATCATTCCTCACAGGAACACAGGAAGAAGCCAGGGGCTGCCTGGAGACGAGCAGTTGGACCAGACCAGGATAGATGGTGCGCCTGTGACATGGGTCAGCGCCTCCTCCTTCTCCAAGGCAAGACTGCCAAGGCCACTCACTTGTAGCCTTTCTGGACAAACTGGGGAAAGATGGGGAAAAAGTCATGAAATGTAGAGCATCCCAAAACCCGCAGGAGGGGGTGGGGGATGAGGAAGCTGAGCGAGGCTCCCCCCAGCCTCCTCATCCTGCCCCTGGGGTTTGCCTCCACCCTTTCTCTTCCTGTAGCCTGGGGCATCCTTCCACCAGCCGTTCACAGCTGATCTTGTTTCTCTGCTCCAAAAAGAAAAACAAGGCCACTTCCTCACCTACCTGTTAACACAGAAGTCAGGTGCCACACCTGAGAGGCTGCTCAGAGAGCTCAGCAGAGCTCCTCCGGTCCACCTCAGTCCCCAGGGCACCTGAGCCAGTGCATGTGGCAACCAGAGCCACCTGCCCCCGTTACCTGGCATCATCCTGCACTCAGAATGCCCTCCCCCACAGCTGAGCAGACACAGAGGCACTCAAGCCCGGGCTCCAGCTGGGAGACCAGCTATTGTGCTCATCACACACAGGATCACTCTGTCCCCAGGGGCTCACCGAGGCCCCAGCGACCCAGGGTCCTAGGGCAGCTTCCCACTTTGGGATCTTGAAATTTGGTGCTATCAAATGATGCTTGTTGATAATGCATCTTCTGCCAAAGACTGCCTTATACATAGTAGGCACTACACACATTGGTTAATATATATGTATTTATATATATTTATGGCTTCCCTGATATTCTCAGTGAAGAATCAGCCTGCAATGCAGGAGACCCTGGTTCGATTCCTGGATCAGGAAGATTCACTGGAGAAGGGATAGGCTACCCACTCCAGTATTCTTGGGCTTCCCCTATGGCTCAGCTAGTAAAGAATCTGCCTGCAATGTGGGAGACCTGGGTTCGATCCCTGGGTTTGGAAGATCCACTGAAGAAGGGAAAGGCTCCCCACTCCAGTATTCTGGCCTGGAGAATTCCATGGACTGTATAGTCCATGGGGTTGCAAAGAGTCAGACATGACTGAGCAACTTTCATTTTCATAATTATATGCAATAGAAGATCAAACTAAATTAAATAAAAAAATAGATACTAAGACCCAGACTAGAGACTTCCCTGGTGGTCCCGTGGTTGACTCTGGGCTTCCATTGTAGGGAGCATGGGTTTAACCCCTGTTGGGGAACTAAGATACTGCAACCAGTGTGGTGTGGTAAAAAAAAAAAAAAAAAAAAAAAAAGGACAATTCTTAGACCCAGACCGTGGTCTTAAAATTTCATTTATCCCTGAAACTAATGGTTTCTTGGAAAGAAGCTGATTCCAGATCTGGGCAAAGTGAAAGTGAAGTCCCTCAGTTGTGTCTGACTCTTTGAGACCCTGTGGACTGTAGCCCACCAGGCTCCTCCATCCATGGGATTCTCCAGGCAAGAATACTGGAGTGGGTTGCCATTTCCTTCTCCAGGGGATCTTCCCAATCCATGGATCGAACCCAGGTCTCCTGTATTGCAGGCAGATGCTTTAACCTCTGAGCCACCAAAAGAGAGGTCTGAGCAGGAAACAATTAACCCGGAACTTTGTAGAGTTCGTAGCAAGGAAATAATCAAAGGTGGCTGGGGTCTACTTGATGGTAATGTTGGATTTAAGTGGTTTTACGAAGTACCCAGCCATGTTAGGGAGATGCACATGGCCAGGTCCTGTGGGCAGACTCTCATAAATGTTGGCAGCCTCTAGGAGCTGATGGGGGCCTCCAGCCAGCAAGAAACCAAGGCCCTCAGTTTCAGAACCTCAAAGAAATGCTTCTGTCAGCAACTTGATTGAGCCTGGAAGCAGAGTCTTCCCCAGTCACGTTTTCAGATGAGAACACATCCCAGCTGACACCTGGATGGTAGCCTGGAGAGTCTAAGCTGAGGACCCAGCTAAGTTTGTGGTACTACTATTACATAGCAAAAGAACACGAGTAGTTTTCCATTTCAGTCCCAGGCCACAGGTAGGGAAGGCAGCACACCCCTTCCCCCACCTACCCTTGTCCCAGTACACGTATTCCCAGCTAGGTGAACACGGAGGACCAGGGCGGCTTGGACCCAGGAACTGCGGAGGAGATGAGATGATGCTCATGTCTCCTCAAGCCCCCTCCCTGCAGGAGGCTGGCCAGCTTGCCAGCCTCTCTAGACAGACAGGCAGCAGAATCATTCCTCACAGGAACACAGGAAGAAGCCAGGGGCTGCCTGGAGACGAGCAGTTGGACCAGACCAGGATAGATGGTGCGCCTGTGACATGGGTCAGCGCCTCCTCCTTCTCCAAGGCAAGACTGCCAAGGCCACTCACTTGTAGCCTTTCTGGACAAACTGGGGAAAGATGGGGAAAAAGTCATGAAATGTAGAGCATCCCAAAACCCGCAGGAGGGGGTGGGGGATGAGGAAGCTGAGCGAGGCTCCCCCCAGCCTCCTCATCCTGCCCCTGGGGTTTGCCTCCACCCTTTCTCTTCCTGTAGCCTGGGGCATCCTTCCACCAGCCGTTCACAGCTGATCTTGTTTCTCTGCTCCAAAAAGAAAAACAAGGCCACTTCCTCTCTGACAGTCTCTAATGCACGTACCCAATCGCGGCCCCCTCCGAGATATCGCTACAAGCATGTTTTATTTTCGTCACACTATCATCTGAAGTGGCTCTGTACTCTTTTTGCTATTATCTGTCTCTACTTATCCCACTAGAATGCAAACTCAAGCCTTATCTGTCTCCTTCATGGTTATTTCCCTGAGCATGCATCACAGTGCAAGCCTCCAAGAATTATTTGTTGAATGACTGAGCTCTTAACCAGCGCAGCACCATTCTAGCGCTTCTGATGTCGTGGCATCTCACTGGGAGCACCCTAATGCTGGCAGGGCCACCTCCTAGGCCTGTGCGCTTGGCCTGAGGATAATTTCACAGGGTCTCAGCCCAACTGTCTGAAACCTGGGTCTGTCTCTTCCTACCTTTGTGATCTTTCTTTTTTTTTCCTTTGGCGGGGAGGGGGTGCGGCAGCTGGGGAGCAGGGATGGGGGCAGTGTTTCCATGCCCCAAGGCGTTCAGGATCTTAGTTCCCTGACCAGGAGGGAAGTGCAGTGCCCTAACCACTGGGCTGGTAGGGAATTCCCTAAACCTTAATTTCTTCATCTGTAAAACAAAATCATAATAAAACTACCTACCTTGTAGGTTACTATGAGAATTAAAAGAGATTAGCACAAAGAGTCTGGCACAGAACAAGCAATAAATATAACTTTTTCAGCCTCAAACCAACAGCACACCAGCTTTTAACAACAAACACTTCCTTGTCCTGCTAGCTATCCTCTCTCAGCTTTATCTTTTATTTTCCCCTACTTTTGTTTCTCCTTTGGTCCTGATGTTCTGCCCTCAGTTCAGTTCAGTCGCTCAGGGTCACTCTTTGTGACCCCATAGACTGCATCACGCCAGGCCTCCCTGTCCATCACCAACTCATGGAGCTTACTCAAATTCATGTCCATCGAGTCGGTGATGCCATCCAACCATCTCATCCTCTGTCATCCCCTTCTCCTCCCTTCAATCTTTCCCAGCATCAGGGTCTTTTCTAATGAGTCAGTTCTTTGCATCAAGTGGCCAAAGTATTGGAGCTTCAGCTTCAGCATCAGTCCTTCCAATGAATATTCAGGACTGATTTCCTTTAGAATGGACTGGTTGGATCTCCTTGTAGTCCAAGGGACTCTCAAGAGTCTTCTCCAACACCACAGTTCAAAAGCATCAATTCTTCGGTGCTCAGCTTTCTTTATAGTTCAACTGTCACATCCATACATGACTACTGGAAAAACCAGAGCTTTGACAAGATGGACCTTTGTTGGCACAATAATGTCTTTGCTTTTTAATATGCTGTCTAGATTGGTTATAACTTTTCTTCCAAGGAGCGAGTGTCTTTTAATTTCATGGCTGCAGTCACCATCTGCACTGATTTTTGAGCCCCCCCAAAATAAAGTCTGTCACTGTTTCCATTGACTCCCCATTTATTTGCCATGAAGTGATGGAACTGGATGCCATGATCCTAGTTTTCTGTATGTTGAGTTTTAAGCCAGCTTTTTCACTCTCCTCTTTCACCTTCATCAAGAGGCTCTTTAGTTCCTCTTCACTTTCCTCCATAAGGGTGGTGTCATCTGCATATCTGAGGTTATTGATATTTCTCCTGGCAATCTTGATTCCAGCTTGTGATTCTCCCAGCCCAGCGTTTCTCATGATGTACACTGCATATAAGCTAAATAAGCAGGGTGACAATATACAGCCTTGACGTACTCATTTCCTGATTTGGAACCAGCCTGTTGTTCCATGTTCAGTTCTAACTGTTGCTTCTTGATCTGCATACAGATTGCTCAGAAGGCAGGTAAGGTGGTCTGGTATTCCCATATCTTTCAGAATTTTCCACAGTTTGTTGTGATCCACATAGTCAAAGGCTTTGGCATAGTCAGTAAAGCAGAAGATGTTTTTCTGGACCTCTCTTGCTTTTTCAATGATCCAATAGATGTTGGCAATTTGATCTCTGGTTCCTCTGCCTTTTCTAAATCCAGCTTGAACATATGGAAGTTCATAGTTCACGTACTATTGAAGCCTGGCTTGGAGAATTTTGAGCTTTATTTTGTTAGTGTGTGAGATGAGTGCAATTGTGCAGCAGTTTGAACATTCTTTGGCATTGCCTTTCTTTGGGATTGGAATGAAAACTGACCTTTTTCAGTCCTGTAGCCATTGCTGAGTTTTCCAAATTTGCTGGCATATTGAGTGCAGCACTTTCACAGTATCATCTTTCAGGATTTGAAATAGCTCAAGAAGAATTGATGCTTTTGAAGTGTGGTGTTGGAGAAGACTCTTGAGAGTCCCTTGGACTGCAAGGAGATCCAACCAGTCCATTCTGAAGTAGATCAGCCCTGGGATTTCTTTGGAAGGAATGATGCTAAAGCTGAAACTCCAGTACTTTGGCCACCTCATGCGAAGAGTTGACTCATTGGAGAAGACTCTGATGCTGGGAGGGATTGGGGGCAGGAGGAGAAGGGGACGACCGAGGATGAGATGGCTGGATGGCATCACTGACTCGATGGATGTGAGTCTGAGTGAACTCCGAGAGATGGTGATGAACAGGGAGGCCTGGCGTGCTGCGATTCATGGGGTCGCAAAGAGTTGGACACGACTGAGTGACTGAACTGAACTGAACTGAACACTCCTGGAGAACAAAGTCCTTAGAAAGTAACAGAGCCACCAGTAGACTAACTTCATTGTATGGATATCGTAAGATTGTGATGAATTGTAATGGGTAGAAAAGGTCACTTTGAATATCTTTCTGGAAATAGGCAAAACATAAAAATTTTTACAGACAAACTTTATAACCCTGGCACAAAATATGTGGCTATTAAATACTGTTAAGTGGATAAAATGATCAAACATGCTTTTACTGGACATGTGTCTCTGTAACATCAAAATATTAGCTAAGATTTACAGGAAATAAACTCACTATTTGAATGTTTCTGTGCCTTGTGATTTTTTGCCCCCACTGTCTGTCTTTCCTGACAGAAAGAAGTATTATAGTTTTCTTAAGAAAGCAAAGTTTTTATACTAATTTTCTGTAATTTCAGTGTCATGTCTATAGACTGGCAGGTTCATAAGTCATATTGTTTATCAAGTGCCCCAAACTCTATGAAAGACTATGGGAAAAGAAAGGGCAAAGACTAATAGAGTTTTGCCAAGAGAATGCACTGGTCATAGCAAACACCCTCTTCCAACAACACAAGAGAAGACTCTACACATGGACATCACCAGATGGTCAACACCGAAATCAGATTGATTATATTCTTTGCAGCCAAAGATGGAGAAGCTCTATACAGTCAACAAAAACAAGACCAGGAGCTGACTGTGGCTCAGATCATGAACTCCTTATTACATCATGATTATCTGGGTCGTGAAGATCTTTTTTGTACAGTTCTTCTGTGTATTCTTGCCACCTCTTCTTAATATCTTCTGCTTCTGTTAGGTCCATACCATTTCTGTCCTTTATCGAGCCCATCCTTGCATGAAATGTTCCCTTGGTATCTCTAATTTTCTTGAAGAGATCTCTAGTCTTTCCCATTCTGTTCTTTTCCTCTATTTCTTTGCATTGATCGCTGAAGAAGGCTTTCTTATCTCTTCTTGCTATTCTTTGGAACTCTGCATTCAGATGCTTATATCTTTCCTTTTCTCCTTTGCTTTTCGCTTCTCTTCTTTTCACAGCTATTTGCTGTTACTAATTTCATTTATACATAAACTGTAAACATCAAATACATTGCTATGATTTTGAAAGAAGTATCTATTAAATCAGTTAACAATAAGAAAAATAAAAGTTTTAATTTTACCTTCACTTTTTCCTTCTCTAATGCATTTACAACTTTCACGTAGATCCAAGTTTCTGACCAATATCATTATACTTATGTCTAAAGAGCCTTTAACATTCCTTGTGAGACAGGTCTATTGGTGACAAGTCCCCTCATCTTTTGTTTGAGAAAAGCTTTCTCTATTACTTTTGAAGGAGAGTTTTGCAGGATACAGAATTTCTAGATTGATGTGTTTTTTTTTCTCTCAACACCTGAAATGTTTACTTTCCTGCTTGCATGGTTTCTGAGCACTTGTGCATGACTCTCGTCTCCCCTGTACAGAAGGGCCTTTTCTGGCCCCTCCCAGGCTTCGCTTCTGGCGTCTGTGGCCTCCGTGACTCTCCACCGTGCGGCCCTGTCAGCACTCCTCCTGCTTGGTGCTCCTCCTGCTTGGTGCTCCTCCTGCTTGGTGCTCTCTGCGCCTCCCAGCTCTGCCGCTCGGTGTCCGACGCTGACTCGAAATCCTGCTATTATTGTCTTAAGTATTTGTTCTGTTACTTTCTCTCTTCACCTTCTGGTACTCCCAGTGCATGTGTGTTACATCTTTAATTGTCATCCTGTTGATCCCTGGATATTGTTCCTTTTTACTCCCAGTCTTTTTCTGCTTTGTAGCTTTAAACGTTTCTGTGGACGTATCCTCAGGCTCAGAGTCTTTCCTCAGCCCTGTCCAGTCCACCGAGCCCATCAAAGGCACTCTTCAATTCTGTTAGTGTTTTTCATTTCTGGCACTTCTTTTTTATTCTTTCATAGAATTTCAATCCTTCTCCTCACATTTGTTCTTGCATGTTGTCTACTTTTTCCATTACAGACCACAGAAAATTAATCACAGATTTTCTAAATTCCTGACATGATCATTCCAATATCCCTGCCATATCTGAATCTAGTTTCGAGACTTGTTCTGTCTCTTCAAACTATGGTTTTCGCCTTTTGCATATGCCTGTCTGTTGTTGGAAGCTAGACACGACATGCTATGTAAAGGAATCCAGTGCTGCTCCCCACAAGCTTTTGCTCTGGTACGTCGTGACTGCCTGCAGTTGTCTACGTCTCCAATTTCGAGGGAAGTAGCCTGCCCTGGGACCTCAATTCTCTGACATATCTAAGAAGTGACTTTCTTTTCATGCAGCTTTTTACTTGTTAAGACAGAGTAACAACTTCCAAGCTCCTTATGTACCAGACTAGAAGCCCTATACTGTTTTTAAAATCTCAAACAATATAGAAATGTACCAAGCAGAAAAGTCAAGGTCCCCAACAAACACCTGCCTAACAGCCTGCAATCTTTAGAATATTTGGGACCTTTAGAATCTCCTTCTACATACGTGTACTTTTACAAATAATATGTTTCACATAAATAGGACCCTATACGGCCTACCCCTAATATCGTGGACACCTTTAGTACAGATATAGGTGTTGTAACAGTCTCTCTTACTAGCAATTTTTCATTTGTCTTCACCTAATCAGTCCCTACTGAAATCTATTAGTTATTTCAGAAATGCAAACTTTAAAATAATTACCATTACACTGAATAGCTTTACATATAACTTTGTCTACTTGAGCATTTCCATAGGATAAACTTCTATAGGTAGCTCTGCTGGGTCAATGGATAGATACACTTTAACTTTTCATATGTACTACCAAACCATTCTCTGAAATGGCTGTTCAATGTACATTCTCAAAACAGTGTTCAGAAATAGCATTTCCCAATACTATCCCTGCCCCAGGTACTTTTAAGTCTTTGCCAATCTGATAACAAAGAATATCTAACTGTGGTTTGTACTTTATTGACTGGCAGCAAGACTGAATATTTTTCATGTTATCGGTAATTTGATTTCTTAAGAACTGTACAAATTTCACTAGATTACATAGGGATGGTTTATTTTTTTAATGGAATATAGAGAGTAATGAACTTAAACTATGGAAATCCTTAATCCTAGGTATTATTGTCAAAGTTATATGGCCCACAAGGAACATTCTATTTCACTTCACATTCGCCTGGTGAACACATCATTTGCTTACAATCTAATTCTACAAGGCTCGTGTCATTCGGAGGGAGTAAGCTGGTAAGTAAACGCCCCCGTGTCCTTGCAGATGGACAGTGTCAGCTTTACTTGGGCGTGACAATGATATGCAGAACCATTAGGCCCAGGCCGCATTAAAGTCCTGCACCCAGATCTCAGCACAGCAACTAAAGAGAGAGCTGGAGAGCTTGGAAGGGGTTCAAAGCAGAGCCACAAAGTTGATTAAAGGGCTTGCAAAATGAGAACTGGGAGGGAAGGTTGAGAGAACTGTGATTATTCAGGCTTGAAAACAATTGAAGGCTGAAGGGTGAATTAATAATGGAATTCCAATAAATGAAACTCTTACAAGGTAGATGGTGATTGGAAATTTTCTAAAGGTTCTGAGGCATCAGAAATTTAGTTACATGTAGAGAACCTTTTCCTGAGAGTAATCGAACTGTCTCAGGGCCAAAGGCATGTGCCCGGAAATCCAGAGGGCATAGCTCAGGAAGCTGAAGTTGCTCTTTCAGGGTAGCAGGTGCCACTTAATGCATTCTGGTGACAATGAAAGACTCCCAGGTATAGCCTGGAATGGAGCGGCGGCGAGGCAAAAAGAGAATGGAGTGTTTACCCTCAGGAAGGTGGCGGGGGTTGAAGGGTGAAGAAGAAGGAAGGACTGGGAGGACACAATGAGGGAAAAGCAAGGAAAATGAGCGAGCCACATGGAAACATGCTTCTTCCCTTTTACTGTTTGCACAGCGGATCCACTTAGATATTCGAGTCGGAGAACATGACCTTGACGCAGCCATTACTCAAGCAAAGGACAAAGTTAATGAAGTTAGCTTCAAGCTTGAACATCTCATCGAGCAAATTGAGCAAATAGTCAAAGAACAGAACTATCAAAGGGTCAGTCTGCCTAATCCGCTTACACCCTCTCCTCCTGCCAGGAACACAATTCTTGACTAAGCCCCCGAACCAGGGCAAGAGTAAGCTGCCCGTTTCCTGGGTTTCTCCAGGACGTGTGGATGTGCAGGGTTGGCGGGGGGCTCTCCTGCCGTCTGGCGGACTGTGAGCCCCTCCAGGAAAGGGGCTGCGGCTCGCCCGCCTCAGGGCTGCGAGCTCACAGATGGCTAACTAAGGGCCTCCAGCACGCTCTGTGCACCTGCAGTCGAGGGTGCCCACTTGCCGCAGCATTATTTTGTTCCTGCGCCATTATGTGTTTCCCAGGTCACTGTGTTCAGCAGACCCTGGCTGGATGTGGGCCTGAATCTGCCCCCACTCACTAACCTTCTGTTGTCCCTAAGCTTCAGCTTCCTTATCTGGAAAATAAAATGAGCACAGTGCCCAACTTAAAGTAAAGTAAGAACTGGAATGATAAAAAAAAGTATCAATTAGGTAACATACACTTTGATGCTAACAAATAGAGCATATCAAGTAACAGATCAAATACTGATATTTTACATCAAAATATGAAAGTATGTTTTATAAGGTTGACACCTCCTCATCTTTGGCTAAAAACACACCTTAACTTAGAAAATTCAGACACTGCTCTTTGGCATATTACCTGAGTGACATTAAGTACCTTGAATGTATACAGCACCTTCCCCTCAAATTCATGCATGAAGCACCTTAAGAAACCTAACCTGCATATTTCTCTTCTATATAGGACCGTGAAGAAAAATTTCGAATGACCAGTGAAGATACAAACAGCAACGTCTTATGGTGGGCATTTACACAAACATTAATCTTTATCTCAGTTGGAATTTTCCAAATGAAGTCCCTTAAAGACTTCTTCATAGCTAAGAAACTTGTATAAAAATAAATAAAAAAATAAAGGCAAATAATTACCTTCTACCTTGCACAATGTTTGAGTTAATAAAACATATTCATAAGTGTCATTATTTTCTGATTTCAAAGACATCTAAAGTTGGAATTGATGTTATAGCATTGTAACACTGATAAAATGTCCAACAGTCATGTACGAATGTGAGAGTTGGACTACAAAGAAGGCTGAGTGCTGAAGAACTGATGCTTTTGAACTGTGGTGTTGGAGACGACTCTTGAGAGTCCCTTGGACTGCAAGGAGATCCAACCAGTCCATCCTAAAGGAGATCAACCCTGAATATTCAGTGGAAAGACTGATGCTGAAGCTGAAGCTCCACTACTTTGGCCACCTGAAGCGAAGAGCCGACTCACTGGAAGCCTCTGATGCTGGGAAAGATTGAAGGCAGGAGAAGGGGACAACAGTGGATGAGATGGTTGGATGGCATCACCGACTCAATGGCCATGAGTGTGAGCCGGCTCCGGGAGTGGGTGAAGATCAGGGAGGCCTGGCGCGCTGCAGGCCATGGGCTCACAGAGTCAGGCACGGCCGAGGCCGGAGAGCAGTGATAGGACGCCGCTTTAGCACCACGGCTTCTGAGCTTGACAGAATAAACACACAACCCTGTTCTTAAATCCGGACTAGATCAGCCCTGTCCAGTAGAAATAAAATGTGAGCCATAGACGTAGATTTAAATTTTTCTGGTTGCCACATTAAGCAAGGTTTTTTAAAGAGTAAAATTAACCCTAGTGACATGTACTTACCCAATACATCAAACACATTACCATTTTAACATGTAATCAATGCAAAATTACTAATGAGATAGTTTACTTTTCTTGATAAGAAGTCTTGGAAACTCAGGTATATTTTGCAATCAAAGCACATCTGAACTTGGACCCAGTCCCATTTCAAGGTCCAACGGCGGCAGGCTGCTCCCAGCTGCAGCCTGGGGAACGTATTTTCCCTAATGCACTCCAGTCAGAGTCATCCTGGGTCTGAGTCTCCTGTTTCCCTGAACGCCACTTGGCTCCTTTTGCACAGAGACTTCCGCTGAAATAAGTTTGCTCCGCAGGTCCTACCTGATCCCCACCCACCCCCACCCCCCGACCTGGATCAGGGCGATGGAAACGGCTCTTCCACGGAGAGCATGGGGCATTCCATGAAGCGTGAAACAATATGAAAGTAGCTTCCCTTCATTTTCTCTAATTTTCTTTTTTCTTTGGACTGCACAGGATGTGGAATCTTGGTTCCCCAACTGGGCATGGAACCCACATCACCTGCACTGGAAGCCCAGAGTCGCAACCGCTAGATGCTCAGGGAGGTCCTTCTCGAAATTCTAAATTAATGACAAGTTCTTTACAAACTACAAAAAATAGAACAGTCCTTTCCACCAGCTCGCCGATCTCTTTGTAAATGGGAAACAATCTTCTCTAGGTCAAGACTTTTCGCATGCCCACGCCAGAGGCAAGCAAGGCCCTGGCTCCGCCTGGCCCACCTTCACCGTGTGACCGGGCCAGCTGGTCCTGGGCCCCAGTGACACGCCCCCTGATCCACCAAGCCCTCCTGGCACCTCGCCCTGGCCCACCGATCTCCCAGAACCCCACCCCAGGGTCTCCCGCCCCGCCACCTGCTGTTCCTCTGACCCCACGGGTCCCCCGTGGCCCAGGGCGCCTTCCTCTCCCACCTCCGGTCTGCAGCCGACAGGGCCCCTCACCCTTGCCCACCGCCGCCGCCGCCGCCGAGCAGGGGCCTCCGGGCCGGTCAGCCCAGCGCGGTGCGCTCAAGGCCGGCACACGCCCTGCCTCCCCGTGGCCACCTCCGCCCTTCGCCCGGGCACTGCCTCCCGGGAGGCCGCGGCCCCGGGGCGGGCCCCTGAGACTCGGCGGCCTCGGCGCCCCCACCTCGGCGCCGCCCGGGGGTCTCCATGGGTCCGAAGCACCACGCGCTGCAGCGCTGGAGCGAGTGCGGCCGGGCGCCTAAACGTCCCTGCTGCCCGACGGGGCCGAGACCGCCCGCAGGCGCCGCAAGGGGTGAAAGCGCCAGCCTCGCCCGGCCCGGCCCGGCCCGCCTGGGCGCCTCCGGGCGGCTTTTGGCGGGAGCCGCAGGCTCTGGCGCGCAGGCGCGGAGGCACGCCCTCGCCCGGGCGCAGATCCCGCGCGGCTCTCGCGCGCAGGTCTGGTCTCGCGCGGCTTTGGCGCGGCGGTCTGGTCTCGCGCGGCTTTGGCGCGGCCCCGGGCCGGACATGGCCGGTTGGGTGTTCTGTAACCGCTGCTTCCAGCCGCCCCAGGCGACGTCGAGCTTCAGCCTGACCAGCTGCGGCCACGTGTACCTGGCCCCCAGCTGGTGTGTGCCCCCCGCCAAGCCCCACTGCTCAGTGGGAGGGCTCAGGGCAGTGGGGTGGGGTGGGGCCCCGCCTGGCGGGTGCGTGGTGCGGAGCGGGCCTGCCCTCCACCGCCTGCCAGTGTCTGTCAGCATCTGGATTTCAAGGTGATGAGACGCGCCCAAAGTGAGGATTACTCAGGATTTTCAAATTCCTAATGCCAGCCAAGAACTTCGTTTACTTTTCCTCTTGTGAGATCCTTCAAGTCACCAGTGGAGCCTTCATCCACTCATCACCTGGGCCCCTGGGGCGGCAGGTGCAAAGCCGCCAGCGGCCGCATTCCCGCACACGGTGTTGCCGCTGTCTCTTATACACATCTAGATGTGTATAAGAGACAGGCCTTGCCGGACGCGGCCTGCCTCTGCAGTGTCTCCGTTGCCCAGAGAGCTCAGGCCGGGGCAGAGCCTGGGAGAAAGCGCAGCGAGCGCTCACGGGGCCGCCGGCCTGAGACACCAGCTCGCAGAGGACTCGGCCCGCCGCCCGCGCCCAGACCCCCTGGAGGGAACGGCGCCCGGCTCCCAGGGCAGCCCTGAGCGGGCGCTCCAGCCGGCGCCCGGCTCGCCCCTCGCCCCGCCCCGCGCGGGCCGGGTCTGGACCTCTCCCTCAGGACCCTGGGTGCGCGCTTGCCCGTTGCGCCCCTTCCCCCGCGCCTGCTCCGGCCGCCGTGTGTCCCAGCTCGCTGCTTCCCTCGGGCTCCTCCAGGCTCGCTCTGTCGTGGTGGCGCCACCGGTGCGCTGGTGCTGGGCTCGCAGGTCCTGGGGTTGGCGGGGGCAGAGGCGCGTGCCCAGGCGGGCTGGCAGAGTCTGGATCCTGGCAGCCGGAGGGCGCGGGACGGGGGGCAGGCAGCACTCTGGGAGGAAACGGAGCCCAGCACAGCGAGACGTGTCCAGG
>SJYT01010007.1:227019-280638 GCA_006410635.1 Cephalophus harveyi
AGCACGGGCGGGGCGGCGGGGTGGCCAGCGGTCCAGCCCCCTCGGCTCTCAGCTCCCAGTGCGGCCTGGCCCTCGCAGGAGCCCTGCTGCCAAGGCCGAGGGGCAGGGCAAAACCCCGGAACCGTCAGGTGGGGGTGGGGGGGAGCTTTCATTTCGTAGTGTTTAAAATTTTCAGCTAAGTTATCCCCGTTTTATTCCCATAAAATATGCTTGTGGGAAATAATCTGGGCTGATCTAAGTTTAAGTGTTGTTGATCTGTATGGCCACTGGAGCATATTTGGAAAATAAGAAAAAATGAGTAATTGTTACTGTGTGATTCTTTTCAACTATGAGCATGCCCCCAGGTTTGTCCACGGTAAGTCCTATAATCCTGTATACTTTTACAAGAAGTACTGTAATTTCAGGCCTGCACTGATGTGTGTTTAAAGGTAATATTCACTATAATCAAGTTTGCTTTCTTTTGTAGGTAAAAGGGATGAATGCTTGATTTGTAAAGTTGCTTGTCGTACAATTCTACTTTCAAAACATGTAAGTTGAAGTCTGTAGTATGTTAATGTTAATCAGTGATTCTTTTTAAGTGTGACGTTCAGTTTTTACTCAGTTGCAGTGTCTACAGCTTTTGTTGATTTGCTCGGTGTGCTCGGAGATCGGGCAGACTTTCTGTATAAAGTCCACTAGTGGTTCTGAATACCTCACACAGCTGTCTCCTCACCAGAGCCTGAGCTGCTGGGGACAGGCACGGGGCGCCGGGGACAGGCACGGGGCGCCGGCTCCTGCAGCTCCTCATGGCGGTGGGGTTGGTCTCCCTGGGGTCCAGTCTGGTTGAGAGGGTCAGGGAGTAAAGTTGATCCCTTCAAGTTTAGGTCCCAGGATGTGTATTTGATCTGATGTTTAATCTGTAGAAGTTCTTTTTCTGATTACAAACATAAAACATAACAGAAAACCGTAACAGAATGTGAAAGTCCCCAGCTCCTGCTTCCCAAGGACAACAACCAGGAGTGTGGGCCCTGCTCTGGGTGTCGGTGGGATTTTAACAAAGTGGTGTTTCTCAGTTGACACTGCATGTCCTAAAGTGTACACACTCACATTCTCTGAAAATGGCTTCTGGTGTGATAGAAAAAAAACTTTCGGTTTTTCCAGTTTTTTACTACTTCAGTCTTAAAGAGAACATTTTTTTTTAACCATAGTTCTGCATACTTGTAAGACTATTTTTGGAGCATAAATTCCTAGAAGTAGGAAAAAGAGAGGCCTGGTGGGGTGGGAGGGTAGGGTAGTGGCACAAAATGTCTCCCTAATCATCACAAACCAAAAAAAGAGAGAGACAGAGGGGCACTGAGAACCCAAGTCTGACTGATTCCAAAGCCAGCCAGGGCTCTTAGCCACCACACTGCCTTCCAGATAGAAAGAGGGCATCACTTCGTTAAACCTCCTCCACCGAGCGCTTCTCAAATGCGTTTGCAACAGAATCCGTTTTCAAGGAACACATACTAATACCCCACAGTCCACATGTGGAGGAACTGTTCTCCCGTATAAGCTTCTAGGGAGTAACCGGCGCGTCATAGCGTGAGCCCAGCTCTGCAGTCTAGCAGACCCCGAGCAGATTTTCGTCCTAGCGTGGGCTCCTGGAAGAGTCTCTCTCCCATCTGCTCTGGGACCCTCACCGCATTGTTGAAAAGATTAAATGAAATGACACTCGGAATTTTTCTATTAACATTTCCTCCTCCGTGCGTAGGCGTGCAGTCACCCCTTCTGTGCCATTGGGGGTCCCCATCCCTGTTTCCCTTCAGGGAAGCCCTGGGCCTGGCAGGTCAGCAGGTCAGCGCTGACACCCTCGCCTGCCCCAGGGCCTGGGAAGGTCTCCTTGTGGGGCCTGGTCCTCCGTGGGCGTCAGTCCGGTCTTCATCATTGGGGTCCCTGCCGCTGTGTGTAGGGCTCACCGGGGCCCTTGGAGGTGCGGGCAGGCTTCTGTCCTGTTTCCTTCGAAGTACGGGGCTCGGGGCATCGGGTGCCGTCCAGGGTCTCGGGTGGCGTCGGGTGCTGTCCAGGGTCTCGGGTGGAGATCCGAGTGGGGGGTTCGCGTGTACTCGGAGCGCCTTCAGCAGGCCCCCTGCCCTGCCGGCGCCCTTCCCAGCCCCTGCTCTGAGCAGAGTCTGGGGCTGTTTCCCCTGTAGCTGCCCCCACCTGCAAAGCAGCTGCCCCCGTCTCCAATGAAGCGGCCGCCCCCTCCCCGCCACAAGGTCCTCCGGCAGCTCCTGAGGCCCTGGCCCCTCGAGTGTTTCCTGGCTGCTTCTGCGGGCCTCTCTCGCGAGTGCGGCACGGCTGTCACTCCAGCGTGCACGGGCCCGTGTGTGTCCTTGTCCGCGCCCTGTGTCCCTAGTGCTGACCGGGGCGGGGGGAGATGGGAGGCAGGCGTGCCTGCAGGCGGCATGCCGGCGGGCAGGTGCCGGCTCATGCACCCTCTTTTGTCACGCCGAAGTAACTCAACACATACTTGTGAGAGTTAGAGATTGTGCCCGTTGCTCTTCCTGCTTCTGATTCCACCGTTTCCTTTGTACCCAGCTGCCCCAACCTCAGCCGCCTGAAACTCCTCAGCGCCACCCTTGGTCCCCTAGGAGGTGGCGCTGCCCTGCACCCGCACCCCGTGTCCTCGGGGTCCCTGGAAGCCGCTCTGACGGTGTCCTGGCCGGTCTCGGCCCTGAAGCGCACGGCCCTCTGGACCCGGAGGCCGTGTCGGCAGAAGCAGCCTTTTCTCTTTCAGACGGACTCCGACATCCAGGCACTCTTCATGGGCATAGACAGCCTGTGCAGGAGGTACGCCAAGGAGACCTACCAGGTCAGTCCCCAGGCCCTGGAGGGGGGTGGGAGTCCGTCTGCGCCCGCCCCGCTGTGGGGAGGCCAGGCGCCGCTCCGCGTCTGAAGGCGTGAGACACGGTGGCCGCTGGGTCAGGACGCCCGCGCTGCCTCGGGGACGGAGGGCTGGGCCGCAGCTCTGGGTCTGGAAGGTGGGCCAGGGGCGTCCAGACACTGGGCAGGGGCTGCCTCTTCACGCTGTGTCTCCTGACCCCCTCTCCTGACCCCTCGTGCCTGCGCGTCCTCTCCTGACTCCTCAGCACAGACGCCCTTGGCCTGTGCCGCTCCCAGACCATAACCTGGCCCGCGGACACGTGTCCTCCCCCGGCCCGGCTCCAGGGGCCGTGGCCGTGGCCCGCTCCTCCTCGGCTCCCTTCGAGACCCGGGCGGGCTGCTGCCGGGCACAGCCTGCGGACTGTGTGAGTGTCGCCAAGTCTCGCTTCTGCCTCACGCCAGCTGGGGACTCGAGCCCTTTCTTGCTTTGTTTCTGTCGGTCAGGCCGGCACTGAATCCCAGAGGCTGGCCCCCACCCGGGGCAGGTGGAGGGTCGGTGGAGCGCGGCTGCGCCCAGCACGCCCGGAGCCCTTGCCCTCAGTGGGGCTGCTCCCACCTGCTGCTCAGGGACCCCCCCTCCCTGCCTCTTGCCCGCGGTCAGCGTGGCCCACGGCCCTGTTCCTGCTGCGGCCTCTCCTGTCCTGATGGGTCTGAATCACGGAGCCCTGCATGCTTGTGCTCACCAAGGTCCCCCTTGGAAGCGGCCTGTCCACGGGCCTTGCCGGGCCCAGTGCCTCAGGTGGGGTTCCCCGTGACTGTCTCCCAGACGCTGCTGAGCAGGAGCCCGGGGCCATGCCCAGAGGCGGTGCTGCTCCTCAGTTTGGGCCCTGCTCCAAGGCACGCGTTCAGAGGTCAGCTTCGGCCATCGGTCTCTCTTGCCCTGAGCGTGGGACCCTCGGAGGAGTGAGCTAAGAGAGGTGACTGTCACCTTGTCTTGCTTCAGTGACAGGAAGGCCGCTTTAGACCTGTTCAGACCCCTTCCGGGGGCATGGCCCTCACCTCCAGTCCCGCGCCGGGGAGGGAGAGGGAGAGGCTGATGAGTGAGGACCGAGTGCCTGCCTGCGAGGGCCCTGGCGGGGGCAGTGGGAGCAAGGGCCATCGGTGCGATCCGGAGCCTGCCTGGGCGGGGCCTCGGGGGCGGTGAGGACTCCTGCAGCGGCCGCCCTGGGCACCCTCGCATCACCCTCTCCACGGGCGGGCGCTCCAGGCAGAGCTTGTGTCCACTGCCCCGCCTCTGGGTGGAGACACACGTCCCTTGTCCCGTGGGGTGGGTCCCCGACGGTGAGGGCTCTGAACCCCTCTGATGAGGCAGCAGCCGGAACGCAGGGGCTCTGGGAGGGTGTTTGCCCTCCACCTGCGGCTCCCCCCACTATGAGGCAGTCAGCCTGCTTGCACAGAAGGACTTCTTCCCTCCATCGGGACCAGACCAGTGAGCCCTGGGAGCATGCCCTGCCGTCTGCACGCCTAGGGGCAGAGCCCTGGCGGCAGGGAGTGACGGGGGCGTTTATATGATGTTGCCTCAACCAGCTTGCTCAGTACTGTCTCCGCTGTCTCAGCTGTGCACAGATGACAGCAAGAATTTGGCCTAAACAGTTCAGTGTTTCAGGAGGGTGGGTGTTATCTGAAAAGCCCAAGGTTGCAGAATAGCTCTCTCTGGGACCTTCCCTGGTGGTCCAGTGGCCAGGACTCTGCGATCCCAGTGCAAGGGCCCGGGTTCTGTCCCTGGCCAGGGAACTAGATCCCGCATGCTGTCACTGCGGATTCTGCATCCTGTAAAGAAGGCGGAAAAGCCCTGCGTGCCGCAGCCAAGACTCCGCACCACCAGATAAATGCATGAGTGAGCAGCTCTCTCTTCCCACAGGCGCCAGTCGTTCTCTCCTGACGTCCGTCGGCGCCTCCGGGAGCAGTCCAGGCTCTGCTCCATAGCCGTGGAGCTTGGGGCTCATAATTGGAGACCAAAGGTGGTGCTGGTTTCAGGCGCTGCTGGCCTTGACCGGCTAGTGACGTTCACCGGGCTCTCAGAGCAGCGTGGCCCTGCCAGCCTGCCTGGTGGCATCCCTGCCCCGTGAAGGCCCGGTCGGGGGGCTCCTGTGATGCAGCGGCTGCTCCCTAAGGGACAGCACGTGGTGACTGGCCCGGGCGGGTCGTGTCCCGTCCTGTGTCCTGAGCACCACTGAAGCCAAGTGGAAGGGAGGCAGAGCAGCCACCAAGCCCACGTGGTCTTCACGTGAAACCCACGCTGCTCACCGCCTCTGGGTGGAGCTCGTCCGGCCAGGGCTGCCCACCGAGCCTGGGGTCTTCGGCTTCCGCTCTGGCTGCTGGGCAGCAGGGGGGCAGTGTCTGGGGAGGAGCTGGGGCTTCGGGAAGCCCCCAGCCTCGGCCTCTGCAGCAGCTGACACACGTTGTCTTCTCAGGTCTCAGAATTTCAAGAGAAGCACAGAAGAAGACTCTTAGCCTTCTACGGAGAGAAGGTAGCTCGTCCGCGGGCCACGGGGAGCGGGGCGGCTGTGACCCCTGCTGGCAGGGCCTCTGGGCGGTGTCTGCCTGCAGACGCTCAGCCCGCTGCACGGCTCCTCTCCGAGGTCGGCCATGCAGCCGCCTGGAGACCCAGCCGCGGTTTCACCTCCGCCTTGGGCATCAGTACAGACCCCTGGTCACCCCATGGTTTCTGTGGGGCTTTTTGATAAATGTGAGCATAAAGTTGTTCTGGCCAATCTTCACAAGAGGAGGTTGAGTGCGCATTTGCTTGTCCCCAAAGCATCCTGCTCACTTGGTTTTGAAACTCAAAAGAAGGAAAATAAAGCTTTAGGGAAAACAAATATGACGCTTCAGCTGTGACTTGGGTTGAAGCCTCCTATTGGGCCGTGCGGGTGGAGAGGAGCAGGGGGTGGGCGCCGGGGGCGTTCTGCCCGAAGGCTGCTCCGCGGGGCAGGGTGGTGCCAGGCTGGGCTGTGCACGTCCCGAGAGGTTCCTGGAGCCAGTTTCTGACACACCTGGTGGCCTGCTGCTGCTGCTGAGTCGCTTCAGTCATGTCCGACCCTGCGCGACCTCAGAGACGGCAGCCCACCAAGCTCCGCCGTCCCTGGGATTCTCCAGGCAAGAACACTGGAGTGGGTTACCGTTTCCTTCTCCAGTGCATGAAAATGAAAAGTAAAAGCGAAGTGGACTTGGTGCAAATTCTCACAAAAAGTGCAAGGGCCGCGGCCACGTCACTTGCATTCTGATTCCTGGTTTAAGAACTTGAGAATTCACTTGTTCCCCTAAACTCTCGCCGGGCCTGTGTGGTGATGGGAAGTCATTCGACTGCATTTAGATTTCTCAACTGGAGGAGTCCCTCAGGAAGTCGGCCCTGCGGGTGGAGCAGCTGCAGAGGTGAGTCCTGGGGGTGCGCGGCGAGGAGGCGCCCGCAGCAGGGAGCGGGCGTGCGGTGGGGAGCGGGTGGGAAGGCCTGCTGTCTCCAGGTTTGAGTCTGCCTGTTTTCCTCCGTCTCCAGGTGGGGGCGGTTCTCGCCTGGGGGGTTCTAGGCCAGGCCCCCCTGCTGACCACTTCACTCCGCTTGCACTGGTGTGGCTTACATCTCCCTCCAGGAGGGACCTGTGCCCCCTGCCCCCCGCAGCTGGCACCCTCGCCCCAGACCTCGCATGCCCGGGTCTTCCCAGCTGCCCCGGTGGTGTCTCTGCTTCTGGCTCTTTCTCGAGGACCGTGGATGCTTGTCCACCCCACACCCCAGCACCCAGCTTGTTTCACGAGGTCCCCTGGAAGCAGGCATGGTGTCCTTTGGGAGCCGGGCCCAGCAGCCGGTCCTGCCCAGCAGGCTTCTAGGGAGCACCCACTGTGTTCTCAGCGCTGCCTGCTGTGGGTTCTGGGGACTCAGGAGCCCCTCTGGGGTGGACCAGGCCCGTGCAGGTTCCCGAGGTGAGGAGGGGCCAGGGCGAGTCATGGAGAAATGGGTCGTTTCTGTTTTCTTTACTTCAGGTTGGAAGGAATTATGTGGATGTAAACGTTTGTGATTCAATAATGCCTTTTCTCCATCTATTTAGGATGAGGTCATCACAACAAACCGTTTTCAGCACAGTAAAAACTACAGCTTCAAGTAAGTGAAGTGATGCTGGAAGGGGAGGGTCGGAAGTGATGCTGGAAGGGGAGGGTGGGAAGTGATGCTGGAAGGGGAGAGGGCACAGGCGCCCCCTCCTCGCAGCTCACTCCCATCCCCAGAGGGGTGGGCGGGGTGGCCCCCGCGACCTGGCTGGGCCCTTCCTCGACTGGGATGGGAAGGCTGGGCCGGTGGCAGCCTCTGGGACCTAGAGCCCCTGGTGGAGTGTTCTTCTTGGAAGGTTGCACTTGGGCCCGTGGGCAGCAAGGCTGATGGGGGTGCCCTGGCCGTGCCCGGCAGGCCACACCCCCGTCCCCAGCCCTTCAGAAAGTAGAGAGCAAGGCCCTCTTCCCAGCTGCCCTGTGCTCCTGCGGGAAGGCCTGGCCTGTCCCCGCCAGCCTGAAGGTTAATTAGGGAGCTGGCGTGACCGAGCGCTGCACGTGTGAAACAGGTGGGCCGGGCTGTAGGGTGGACAGGGGTAGTGGTCCCGCCCCGGACGTCCGGCAGGAGGTGGAGGAGCCAGGGACAGTGCAGGTGGTGAGGAGGAGCCAAGGGGGCCTTCCCGGGACGGACAGGGGCTGGAGACGGGAGGCCCGTTCAGCCCCATGGCGGCGCCTCCGTGTCCCCGGGCAAGCGTCTCTGCTTTATGGGCCTTGCCGGCCTGGCCGGGGCTGTGATCACCGCGCTCTGGGAGTGCTGAGCAGCTGTGGGGAGGGGCCCGCAGGGCCTCGTGTGTGCACATCTGCACACGTGTGCACGCACGTGTCTGCACGCATGTTTCTGTTACTTCGGTGCCGACAGCCCGTGGCTATCTCGCTGTCTGTATAACAGGGCAGAGTCCATGGAAGTCGACCTTACGCCCTCTCCGAGGAGAAAGGTGAGCGCACTGACTTCACGCGCGTGGCCCCAGGCACTTTGCACGGATGGTCTTTCCCGGCGTGGGTGGCTGTCCCGCGGCACACGCGCAGAGGCGGCTGGCCACCAGGCCTGGTGGGCAGGCCGGAGTGTGGCCTGGGTGGGGGTGCCCCTCTCTTGCTGGCCCAGTGACCTCATGATGCCTCAGTTCCTGCTGCTGCTGCGCTCACGCCCGCTCCCGCCTGGGCAGCGGCGGTGCCCACTGGATGCCCTGTGCCTGCAAAGTCTTCCTGTGTGCCGTCATGGACCCTCCTGTGAACAGAGGGCCCGGGCCTGTGAGGAGAGATGGTGCTCAGATTCTGCCCGACAGGAGCAATTTTGTCCCCGTGCTGTGACTGACTTCTCAGAGTCGGCCTGTGCCGGACACGGGGCACCAAGTGTAGGACAGGCCAGAGGTGGGGGTGGGGAGCAGGGGGCCAGAGAGGGCCAGGGAGGGGGCCCAAACCGGAGGGGCCCTGAGCGCAGCGGCCTTGGGGAGGCTGTGAGGTGGGGCCTGCTCACAGCCAGCCACGCCGCAGCCTGGGCAGTGAGCGAGGGTCATGCGGAGCCAGCCCGGCTGTCCCGCGGATGCAGGGAGAGGTCCTCCCCTCGGGCTCTGCGAGGTGTCAGCCTGTGCTGGGTGGGCAGGGGCTGGAGCCCAGAGGCGGGGAGCTGCTCCCGTGGGTGGACACCGGGCTGCTGGGCAGTGTGGCTCCACTTGCACTGTTGGGCGTCCCCCCCGAGGCTGCCATCCTGCCAGCAGAGGTGAGGCTGGGGTGGGGGCCTTGGCAGAGGGGGACCTGGACTGAGGCCGCCACAGCTGCCGCTCACTGCGTGACGGCGGAGCGAAGGAGCACTGTGGTGCCAGGCACGGGAGCGGGGCGAGGGCGCAGCGGGGGCACGGGGCTGGTGGCTGGCGGGCAGCAGCAGCAGTCCCCGGCCCCGGCTCCTGGCCCCCAGCTGGTGTGTGCCCCCCGCCAAGCCCCACTGCTCAGTGGGAGGGCTCAGGGCAGTGGGGTGGGGTGGGGCCCCGCCTGGCGGGTGCGTGGTGCGGAGCGGGCCTGCCCTCCACCGCCTGCCAGTGTCTGTCAGCATCTGGATTTCAAGGTGATGAGACGCGCCCAAAGTGAGGATTACTCAGGATTTTCAAATTCCTAATGCCAGCCAAGAACTTCGTTTACTTTTCCTCTTGTGAGATCCTTCAAGTCACCAGTGGAGCCTTCATCCACTCATCACCTGGGCCCCTGGGGCGGCAGGTGCAAAGCCGCCAGCGGCCGCATTCCCGCACACGGTGTTGCCGTGTGTCAGGCAGATGCGCCTGAGGATCTGTGTTCCTAGCAAACAGGGACAGTCTCTGCTCCTGAGCCAGGCTGCAGCGTCAGCGGTCGTTTTCTCTTTCCGAGGCAGCCTGAGGTCGCCGCTGGCCCGCCGAGGATCTCCCTGCTCAGCCCACCTCGGGATGGACGCATGGGTAAGTGGAGACGCCTCGCCTCGCCCCGACCGCACGTGCTGCAGGGCCTGCCCTGCCCCCGCAGCGGGCCACGCTTGCCCTGCTTGTCACGGCACAGACGTCCCTGCGCCGCTGCACCTCCTGGTGGCCGTCGGTGTGGCCGCGGGTGAGCACCCGGCCCTTCCTGGGGTCAGCAGGAGCACCAGGCTCAGGCTCAGGCTCGCGCCGTCCTCCCCGAGTCCCTGCCCGGAAGATCCCTCGGTGCTGTTGTTGTGGAAACGCACATGCATGAGCCGAGCGCTGACTCCTCTCCAGCCTCAGCGCCGTGGCTCGCTCTCGCTGTGGCTGCCGCATCTCTGCCCTTGGCTTCCTGTCCTCTCGCTGAGGCTGAGGTCCTGAGTGTTACCCCTGAGGTGTAGGTGTTCTGCGCTGCCTCGTCCAGGGCCTGTTGGTGCCGCCTTGGCACCTGAGCACCTGGCTGGCACTTGATTTCCTTCTGCCCAGCCTCAGAAGGAAACCGTGGGTGCGGGTCAGGCCTGCGCCTTCCTGTCTCCCTGCCCGCGCTCTCCTGGGATCTCGGGCCGTCAGTTGCTCCCGGGCGCTTCCTCGCCTCCTGCCCACCTCCATCCTGTGCAGCTGGCACGTCCGCCGGTCAGGGTTCCAGCCGCGTGTTCCGTGGACGCAGCCGCTCTCAGCCCCCGTGAAGCCTCCTTTCCCCCGTCATCAAGCACGGCCTGCTTCCTGCTGACCCATTCCATTGGCGACGGAGGCGGCCTTCCTTCTGGGCACTGGGCATTCGGGGCCCCCACCCTGGCACTGCCCTGCAGGGGTCGGTCTCATATCAGCGTCTGCGGGCCCAAGGCACCAAGCCCGCCGCTAGGAGCACCTTCCCCCCGGAGCCTGGGGTCTGGCGGACGGTGATCACAGTTCCCCGTGCTGTCACGGCCGGACCTGGTTGCCTCTCTGTCCTATCGACGTCTTGTAGGAGCCCGTAGTGGAAAAGAAGAGGCTAATGTGTAACTGAAGCACAGTTATATGCTTACAACTGGACAACATTGCGGTAAACCGTACTTCAGTTTTTAAAAAACATAAAAGGAAAGGACAGTTTTAAATCTGGAGGAATGGAAGCAGTCATATTAAAAAGCATTTAGGAGACAACAGACGCCGACGGGCAGGGGGCACTGAGGCAGGGAGAGCAGACGGCACGCTGGCGGGAGCAGGCCCACGCCGGCCCCTCCGATGCCGTGCAGAGCGGCCGGCCTGCCGGTGAGGAGGCGACCCCACCCCCGAGACGCGCAGACGCGGTCAGGGTGAAAGGAGTGACCCCGCGCTGGATGGCGCCCGAGAAGCCGACCAGCAGCGCGGGGAGCCCCGTGACAGGACGCCGCGCTCACGAAGGTGTGCACACCCGGCCGCGGCGCAGGTGCCCGAAGCAAGGGCTGAGGGGTGCCGGGAGGAGCCAAGGGCATGCTGGGAGCGCGCTCCCGCTCAGAGGCAGAAACAAGCAGTGAGGACATGCAGCGTCGGCCGTGGACAGCGTCTGGTGTGAGCGCCCACCAGGGCAGAGACCTCCCCCTGCTGTGCGCTGTCTGCGGGGGCCCCGCCTCGTGCCTGGAGGTGCAGACGGGCTGAGACACAACTCAGGTGCCTCTTGGAGCAGCGGGTCAGGAGCCAGATCAGCATCCTCACCGCAGCGGGCGGCCAAGCACCCAGAGGGCAGGGGCCCTTCTGGACGGTTCAAGTCCATTTGTCAGACACCCCACACAGACGCCCGCGAGCGCGTCAGGCCACAGCCACAGAATTTTAGAAGTAATCATCCCTCAGCACGCACTTGGACCTTCACTGCTAGTGACTGATGCACCTGCTAGACAGGCGACACCAAGGTCAGCGGCCACTTCCTGGGAAACGCCGCCCCCAGCAGAGGGGGCGCCGAGGGAGGCTCTCCCCGGCCAGACTGGACGTTCTGTGAAGAGGGCTTGGCAGTGGGGTGTAAAAGTAAACTAATGCTCAAAATCCTCCAAGCGAGGCTCCAGCAATACGTGAACCGTGAACTTGCAGATGTTCAAGCTGGATTTAGAAAAGGCAGAGGAACCAGAGATCAAATTGCCAACATCCGCTGGATCATCAAAAAAGCAAGAGAGTTCCAGAAAAACATCTATTTCTGCCTTATTGACTATGCCAAAGCCTTTGACTGTGTGGATCACAATAAACTGTGGAAAATTCTGAAAGAGATGGGAATACCAGACCACCTGACCTGCCTCTTGAAAAACGTGTATGCAGGTCAGGAAGCAACAGTTAGAACTGGACATGGAACAACAGACTGGTTCCAAATAGGAAAAGGAGTACGTCGAGGCTGTATATTGTCACCCTGCTTATTTAATGTCTATGCAGAGTACATCATGAGAAACTCTGGGCTGGATGAAGCACAAGCTGGAATCAAGACTGCTGGGAGAAATATCAATAACCTCAGATACGCAGATGACACCACCCTTCCGGCAGAAAGTGAAGAAGAACTAAAGAGCCTCTTGATGAAAATGAAAGAGAGTGAAAAAGTTGGCTTAAAGCTCAACATTCAAAAAATTTAAGATTATGGCATCCAGTCCCATCACTTCATGGCAGATAGATGGGGAAACAGTAGAAACAGTGTCAGACTTTATTTTTCTGGGCTCCAAAATCACTGCAGATGGTGATTGCAGCCACAAAATTAAAAGACACTTATTCCTTGGAAGGAAATTTATGACCAACCTATACAACATATTGAAAAGCAGAGACATTATTTTGTCAACAAAGGTCCATCTAGTTAAGTCTATGGTTTTTCCAGTGGTCACGTATGGATGTGAGAGTTGTACTATAAAGAAAGCTGAGTGCTGAAGAATTGATGCTTTTGAGCTGTGGTGTTGGAGAAGACTCTTGAGAGCCCCTTGGACTGCAAGGAGATACAACCAGTCCTTCGTAAAGGAGATCAGTCCTGGGTGTTCATTGGAAGGACTGATGCTGAAGTTGAAACTCCAATACTTTGGCCACCTGATGTGAAGAACTGACTCACTGTAAAAGACCCTGATGCTGGGAAAGATTGAAGGCAGGAGGAGAAGGGGGCGACAGAGGATGAGATGGTTGGATGGCATCACCAACTCAATGGACATGGGTTTGGGTAGACTCTGGGAGTTGGTGATGGACAGGGAGGCCTGGCGCGGTGCGGTTCATGGGGTTGCAAAGCGTCGTACAGGATTGAGCGACTGACCTGAACTGAATGGCAGAAAGTGAAGAGAAACTAAAGAGCCTGCTGATGAGGGTGAACAAGGAGAGTGAAGAACCTGCCGTAACTCAACATTCAAAACCAAAGGTCATGGCATCTGGTCCCATTACTGCGTGGCAAATAGATGGGGAGGCAATGGAAACAGTGGCAGATTTTATTTTGTTGGGCTCGAAAATCACTGCAGGTGGTAAATATAACCGTGACATTAAAAGATGTTCCTTGGCCGGCGCTCCGGGTGCGAGAGGCAGGTCGGACCGCCCAGTCTGCGAGGTGCTGTGCTGTCCCGGCACCAGCCTGAGGACCCCAAAACTACCGTTCCCCCGCCGGGCAGCATGGGTGCCGTGAACGGAGCAGGTATTCCAGCAGGAATTCAGAAAAGGTAGCGGCTCTGCTTCAGAAACTGAATTCCGACCCTCAGTTCGTACTGGCCCAGAATGTCGGCACCACTCACAACCTGCTGGACATCTGGAGAGGGCCACAGTCCAGGGTACTCAGCGTGTATTCCAGCACGCCGTGCATCAGGAAGGCAAGCCCGTCACCAACCAGGAGAGTTCAGGGCGATGCTGGATCTTTTCTTGTCTGAATGTTACGAGATTTCCATTCATGAGAAAATTCAATATTGAAGAACTTGAATTTAGTAAGTCTTACCTCTTTTTCTGGGACAAGGTTGGACGCTGTTATTTCTTCTTAAATGCTTCTGTGGACACAGCTCAGGAAAAGGAGCCTGAGCATGGGAGACGGGTGCAGTGTTTGCTTATGAGCCCTGCCAGTGATGGAGGGCCATGGGGTGTGCCTGTCAATGCTGCTGGAAACATGGTGTTCTCCCTGGGTGCTTCCCTGAAACTTACACAACAGCGGCGACCAGAAGGACGAATGACATTCTGAATCACAAGGTAAGAGAGTTCTGCATACGACTGCAGAACCTGGGACACAGTGGCGCAACCAAAGAAGAAACCTCAGCCACGCAGGACTCCGTGGTGGAGGAGATACTCAGAGTGGCGTGCCTCTGTTTGGGTAATGCACCAGAGATGTTCATCTGGGAGTATCGAGACAAAGATAAAAACTATCAAAAGATTGGCCCTATAGCACCCTCAGTGTTACAGGGAACATGTCAAGCCAGTCTTCAATATGGAAGATAAGATTTGTTTAGTGAATGACCCTCAGCCTCAGCGCAAGTACAGCAAACTTCATAGAGTGGACTGTTTAAGCAATATGGTCGGAGGGAGAAAAACTGTATAACAACCAGCCCGTTGACTTTTGAAAAAGATGGTTGCTGCCTCCATCAAAGATGGAGAGGCTGTATGGTTTGGCTATGATGTTGGGAAACACTTCAATGGCAAACTGGGCCTCAGTGACACGAATGTCTGTGACCATGAGTTGGTGTTTGATGTCTCCGTGAAGAACATGAATAAAGCTGAGAGGCTGACTTTTGGTGAGTCACTTAGGACCCACGCCATGACCTTCACTGCTGTCTCAGAGAAGGATGATCAGGAGGGCGCTTTCATAAAATGGAGAGTGGAAAATTCTTGGGGTGAAGACCATGGCCACACAGGTTACCTGTGCGTGATGGACGCCTGGTTCCCTGAGGACGTCTACGAAGCGGTGGTGGACAAGAAGCATGTCCCTGAGGAGGTGCTCTCTGTACTGGAGCAGGAACCCAGTGTCCGGCCAGCCTGGAGCCCCGTGGTGCCTTGGCCAAGTGACGTTGCCTCCAGCTTTTCCTCTTCTGGTGGGACCTGAAGTAGCTGCAAAGGAGAGACCCAGGGGCCGAAGCCAGAGTGGCAGAGGCGACCGTGTGCCCGCGGGACGCAGCCAGACGCCGGATTTCTGCTCCAGGAACCTCTCTGGGACAGTGTGCTTTATGCTGAAAGAAAGTATTCTTACAGATAAAAGGGAAGGCTCGGGTCTCACTGCCTACTGTCCCCGTCTCCAGCAGCTCAGCATCTTTTAGCATTTCAGTCAGATGTAATTGTTGGTCTTAACTGTCACACCAGTTTGGTTCTGTGTCTGTGTTAATGAGGCGGGAGCGGATGAGCAGTGGAGGTGTGGGGAGAGAAGCAGGCCTGGTGCCCCTTGTTCCTGGAGTCGAGTCGGGGGAGGCGCCCTGGTATTTGAGCTCTCAAAACTGCATGCTGTCTGACAGTGTCCCTGTTCCTCCGAGGTGGCAGGCCCTGAATTCAGTTTTTGTCAGGGTAATTCTGTGTGCCTTGAATAGCCCAGGAATGGGAGGTTGATCAAAATTGACATGATTCCTTCCAGTTGTTCTGAACTGTGGAGAACACGGCTCTACTTGAGTCGTGGTTAAGTAGAGCGTTAGAGAAAGTGGATGAGAGAACAACCAGAAGCTTACCATGATCTGAATTATAATCATTAGAGGGAGCTCTTGCCAAATGGTTCAGCTTCTGCCTCTGGAATTGGGAGTTGGGTGGGCACAAAAAGGGGATATCATCCATTCTTTCTGACAACTAGATGGTGCCGAGAAGCTTTTGAATAAAACGCTTTGCTTTAAAAAAAAAAAGATGTTCCTTGGAAAGAAAGGGAAAGTGAAAGTTGCTCAGTCGTAGCCGACTCTTTGTGACCCCATGAATCCATGGAATTCTCTAGGCCAGAGTACTGGAGTGGGTAGCCTTTCCCTTCTCCAGGGGATCTTCCCAACACAGGAATCGAAAGGGTCTCCCGCATTGCCGGCGGATTCTTTACGAACTCTGGGAGACAGTGGAGGACAGGGAAGCCCGGCGTGCTGCAGTTCATGGGGTCGCACAGAGCCGGACACGACTTAGCGACTGGACGACCAGCGCAGTGCGTTGCCACGTGAGCCCTAGATCCACCGGCCAGATTCCACGTGGGGGGTTTTGTAGGAGCTCATGGTTTGGGGGATTGCCTCAATGAGACGTGATAGATCTGTCTGCTTACTGGTCCTGAGTGACCTGAGGAACTGCCGTTGTCAGCGTGTGAGCCTTATGCTTTTCTCGTGAACTGGAACCTGAGGCATGAGGCATTTGACAGTGGAGTTTTCCTCGTGGAATTCCGGATCGGGTGCAGTATGCAGGAGGCATCTTTCTGTCCTTTGCTTTCGCCGTGTGCGTCTCTGGACCTAAGGCGTGTGTCCCGTGGACACGCACGGCTGGCTCGCGCTCGTGATCTCTGCCTCGGCATTTGAGGACACGCTCGCTGGCTCGGCACCGCTGTTGGCGGGCTTGGGCTGCCGTGTGGGGCTCCGTGTTGGTCCGAATCCCCTCAGCTGCCGCCTCTGGCCTTCAGCACTCTTAGCGCGCCGCGTGCTGTGGACTGTGTCCCTCGGAGCTGTGGCTGTGTTTGGAGCTGGGGTTTCCTGGAGGTCAGCGCGGCCCTGAGGGTGGGACCTAATCCCGTTGGATCCGCGTCCTCTCCGGGAGACGCACAGGCGGGAAGCGGTCACGTGAGGACACGGCCCAAAGGCGCGTCTGCAGGCGGAACCGGGACCCGCGGGTCACCAGGACTCAGATCTGCCTGTGCCCTGCCTGGGACGCCCGCCTCGGGACTCAGAAACAGAGATGGTCGTGGCTGGAGCCGAGCCTGCAGGGCGACGCGGGGGCGCTGTCCTGCGGCTCTCGTGCCTGGGGAGCCGTAGCCTCTCTTGCCACCCGACCGAGTTCTGACCGAGTGGATTCCCCCCAGTCCGAGAGGCTCTGATGACGTGGAGCCGCGGGTGACAAGGGCCCGCAGCCCGGCTCTCCTGCTCCCTTTAGAGATGCTCACTGTCTCAGAGGCAGGAGGCGTCAGGCCCGCTCCACAGGCGTCTGCGCCCGCCTCCTTCCCCGCGGAGCCGCGTGCCTCTGGCGTCACCCTTCCGACCCGAGCACGGTTTCCCCGGGGGCGGCTTGGCCAGCAGTGAGCTCGCCTCGGCTTTGGCTTCCTGTGAACAGCGTTGTCTGCATTTGAGGACACGCTCCCTGGGCAGAGTCTTGGCGGCACCGTGCAAGGCACCGGGGTCGTCCTGGGTCTGGCCCCGAGTTTCTGACTAGGAGTCGCCATCAGCCCTGTGCTCATGTCCCCGTGTCCCCATATGTGAGGAAATACTCTTTGCTGAGGACTCTCCGCCCTTTGCTCATTTTGGGGGGCTTTTCAAAATGGTACGAGTCCTGAGGCCTCGCCCCACTCTCCCGGGATGGCTGTGGCTGGTCTGGGGGTCTGTGCACTGGCCACAGCGCCATGCCCTTTCCCCCTGCTCGCGACCCCAGATGCAAAGCCGCAGGTTCCCAGCCGCCCTCTCACGGCCCAGGCGCGGGAGCCCCCTCCGCAGCCTGGCGGCAGTGGGTGTCTGGGTGCGGGGCTGTCAGCTGCCTTGGCAGGGTCCTGGAACGGTCCAGCCTCCTCGCGAATTTCAGCTCCGTGGCGGCGGACGTCAGTTCCTGGCAAACACTGCTGGAAGAATCGAAGCCGCGGGACCGTGGCTCGGTCCCCTTCGCGGTTCCCGTCCATGAGCCTGTGCGCAAGGCCAGCCATTCGCCTGTCTCGGTCACCCAGCTGCCAGCGCCCAGGGTCTTGTCCAGAGGACCCCGTCCTGGTGTCACGGGCACGAGCACCCACGTGCCCGGCAGTGAGATATACCCTCTCTCAGTGTCAACATGGTCTCCTTCTGCATTTTTCAAAAGGAAATCTTGCCACACTCCCTCAGTCACGCCCCCTGCGTTCCTGAACTGAAGCCTGGCCCTGACCTGGGGGCGTCCTCAGCAGGGCGCTGGCCTGCAGCCCCGGCTCTGCGACAGCTCCTCGGTGCCGCCCGGCCCCGCCGCCACCTCGGCCTGCTGGGCGCTGGGGTCAGCACCCTCAGGACAGAGACCCCGGGGCCCCTGATTTCTCAGGCAAGATCCGAAAGACTGCCAGCTGTGGGCCTGGCGCCTGTCTTGGTGGGCTCTGACCGCTGCCCACACAGCCCGTGAGTTGTTCGCCTCCTGGGGCCTCGGGTTCTCGGCGGCGCTAACAATAGTCGTCCCCATAGTCGTGTAAAGCACAGGTGAGGAACTGCTGCCGCTGGCCACCAGGCGCGAGCGTGTGAGGCCGAACGCGGGCTTCTCTCTGGGAGGCCAGCAGGTGGGAGCCGCGGGCAGCACGGACTCGCAGTCCCGGGAGCAGGAGGCAGGGCTTCTTGGGAGGCGCAGGTGCCGGCCTGCGCCAGAGCCGGGGCGGGGGCTGGCCCTGGAGGGGCGGCGGGGCACACAGGCTGGCGGGTGGCAAGGCCACCCCACTTGTCTGGGCTGAGTGTCTCCACAGACAGGAGCCAGCCTGGGCCTGGCTGCTCTCACGTCAGAGGCACGCATGGGTCACGGGCACAGTGGGCCCACCTCTGAGAGCCAGCCTGCCTGGAGCTGGGGCAGGGGGCGTCCCTCCAGGGTCAGTGAGGCCCCAGGTTGTCAGACCCTGTAAAGCCCCCAAAACAGCAGGCATGTTGAGATGGTTCATCCTGGCTCTCAGCCATTCTGGGGGTCTCCCTCGGTCCCCTGCAGGGGGCTGTCTGTGTTCACAGTGCACACTGCCCCAGGCAGAGAGACGAGACCTCCGTCGGCCATGTAGTGCTGGGAGAGGTACTCAGCCTCTCTGGTCCAGGGTGGTCACGGAAGGGGTATGTGAGGGGACACAGAGGAGCCTCAGCTAAACGCTGGTGTCTTCTCTTTCCCGCTTCCTCCTGTTGCAACTCCAGAACTGAGATGCAGGACAATTCAGGTATTCAGAAAGAACAGTTTTTTTCATACTTGCCCCCTGGTGTGGCTGAAGCACGCCAGGGACCATTTACGTCTTTAACAGAAGCTTCTTACTAGCCGGGAGGGGTCAACGGCAGAAGTCGGAGGGTAAGCCTCCGTGTTTTGGGTGGAGACCGCACAGCGGTCCCGGCGCCTGGCGTTGCCTGTGGCTGCCGCCCTCCTCAGAGCCAGAGGGGCCTCCCTGCCAGTGGCCCTCGGGGTGACGGGTCCAGACGTGGACCGAGAGCCGCTGCACACAGGAGCGTCCTTCCCGAACGGAGCCATGGGCAGCGGGGCGGGAGGCAGTGGCATCAGACCGCCTGCTCGGGCGGAAAGACGGGGAAGCTCGGGGTCCTGGCCGGGGGCGGTGATGGGCACAGCCCCCTGATCTGTCATTGCAGGCAGCATCGCCCACCGCCCGCAGCACCTCGGCCTGACGCCCCGATGCTCCAGCGAGCCTCGGGCGCCCAGGTAGGTCCCACCCTTGGCTTCTGGGGGCGCCGGGACCCTGCCGGTCCCGTCCCGGGCTCTGAGGGGGGCTGTGCTGTGGGCACCGCTTCACGTTCTTAAAGCTGAAAGGTGACCTGGGTCACCGTCATGAAAACCCTGGAGGAGCCATCCTGGCTTCAGGACCCCGGGGGCGGCAGGGTCTCCCGACAGGCAGGTGGCCACTCTGCGGATGCTGCCCCGAAGGGCTCCAGCCGGAAGGGCCCACAGCATGCCCAGCCCAGCGACACCACGTGCAGGGGCAGATGTGCCAGGCGTGGGCTGCCTCCCCTGGGGGCTCTTCAGCCCTGGGAGCCCAGGCAGTCTCTGCAGATGGCAGACCCTTCCTTTCCTCTCACCCCTCACCCAGAGCCTGTCTGCACTTGGCCATTTAGCACCGCCCAGACCCCTGGCCCCCTGCCCGTGACTGACAAAGCTATCCCCTCGCCTGCCGGAACACAGGCTGCACCCGAAACCTCCGTGAGGCATTTTCACCCCACTGCATGCCAGGGGTCTGCTTTGTGCCCTCTGACCCCCAGCCAGCCAGCCCCCAAGTCCATGCCCTTTGACCCCCAGGGAGTCGGTCCCCCTTACTCCATGCCTTCTGACCCCGAGGGAACCAGCCCCATCCCGCCCCGTGCCCTCTGACCCCCAGGGAGATGCCCCTTGCTCCACTTCCCCTGACTGTAACTTGACTTTTTCAGCATCAGCGCAGAGGACCCTGGGAGTCCCATGTGGATGCTCTGGGTCCTGTGAGTGAGCAGCGGTTCTTGGGGCCCTGCCAGGGTCACCACAGTCCGGAGCGAGCCTCCCGTGAGGCTGCCTGCAGGGCGCTGTGTGGGGGCTGCTCCCGCTGGTCCTGTGCCCCAGGCCGGCCGTGTGCCCTTCAAAACTGAGACGCACCCGACCCTTGAATGACCACGGAGTCAAAGGCCCTGCTGATTTTATTTCTCAAATTCGCTGCTAGGATCCCGGCCCTGCAGATGCCCTGTGAGTGGCCGAGGCAGAGCCCGGCGCCTGCGGCGGGCAGAGGAGCAGCGCCCAGGCAGCCCATCAGCATCGCGGGGCTGATGCAGGGGCAGCGCCCAGGTAGGGGGGGCCCGGGAGCAGCCAGCGCGCAGGCCCCGAGCGCCCCCGTGGCCCTCACAGCCACCCTGTCTCCCGCAGGGCCTGCCGGCCTCGGGGGGCTCGCACGCGAGTGACAGCAGGCTCCCCTCGTCTGGGTGTCCGCGGGGGACTCGGCACAGCTGACAGCAGGCTCCCCCCCCCATCTGGGTGTCCACGCCGCCGGCCTGCCTCTTCCTGACGGAGCGACTCGGCCCCGCAAGTGAATAAACGGCCATCGGGCCCTCGGGGGCCGCAGTGTGGCGTGTCTGCTCTTTATGCCGTAGAACCTCCTTGCAGGCAGCCAGCCCCCGCCTCCCTGCTGGGGACTGCGCAGGCTTCTGGGAGGCGGCGGGCTGGTCCAGGCCGCGGTGGGGATGAGGCTGGCGGTGTGGCCTCACGGTAGGACCCATCCCTGACCCTGTCGGATGCGGCTCGTGTCTCTCCAGCCGTGGGCTTCGCATGTGCTCTCCCGTGGGCCAGGTGCACCCTCCTCGCCCCACGTGGCTTCGGACACGGCGGGCTGGAAAGACAGAACTATGCTCCTCACGTCGCAGTTAGCTGAGACCTGCCCCCAGAGCCCTAGGTCCTCTCACCTGGGGCAGGCCCCCGGCCGAGGGGGCTGAGAGCAGGTGATCCTCTGCCCCGAGGGGCTGAGCAGGGTAGGCGGCGCTCCGCCCTGGCCTCCACGCTGCGGGCGTCAGAAGTGCTCCTGAGGGCACAGGTGGCGCGAGCCGGTCTGCCTGGGCGCACGCCTGCAGGGTGAGCACAACGCCCCAGACGGGGATGTGGGCGCCGTGCAGGGCAGACAGTCCCGGGGCAGACAGCTCGGCAGGAGGGGCGAGGGCGGCCGCAGAGGAGCCCTGGCGCCGCCGCCTCCAGGCTTCCTGCAGGTGGAGCCCGGGCTCCGTGGCTCTGGGGCCTGGCCTGTCCTCAGGTCTGAATCCCCCTCTTCCATCACCTCGTCTCACTTTTCAGAGAGAAACCCCTATGCCACACCTTTAGCGTTGCTTATTCTTTACTTTGGTGTTTTTCACGTTGGAGTTTCAGTCTCAAGGGCGTCTCGTCAGGCTCGTACCTCCTGCCCTCTCCGCTTGGCTGACCGCTAACACCAGCACGTCTACCGCCCTTTTTCAGTTCTCTTCGTTGGAAAGGCAAAATTGAGTACAAATCCGAACGGTAGTGCACACACTGCTGTAGACAAAGAGCAACACAGCCCGGCGCCCAAGGCTCCCGTTCAGACCTTCTGTCCAGGGCGCCAGCACCCGAGCCAGCCCAGGCCCGGCAGAGGGGGCGCCGCGTGAGGGGCAGGTCAGAGCCCATGGCCTCGGCCTGCTTTGGGCCCCACGTGTCCTGGAGCTCAGGCCTGTGCCGTCCTGCTTGGTGGCCAGTGGCCTAGAGGTGGCCCTGTCCAGGGAGAGCTGGGCCCACCTGGTGTGGCAGCCACACTCGGCCCAGGCGGGGCCCTCACCCCGCCCTGGACGTGGAGTCAGGTGTGACTCACCCCACGTGTCACACGAGGACACCTGCAGCCCGGGGACCGTGTGACCACAGCTTACCCCAGGCTGTTCCATTCCTGCAGCCTCCACACAGTGGGGCCCCGGGGGGGTCTGGCGTGGGGACTGAGCTTGGCCAACCCAGCAGGGCCTGGTGTGGACAAGACCGTGTATCACACAGACCCTCCTTCGAGGACCAGGGGAGTGTACGCATGTCTGCTTGTGAGTTTTAAAGGAAATCTGAATTAAGGGAAAACAAAGCATGAGACTGAAATGAACAAGGGGGGGCGGGAGACGCCAGTGCCGCGCAGGCCTGTGAGGAGGGGCTCAGGCGGGCTAGACGGCAGACGGGGCCCGGCCACGAGGCCGCTCGGGGGAGAGTGAGCCTCCATCTGGCCACTGCCCGTCTCCTTCGAGAAGCTCGCTGTTCATAATGCTGCTCTTCCCAGTGAGTGGAACCGCCCAGGGTGAGCAGGCTGCTCAGACCACATCCTCCTGGGTCACCTCCTGCCACGTGGGTCCTGTCTCCTGGAAAGGGGGCCGCCTCCAGGCTGCTGGGGAGTCTGTGAGAGCTTCAGGCAAGAAAGCAAGGCAGATCACAAGATAGGCGGGCGATGTAGCCGTGCCCCAGGCTGGGTCTGCAGAGTGAGGACCGCGGAGCAGGCTGGGGGGCGAGTCCCCGAGCAAGGGGAGGGGGCCACGCTGGGTCCACGAGAAACCCTGGTGCCCGGCGGCCCCGGGGATGCTCAGCCGACCTCTGACTGTGTCTGCTGCCGTGACTACCTTCTTTCCCATCTTCTGATTCCAAGAGAATGCCTATTCACACGTTCCTTTGCCAACAAAGGTCTGTCTAGTCAAAGCTATGGTTTTTCCAGTGGTCATGTACAGATGTGAGAGTTGGACTGTGAAGAAAGCTGAGCACCAAAGAATTGATGCTTTTGAACTGTGGTGCTGGAGAAGACTCTTGAGAGTCCCTTGGACTGCAAGAAGATCCAACCAGCCCATCCTAAAGGAGATCAGTCCTGAGTTCGTTGGAAGGACTGATGCTGAAGCTGAAACTCCAGTTCTTTGGCCACCTGATGCGAAGAGCTTACTGACTGGAATAGACCCTGATGCTGGGAAAGATTGAAGGCAGGAGGAGAAGGGGACGACAGAGGATGAGATGGTTGGATGACATCACTGACTCAACAGACTTGAGTTTGAGCAAGCTCTGGGAGTTGGTGATGGACAGGGAGGCCTGGTGTGCTGCAGTCCGTGGGGTCACAGAGTCAGATGTGAGTGAGTGACTAACTGAACTGAACCTGTTCATTGAGACCAGGACGGCAGGTGGGAGGCGTGCCCCCTCCGGCGGCCCTGCCGGCCTCTGGACTGACCTCAGCTCGGGCACGTTCGGCCGCCTCCCCCACGCTGGAGACACAGCATGTTCCCAGCGTGTCCTTTCCTCAGAAGCAAGCTCAGTGGGTCGGGTCTGGCTGTGCGCTTAGTGAGCCTGGGCTCGCCTGCGGGGCTCCCGGGGCCGGCTGGTGGGGCGCCCGTCCGGTGGCGCCCCTGGGCTGCTCCCCCGCTTACCGTGCTGCTCCCATCTCGGGGCGCCCACAGCATGGCGGTGGCACCACAGCCACGCAGTCCTCAGTGCCCGCGACGGGGCGCCCCCAGGACGAGGCTGGAGAAGGGTGCACAGGACCCCCGCAGGTCACCAGGGCCCTCGAGCCCCTGACCCGGGGACGCAGCTGGGGGTGCCCTGCAGGGCCAGCCGACAATCCGGGGGCGTGCAGGGTCCAGAGCACCCCAGGACGGCGGGATTCAGGGGTTCTGGTGTGAGACGGGCTGAGGGGGGCCGAGAGGGGAGGAGGGCCCAGAGGAGGCCTGAGCGGTCAGCAGGGGAGGTCAGAGGGCGGGGCCAGGAGAGGCGGCGTGCCCACAGCAGGGACCACCCCCCAGGGACGCCGGCCGGGTCGATACGCCCATGAGGACACCCCTGGGGACGCACAGGTGTCCCCCACCTCTCCGTGTTCAGGTGTTGCTTTCAGCCCCATCTGCTCACAGGCGCATCACATCCTACGTGCCTCTGAGGCCAGACCCTCCCAGGGAGATCTCAGAGGGTGCCCAGCAAGTGCCCCTCCCGCTGCCCCCGTGAGCTGCCCCTGGAGGGCGTCCCAGCCCCTCTGCCCACACGGCCCCTGGGGTCTGGGACCCACTGCCGTCAGGCATCCCGGGCATCACCCGTCTGAGACAAAGCCGAGAATGACTGACAGAAGCCTTGCTTTAGCTGTAAAATTTCCATGAACAAATAGCGTCGAGTTAGGTATAATTTACAGTCGCTGGATGTGTTTTTCCAAAGTGAAAGTGTTCCGAGCAGCACTATTTCCCGGCACAGCGAGTGAACTGCCGCCAGCCCAGGGGCCCGGGCCAGCCCGCAGGGAGCTTCACAGAGCCGTCCAGAGGCCTCGGGGCAGACAGGAAGGTGGGGGGCTGCAAGCCCCGGAGAGGGGCCCCCAGGCCCCCTGGCCCAACCATGCCGGCCCCGGGGGAGCAGGCAGGAGGCTGGGCGCCCCCAGGGCTGACCCCTGCGCACACTGCCTCCTCCAAGAGCACAGGGCCGCTCCACGCCCCTCAGAGCCGCGAAGGAGGTCTTGGAGGGGTTTTCTTTTCAGACTAATAGGAAATTCCTGGAATTCTTCGGTGGTAAATCCAGGCTCCCGCGTGGAGTTCAGGGAGCTGCAGAGCCGGGACACACGTGGCAGGAGGGGGCTGGTGTCTTGGGACCCCCGACCCCCGGGGTCTGGTGGTAAAGGCAGGCAGCCGGCCGGTTGGGCCCACCACCCCCTCCGGGTGACCACTGGCTGGAGACACAGGGCACTCCCGCTGCCTGCATGAGCCAGTGTCCGAAACCCGGAGAGGCCCGAGACGGACAGCCATCCCGGCTGGTGTGCGTCTAGGCACAGCCACCAGCCCCACTCCACAGAGACCACGCGGCCCCCAGGCTCCCGACACCAGCAGCCTGGACGCGGGCCAGTCACCACCCCGGCTCTGCTCAGCCCCGCTGTTGAGCTTCAGCTCAACTTCCAACGCGGACAGACCCTCACGGAAGAGTTACAGAGTAAGATGCGTGTGGAGGACCTGCCACCCTTTCCTTGGACTCTCCGTGTGGACAGGGGTCCTCCTGCTCCACCACTTGGGCTGTGCACGCATGTCTGCACACGCGCACACGTCTGTGCATGCACATGCATGACTGCACATGCACACGTGTGCCCGGGCCTGTCCTTCACACAGAGCGGTTCTCATTCTGGTTTCGTCTGACGTTTTCTCGTGGCCGGTGCAGGTGTCCAGATGGAGAACCACTTACGTGCTTCCAGGCACCAAGGGTTGGCACACCAGCTGGTGATGAGCTCCGCGTGGACACACAAGCTCCATGTGGACACAAGCACTGCATGGACACGCGAGCTTCACGTGGACAGAGAGCTCCACGTGGACACACGAGCTCCATGTGGACACAATCTCCACGGGGACACGTGAGCTTCACATGGACAGAGAACTCCACGTGGACACACGAGCTCCGCGTGGACACACGAGCTCCGCGTGGACATGTCTCCATGCTCTACACGGCTCCCTCTGCCTCTTCACCTTCCAGGGATGCCACTGCCTTGCAATATGCTCTCTGCTGGGGGTCCTCCTGACACCTGGTGCAGACAGGCACACGGGATGGGGTGGGGCGGGCACTGCACACAGCAAAACAGAGCAAGTGCCACGTGTCACCAACTGACCACATCGAGGACAGACACAGAAAGCAGTGATTCAGAACAAAGCAAATAAAATACTCAGCACGTGTCTTCGTCCACCGCAACCTGGAAGCTGGTGCGGGCGTCACGCAGACACAGCAGGCACACGCTGAGACCCTGCCGGGCTGGGGCGGGGCTGGGCAGCAGAGCCGCTGGTCGGGCTTACCCTCGGGGTGCGGACAGCGTCCCAGAACTGGAGACGTGATGGAGGCCTCGGGCCTGCACACTGTAAAATACTTACAGCAGTACGTTTTGTGAAATGGAGAGCTTCAGTTCAGCTCAGTTCAGTCGCTCAGTCGTGTCCGACTCCTTGCAACCCCATGGACTGCAGCACGCCAGGCCTCCCTGTCCATCACCAACTCCCGGAGCTTGCTCAAACTCGAGTCCATTGAGTTGGTGATGCCATCCAGCCATCTCATCCTCTGTTGTCCCCTTCTCCTCCCGCCTTCAATCTTTCCCAGCATTGGGGTCTTTTCCAATGAGTCAGTTCTTCGCATCAGGTGGCCAAAGAATTGGAGTTTCAGCTTCAGCATCAGTCCTTCCAATGTAGAGTTTACCGTGATAAAAAAAACTGAAGGCTCACTGAAATTGACTTCAAGACACTGACACATGGAAACATTTTCACAGTTTGAAAGGCTCCATGTAACTCACACCGACGTGGAAAGTAGGCAGCCATGAAATTAAAAGACACTTGCTCCTTGGAAGAAAAGTTGACCAACCTAGACAGCATATTCAAAAGCAGAGTCATTACTTTGCCGACTAAGGTCCGTCTAGTCAAGGCTATGGTTTTTCCTGTGGTCATGTATGGATGTGAGAGTTGGACTGTGAAGAAGGCTGAGCGCCGAAGAATTGATGCTTTTGAAGTGTGGTGTTGGAGAAGACTCTTGAGAGTCCCTTGGACTGCAAGGAGATCCAACCAGTCCATTCTGAAGGAGCTCAGCCCTGGGATTTCTTTGGAAGGAATGATGCTGAAGCTGAAACTCCAGTACTTTGGCCACCTCATGCGAAGAGTTGACTCATTGGAAAAGACTCTGATGCTGGGAGGGATTGGGGGCAGGAGAAGGGGACGACCGAGGATGCGATGGCTGGATGGCATCACGGACTCGATGGACGTGAGTCTGAGTGAACTCTGGGAGTTGGTGATGGACAGGGAGGCCTGGCGTGCTGCGATTCATGGGGCTGCAAAGAGTCGGACACAACCGAGCGACTGGACTGCACTGAGGCTGTGCGAGTGGAGTCTGGTCACACACCTGCTTCTGGGAACACCTTCGTAAGCGGGAGGGAAGGCTACCGGCCGGGGGAGCAGAGTCTGCGCCCGTTTGGAGGGGCCATGGGAGCCCCCCGCGCCTCAGCTGCCTGCGGTCTCAGGGCCCCACCCCCGTGGCCCCGGATCCCAGAGGTCCAGGGAGGGGGCAACGGGCAGTGGGGCTGGGGAGGCGGACGGCCAGCCCCCCGAGGCGGGGCTGGGGACCCCCAGGGAGACCGTACAACCACGCTCAGAGCCTGCCCTCGCTGGCTCCGGAGCCAGGGCCTAGCCCAGCATCTGGTGGGCGGCAGTTTCCAGGGGCGGGCAGCCGTGCCGAGTGGCCACACGCCCCATGCAGCCACGCTCAGGACACAGAGCAGCTGGACGCACGCCACCAGCACGCTTGCCCCGGCCCCTCCCAGGGCTTTTCACTCTGTGCCTCTTTAAAAACCTCGTTTGTTACCGAATTTACTTCTCTAGACAGCGACCAGGCGCTCAGCAACTTTCATTCCTGGTGCCCTGCTCCTTCCCTGTGGCGGGTGCCTGTGAGTTCTCACCCCGGACACGCTCTGGCTGAGGGGAACGCCCTCCAGCCCAGAGCCACCCCCGCCCGTGGCTTCTGGGCCAGGCTGCTGGCCACAGGCCCAGAGGCTGGGGGACCGTGGCTCCCATGTCTTCTAGAGCACCGGGTCCCACAAGAGGTGCCCCAGAGACGAGCACAGACCACAGATACGGAAACCAGGAGGGCAGCTGAGGGCCCAGAGTCACCAGTGGTCACTGCTGTGCCCGCTGGACTCACGGCCCAGGCCTTCAGCACAGGGAGGCACAGCCGCTCCCAGGAGCCGGGCAGGGCCCGCAGCCGCAAGCCCAGCGTGCTCCAGGAGGGCACAGGCGACGAAGGGGTTGGATGGGGCTGGCGGACCCCAGAGGCAGCGCATTCCCACGAGGCAGCGGCAGGATGGGCGCAGAGGGCGCAGCCCGCCTCGTTCCTCCCCGTCGGGAAAACCGCTTTCAGAAGAGCCTGCCCGACCCGAGGGCCTGCGGGTGCGCTCAGCAGGGGCGCACTGGGCGGCCACGCCAGCGCTGCGCCGCGGGACTCCGGTTGGATTTGGCAGCTCAGGCACTGTGTAGAGCAGAGAACGGCTGAGACTCATCAGGGTGGTGGTCTCGGGACCCCTTGGGCCCCAGGGAGGATGGGGACCAGCCCACGGCCCTCTGGCTGCAGGCGGCTGGCGGTACGGCCCCCCAGCCCAGGGCCACGCGGCAGCCCAGCCTCATTCCCCCGAGCTCCTGCCCTGGCAGGGTCGGCACCAGCACCGCCCGGGGGCCTGGCAGAGGGCGCCCGCACACTTGGGGCTCTGACACCCCCAGTCTGCCCAGGGCCTCCCCCGCCCAGCACTCCCGCTGACGCGCGGAAACCTGGCCCCCAGAAGAGGATCCAGGGGCAGCCGCGGAAGCGCAGCAGGGGCGGGAAGGATCCCATAACTGGGGTCACAGCCTGTTTTCAGAAAGATGTGTTTTATCCGCCAGAGGACCCCAGAGCCGTGGCCTTGCCACCGGGGAGTGCAGCACCGCCCTCAGGCCAGGCCAGGCCAGGCAGCCGACCAGACGCAGAGAAGGCCCCCCGCCCGCCCGGCCCAGGCCCAGAAGCCAGGGCTGCCCCACCCGCCGCCCTGCTCCACCCTGCCCCCGCGAAGGGCTGGCCGGCCACGGACGCGCTGAGTCTCCCTGCCGCCAGCCAGGGCAGCGTGGCTGGGGTGACTGGCGCCCCCATGGGGGTGGGCTGACCGGGAGGCGCAGCAGGCTGGGAGCCAGGCCAGGACCAGGCGCGGGGTGGGCGGGGGGGTGCAGAGCTGCCCTGTGTCCGCAGGGCTGGGCTGGCTCCACCACCTCCGCTGGGTGGCACCCTGCCCAGGTAAGGTGCCCTGCCTGGTGTCCATAGCCGCCTGGGCTGACAAGATGTGGCCCCGAGACACATTCCGGCCATAGGCACTGCATGTGAGCGGCCTGCCTGGGTCACTGTGTCCAGGAGCCCAGCTGGCCAATTCTGACACCTCCAGGACGCTGTTAGGAGAACCCCTCCCCACCCTGGGCAACCGTGATGCTGTCCCCAAGCCCCTGGGGCGGCGCCAGGGCTGGGCAGGCCGAGGGATACCCGGACGCGGGGACAGAGGCACAGGTGCGGTGACGCAGGGGGTGCGGGGGGCCCTTGCATGGCCCCGCTGGGGGTCCGCATACCGTCCTGGAGGCGTGGTCCGCGTGGGCAGCTGCTGTTTCTGGCCTCAGGTGACTCAGCTCTGATTCCAGCATCAGGCCAGCAGGAAGGGACCCTGGCGGGCACGGGCAGACACCCAGGAGAGGCCCCACACTGCGCTCCCCCCGTCCCCTCTCCGAAGTCCCCCGCTCCATGTCCTCCACGGCAGTCAGCGCCCAGGCCCTCCTGGGCCTTTCCCGGAGCCGATGCCTCTGGGCGCCTCCTCCTCTCTCGCAGCCGGCTTCCGCATCTCTCACATCTCCCACCTCAGGGCCCTCCCGCCACCCACCCCAGGTGGATGCTTCCGAGCGAGCGGGACTCCATGCGGGAGGCGCGTCCTTGCCGAGGAGTCTGTTTTCTCTCTGGTGGAGCTGGAATCTGCGGCTCCTGCGTAAACCCGGAGGTCGTTCACGTCCCCGGTGAGGAAGCACAGCTGCGGTTTCCTGGCTTGTGCCCCGGTGCTGGGCCCCCCAGCCACTTCGCTCGTCCCCACTCCAGGGAGGACCTGGGGTTACCATAGCTCCTAGATGCCCCTGCAGGGTCACGGGGGCATGTGGCTCCCCCGGGCCGAAGGCCAGGCTCGCAACGGGCCTCCTGGGACCACCTCCAGCTCCTGCCCAGAGGAGCCTCCGCTGGGGGCTGAGAACCTCCGCTCAGGCCGGCTTCCTGTCCACACCGGCGGAGCTGGGCGCACCCTTCGGGCAGGGCAGCCAGCTGTGGGGAGGTCGGACCCACCACCATCCCATCCTGCAGGAGATAGCCCCATTTCCAACTGCGGGAAGCTCGAATCCAGCCCGCGGAAGCGATTCCAGATGTTTTTGGCACCAGGAAGAGCCTTCTGTGAGCCCAGGAACGTGGCGGGGCAGGCAGGAGTCCCCACCGACCCTGTGGCACTTCTGGACGGGCCGCCACCTGGCACCGAGGATGTCTGCTGCTTTGGGCAGGGCCCGCCTCCCCGGCCTGGGGACGTCTAGCGTAGAGGACACACAGGGGCCAGGGCAGAGAGGGCCAGTCCAGGACCTCTGCACCCTCCCTGAAGACCCGCTCGCCCTCTTGCACTCAAGTCCCGCCGTGACCCGAGTGTGGGGGCAGCTGCGGACGTGCCCAGGCTCACACCACGCACACACTTACCGGAGCACAGACATGTGTGCGCACACCCAGCCCAGCCCCTCCACACAGATGACGGCCGTGGCCATCGGAACAGCCCCACCGGCCCGCACCCTGGGCCCCGGGAGCCAGCGGCCCCCAGGGCTCCCGCCCCTCACCCTGGGGTCAGGTGCAGTTGCCAAAGGCCTGAGCGGAGGACGACCTCGCAGGACAGAGGGGCCCTTCCTGACGTCCCTGCCACTCTGGCCACCGCGGGCTCAGCCTCCCTGCCTCCCGGGACGGGCCTGCACCCAGGGCCCCTTAGCCAGGCCGAGGGGGTGTCTCCCCAGAGCTGCAGGTCAGCCCTGCCGACGGGCCCTCCACCGGCCGCTCGGCCTCAGCCATCACCAGCTGAGTGCACGTCAGGAAACTGGATATATTTACAATTTTTTAAAAGCTGGGAGCCAGCGTTCAAAACAGGGCTGTTTTTCCACTGGAAACTGTAATGTGAGCCCAGAACCTTCCCGCTCACCCTGTCGGCTTCTGAGGCTGGTGCCCGCTCGGGGGCCACCCCAGGCCGGTCCACTGCCCTGCCGAGAGAGTCCTGCTGCCGCGCCTGCCCTCCTGACCGGCCAGGAGCCCAGCTTGGGAGGGAGGCAGGGCTGCCCACCAGGCTGGCGGGCGCAGGGCCAGGAGGGGGCCCTGAAGGCCTGCAGCCAGTCCCCCTGCCCTCCCCGCTCAGACCCCAGGAGGCGTCCGACGGTTCTCAGCGCGAGGCTGGGAGCGGGCACCTGACCCCCACAGCCAGGCCCTGGAGTCTGCTGCCCTCAAGTTCCCACGGCCCTCCCGGGACCCCAGGCTGGGCCCACCTGCACCCACCTGTCTTCCTTGGAGGAGCGGCCGTCCCCACCTGCGCCGGCTTGAGCCACAGAAACACAGGGAGGTCCTTAAGGCCACCCGGCCCAAAGGCAGGTGCGATGGGGCCACCACGAGGCCGCGCCCCCAACACCCAGGGGAGGTCCCCCCAGCCTGGGGCTCCCTACCTACTGCCCCCACCACGCTCTCTAGGAACCTGGACCTGAGGAAAGGGGTGGGGGCCACGGACCACCATCACCCCGCCCCCCGGGGGTGCCTGCTGCCCCCTGCCCCTGGCCCTGAGCCCCAGGCCCCTGACACAGACACACCCGGAGGACAGACCCCCACGGGCTGGACACACCCGTGCGCCACCTGCGGGCCCCGGTTCTGAGAGGAACTGGTGGGCAGAGGCAGGCCCTTACCGCCCCAACCTCTTCCCGGGAAGAACAACAAACCCCCCTCGGCCCCCCGCGGGGGTGGGCACTGGGGGACCGTGGGACCTGCAGGCTCCCTACCCGAACCGGGTTCCCCCCCAGGCCCGGGGGGCTATGGGGCGGGCTCGGGGCTGGCAGGGGCCTGCGCTGCAGGCCGGCACAGCTGGGCAACCGTCTTGTGGACTCTGGGGAAAGCGGCGCGGGCAGCTCCTCCTCTAAGGTGGCGGCCACGCTCAGTGTGCGGTACCCCTGCCTTCCCGGCCAGGCAGCCAGAGGGGGTGTCACTCCGGAAGGCCCTGGTGGATGGGGGGACAGCCTGGGACCCCATGCCGTGGTCGTCTCCCAGTCGAGGCGAGCGGGGGCCACACTGGGGCAGGAAGCCGCCGGAGGCCAGGCCTGCTGGGGACCCGGCTTCATGGGGCCGGCCCCGACTCTGCCCCAGGAGGACCACATTCTCCAGGCTGGGGGTCGGCGCGGTCCACCGGTGTTCGCTGCAGCTGGGGTCTGGGCTGGGGGTGGGGCAGGGCAAAGCCCCCTGGGGCTGCGGGAAGGCACCAGCCTGGGGCCGGGCTCCGCCCACCCCCAGGGAGGGCCCCCAACTCGCGGTCTGGGAGGGTCCGCGCAGCCCCTCGTGAGTGCCGGGCAGCATGGGCCTCATGCACGGGCCTGTGCGCGTGTACGTCGCAGGGCAGGGCCAGATGCCCAGGCCTCAGAGCCCCCCCACCAGCCCCGAGGACCTCAGTCCAAGCAGGGCCTCCACCGTTGGTCCCTCCCTGCTGGGGGCCGAGACGGCACCCCGGGAGTGGACGCGGGCCTGGTGTCGGGGGAAGGAGACCCCCCCAGACCCAGCCTGGCCACCGGGCTGAGCGTGGGCCTCAGGGATACGGCAACAGCCCCGGCCCCACGGCCCCCTCTCTCTGCGGGGACCCCAAGGGTCCAGCACCCAGACCTGAGCTGAGGCGGGCATGTCACCCCCTGAGCTCCTGCCCGGCGCTCCGGTGGGACCCCAGGCCGCCCCCACTGTGGGGTCAGGCCTGGTGGGATTGCTGCGTGTGAGGACGAAAGTGGGTCCTGCCAGGTGCCTGGCGGGTGGTCAGCCCTCCCCAGGGGAGACGCAGATCTCAGAGACAAGAGGTCCCATTTCAGCCTCAGCACAGGCTGAGGCGGGGCGGAAATGCTCCGGAGTTACAGACGGGGCAGCCTGCTGCGGCAGGCCTCTCAGGAGACCCCAGGGGACCCCCACCAGGCGGTCTCACCACCGAGGACTCCCGGAGGCCTCTCGGAAGGGTGTGTGGATGAAGGGAAGTGTGAGGGAGCGCCCCCAAGCCCCACACGTCCACGTGCAGAGTTGCACGTGTGCACACAGAGTACACACAGGTGTGACAGGCTCCCATCAGGGGCCCCGGGCCCCCCGGGACAGGACTCTAAGCCCAAGGCCCGCCCCCTCAGGGGGAAGGGAGAGCTTGGCTGCTTCAGGGATGGACCGCAGACCCTGTCCCCCCGTCCTGTCCAGGAGGCTCTGGGAAGCGGCGAGGGGCGGGGCAGGGCATGGGCCAGCCCCTGGCCAGTCAGACCGTGCCTCCCACTGTCCACCCTCAGCCAGGAGAGACCCAGTGCCTGTCTGCAGCCCTTGGGGGGAGGAGGCCGCTGGCGGGCCAGGCTCAGCCCAGAGCAGGGCCTTTCCAGGACGCGTGCTCCGGCCATGGCCCTCCACGGGGCGCAGGGCCGGCCTCTCTGGTGGGCGTGCAGGGTTGGGGTGTGGGCTCTCTGTCCACACCGCTCGGCCCGCCAGTGCCCTCCCCAGGGCCCCTCCCCAGGGCCCCTCCACTTCTCTGCGGGCCTAGCCCGGTGTCCACGGGGCCTGGCTTGAGGGCTGCTGGCTGGCGCGGCCTCATTTCCTCTTGGCCTGCAGGCTCCGGGCGGCCACGGGAAAGGGCGTGCAGGGTGGGGGTGTGGGCTCTCTGTCCACACCGCTCGGCCCGCCAGTGCCCTCCCCAGGGCCCCTCCCCAGGGCCCCTCCACTTCTCTGCGGGCCTAGCCCGGTGTCCACGGGGCCTGGCTTGAGGGCTGCTGGCTGGCGCGGCCTCATTTCCTCTTGGCCTGCAGGCTCCGGGCGGCCACGGGAACAAAGGGTGGATTGTGCCTCATTCTGGGCCTGCTCCCCGCCCGGCTGCTGCCCCCGCGGGGCCCCAGGGGTGATGTTTGTGTTTGTAGCCAAGCGAGAGTCCTCCAGCCAAGCTGCTAGGGCTCAGCGCACGGATGGCCTCGGGCACCAGCCGCGGGCCCAGGAGCCCGGGAGCCGGCAGCCTGTCCTGGACCCAGCTGGCCTGCCACCCTCCCCGGCTGCCCGAAGCCCAGGGTGGCAGCCAGGCGGCTCCATGCCTGCCCCGCGCCGCCTCCTGTGCAGACGCTTGCCGTCACCAGCCCCCAGCGTGCGGCTGTCCAGCCCCAGCCCAGCCCGGCACCCTCTTGCCCTGTGATGCTTGTGACTCCCCGTCACCCTGCGGCCCATCCAGGCCTCCCTGGCACCCGAGGGTGCCTAACACTCCGAGCTGGCTTCTGGGGGGTTACAGGGGGGCCAGCCCTCTCGGTTTCCAAGAGGGCAGAAAGGAGGAGAAGAACCACACCCTGACATTCTGCCGCCAACAGCCCCTCTCCAAACACTCAGCAAACACCGCTGTGGGCCTGTCTGGGCCCTGCAGCCCGCGGGCGGAGACACTGGCAGAGGATGGGCAATCCAAGGCAAACGCCATTCCATCGGTCAGCCGGGCACAGGGTCCTGTGGCCGCAGACCTCCCAACAGGCTGGCACCCGCCCTCGGCAGACCTGGGTAGACACGAAGGCCCCCGCGGCTGCCCCGAGAGCAGCCAGGGTGCCTCAACCACGGGTGCTGGGCTCAGGGGCCACCATCCTCCCAGCCAGGAACAAGGCTGAGCCCGGGGCTGGGGTCCCTGCTGGGCCCCCACCCCCACCAGATGTGTATAAGAGACAGCTCCCTGAAGACCCGCTCGCCCTCTTGCACTCAAGTCCCGCCGTGACCCGAGTGTGGGGGCAGCTGCGGACGTGCCCAGGCTCACACCACGCACACACTTACCGGAACACAGACATGTGTGCGCACACCCAGCCCAGCCCCTCCACACAGATGACGGCCGTGGCCATCGGAACAGCCCCACCGGCCCGCACCCTGGGCCCCGGGAGCCAGCGGCCCCCAGGGCTCACCACCCCAGCCCGCCCCGCCCGCCCTGGGCCCCGGTCCAGGCGGGCCCACTCCGGGCCAGTCCACTCTGGGCCGGGCCTGCGCTCACCTCCTACCCACGCCGTGACAGGGGTCCTGCTGGCTGGGGCCTCTCATCCGTGCCACAGAGGAGGAGACCGGGGGTCAGAGAGGCAGGGAGCTGCCTGGGGCCTTAGGATGGGAGGGTCTGCTGCATGAGAAGACAGCTCGTGTGCACTGGGTGGGAGGTCAGCCTGGGGTGCTGCCAGGCGCCGGACGGCAGGGTGAGGGTTGAGGTGGGGCCTGCAGCCCAGGGCTGGAAGGGGATACGTTGGTGGTGACCCCAGACCCCCACCGCCCCAGCCAACATCAGCGGTCAGAGGCAGTCTGGGCCATGGCCGCTGACCACTACACGCTCTTCTCGGCCACGCCGCAGTCCTCGTGGAGGCTGGCAGACCCCCTGTCCCCGCCACGAGAAGGAGGAGGGCGAGGGCAGGAGGCAGGGGTCGGGGATACGGGAGCTCCCTGCCCCGGCCCCTCACCGCGCCGTCCCCCTTCGCTGGAGGTGTACACCCAGCGATGGGTCCCCAGGGCAGGGCTGAGGGTGTGTCCCAGCAAGGAGTGGGCAGGCCACAAGGCTTCATGAAAAGCCTGCTGGGACGACCTTGGGGCAGGGATAGGGAGGGGCAGGAGGGGCAGGGCAGCATCCCAGCAAGAGCCCAGGAACCCAGGGCCCCACAAGAGAGACTGCCAGGTTCCAGGAGGGTCAGGAATCCTGAGCGCAGGGAGGGTCAGTGTCAGCGGGAGGGGTGGGCACCTCCACGCTCCCCAGGGCCTCCCCCCGAAGCCCACCTTCACTGCCTCCATCGGGGTGACGCTGAGGTGTCCTTGCCCCACCCCCCGATGGAGCCCCCCATCACTGGGGCCCACAGAAGCAGATGGTGCCTCCTGGGGGCACAGCCCAAGTACCAGGGCCAAAACACCCCTGCGTGTCCGCTCCGCGCGGGTCTCTAGGGCCCGGGGGTGGCGCTTTGGGGACACAAGGATGACTCAGCCTTTCCTCCAACCGAACGCTCTCCCCAACCCCCGAGACTCAGAAGGGGCCCCTCCAGCCAGCTGCTGGCAGCTGTTGGCACCTGCAGGCCCGGAGCCAGACGCCCTGTGGCTGCAGGGCAAGGGGGCACTGGGCCCAGCCCGCCCTCACCTGGGGCTGCTGCAGACCCTCCACTGGCCCCTCCATTCGGCCCTGGGGCCAAGGGTGAGTCTCAGCCCAGCTCCCTCGGGACAGACGTCTGATCCTAACCCGAGGCTGCTCCAAGGCAGGCCCGCATGCACCCTCTCCCCGGGCTTGTCTGTGGAGCTGGCGGGTCCCACAGAGCTCAGCTTCCATGGAGTCTTGAAGGTGCGGTGGGGGAGGGGGTGGGGGTCAGTGAAGCCTCTGGGGGTGCCCTCACCCCTGCGGCCCTGGAGAGGGGAGGGAGCAAGCCTGCCAGCCCCGGGCGAGGCCGGGGTGGGACTGAGCCCAGATCCAGGCAGGAGAGGCCGCACATCTCAGCACTGGCCGCACACTCAGCCAGCCCACACCCCTGAACGCAGGAGTGTGCTGAAGGCCCCTGGCCCAGGGTCTCCTTCGCCCCGGAGCGGATGCGGAGCTGGTGCTGGCTGGGGTGCCAGGTTGGGGGCGTGAGACGCCAGGCCCAGGACGGGCGCAGCCACCCAGGGCTGGTGCGAGCCCTGCGTCAAGGCTTTCATACCTCACGACAGCGATGCCAGGGGCGCAGGCAGCTGACCAGGGTGCCTGCTGCTGCCCAGCAGAGGTGCACTGGACGGCGGGCTCTTGCGTCCTCCAGGCACAGCTCCAGGTGACCCCAAGCAGCACAGCCAGAACAGGGCGCTGGAAGCTGCCGATCCAGGGCGCCATCGGGGCCCCCCCGGGGTCTCCACGGGAGAAGCCCCGTGGGAGGCAGAGCCCCCTTCCCAGGCGCTATATTCCCCGGTCTGGGGACCGCTACTAGCTCGCGCCCGCCCGCCTGGGCTCACTAATACATGTGGCCTGCTGGGAAGCCCACCCTTCCTTCCACAGACAGCGGCAGGCCAGCAGTCAGGGTGGCTGGGCCAGGAGGATCACCGGCCTGTGGAGGCCTCTTGAGCCAAGGCCGGCCAGGAGAGGCCTTGTCAAGGCAGGTGTGGGGAGGGCACCTAGGTGGGCCTGGCAGGGTGGGGGGTGAATCGGGAGGACAGCACGGCCCTTCATAGGGCGCCCAGGTGGGCCCCTGGCCCCGGGCGCTCCTGACGCCTGGCCCAGCTCCTGAGGGCCCTGAGCTCAGCCAGCCCTCAGGGCTTGAGTAGGATGGGCTTCTGCCCCCGGGTGAGGTCAGAGCAGAAGCAGAGGGAGCCTCCTGCCAGGCCCGCCCCCTGCGTGTGACGAGCAGCCTCGGCCCCGCCCACTGCCCGCAGGAGGGCTGCATGGCGGCTGGCGCCCCAGGCATGCCGTGAGGGCCGCTGCCTGGCCCGGCCCGGCCCAGCCCCGGGTGCTTGACCCTGCGGATCCCGCGTCTCGGTACCCACCTTGCAGCAGCTCGACCTCTAGGCTGTCACGCCCCAGGGCAACCCGGCCTGCGCCCCGGGTCCGGGCTGCGCCCCGGGTCCGGCCTGCGCCTTGCAGCCCCTTGACATCGCAGCCCCTCCACCCCACCCTGGCCCCTCAGCAGGCCCAGGCCCCTGCAAGCCCTATGCAGTGTCGCCCAGGAGGCTGGGCAACCTGGCTGGCACCTGCAGGCTTGACCCCACTTCCCGAGCTCTGGGTGAGTCTGTGCCGGGCGGGGTGTCCTCGTCCCATGTTCCTGTCCCCTTTCCTGAGTCTTAAATGCTGCATTCCTGTCCCAGGCCCCTTGGCTGGGCCCCCGGACGAGCCTCTGATCTCCTGCCAGGCCCTTCCGACGGAGCCCCACAGGTGTGGCCCTACACTCCCCCATCTTCACCCTTCTGCCGCGCCACCGGGTCCCTGGACATCGGCCTCAGCGCCCCCCCTCTGGGACAGCTGCAGAAGCCTCTCTGCCACCCCTTTGAAACCAGGAGGGCTGGGAGGCGGGGGGCGGCACGGTGGCCCAGTCTGGCCTGGGAATTACGGAGAATGCAGCTGGGTCCCCCTCCTGTTGCTCGAGACTGGGACCCCCCAGGGCAAGGTGCAGGGCCCACTCCCACCCCCGGGGAACTCGCGAAGCTGGGGGGAGGGAAGCTTTGTGCTCCTGTTTGGGACCCCAGTGGCATCACGGGTGGCTGCTTGCTGGTCTGACTGTGACCAAGGGCACATTAGGTCCTGGCCTTGGTATTTATGAAGGGGCAACTGTGGAAGGCCAGCGGGGGCAAAGAGCGGCCCCCAAGCGCCCAAGAGGCGAAGCCCTGCCACGGAGCCTCTCCTGGTGCGACCCCAGGAGCCCCGACCCGGCCACGGGAGCAGGCCTGACTCGGAGACCCTCGGGACCTCCTCACCCCACGACCCTCCCCTCGCGCAGCCCGGCCCCGCCCACTCGCGCTCCCACCGGCCCCGCCCCCATCCCCGGCGCCCCGCCCACTCAGGGCCCCCGGGGGCGGGGCTGGCCAGAGGCCCCAGGTAGGCAGATGTCAGTCCGGATGGACTCCGCATGCGGTTAGGGCGGTCCTGGGAGCCTTGGTCCCGCAAGGGGCACCGGGCGCCCCAGAGAAGGACGCTGGGCGTCCCGGGGCCACGTGGCGCCCTCCTCCCTCCACCCCTGCCCCACAGCTGAAAGCGGGAGGTGGCGTGGCTGAGGACTCTGAGCACCAAGGTGTGGCCAGGCTGTAACCCAGGGCTGGGCTTCTTGGTGGCTGCCCAGCCCCATGCGGATGGACCTGTCTGGTCGTCCAGACCCCACCCCCGCCCCCACACCCTTCCCGGCACCCCAGCAGGTCCACAGAGTGCCCAGCCCACCAGCAGCCCTCTCTCCAGGAAGGGCGCTGGAGGTGGACACTGGTCTCCAGAGAACCAGACCGCTCAGGCTGAGACAGGCCCCAAGGGTGGCCAGGTCATTAGTCCCCCGCCTTCCCTGCGGCCGATGCTGAGGCTGGTCCCCATGAGCCGGGTGGACAGCACCGGCCTCAGGCCAGGGGCACAGGGCTGGGGTCCCAGTCTCCTCTGCGGTTCTGAGGGACCGCACCCTCCGGGAACCTGCCCCTCTACCCGCACACTGGGGAGGGGGCAGCTCACCTCCTGTGACCCAGAGATGGCCCACTGCCTGAGGTCTCCCCACTGCCCAGGGCCTCCTCTCTCTCCACCCTTCCCCCTCAGCCTGAAACCCAGCCAGGCACTGGCTGTGGCCAGTCCTGTCTGGGGAACATCTGTTTGGTCGCCAGCTGTGGGCCACCAGCAGCCCCCACTGCCGCCCGGCTTCCCGCCGCCAGCCAGGCCCTGCGTCTCTCTTGGGGCTGTGGGTGGCCCCCATCATCCGGCCTGAGCTTGGTGAGGGGTCCCTCAGGGCTGGCCCCTGCCTGTTTGGAGACAGGAGTGGGGTCCACCCTGGGAGGCCAGAGGCTGGGGACACAGCACGGAAGAGGACGGGGGGACCGTCCTGCCCCTCCTGGGTCCCAGCAGAGGAGGGAGGGGGCTGAGGGCAGCAGAGGCGGGGGTCCAGCCCGGAGCCTGGGAGAGGAAGTGGACCAAAGCCCAGCAGGGGGGCATGGAGGCGGCAAGAAGGCCCGGCCTCCAGGTCAGGCGGGGGACACCCAGCCGCGCGTCAGGCAGGGCCCGTGCTCCTGGCCTGAAGAGCTGAGAACCAGAACCAGGCTGGCCCCACCCCTCCTGCCGGCCGGCCGCTGCGGTCCCGCTGGGGGCCTCGCGAAAATCGCAAAAGCTGTTCATGCTCCTCAAGAGGCTCCAGAACCTGCGGGCCGGGGCGGCTCAAGCCCTGCCTGCTGGCCAGTGAGTCAGAGCCTGTCTCCCCGTCGAGGCACCGCTGCCCCAACCAGGGTGGACGGGGCCCTGCGGCAGCCCCCAGCCCACCTGCCCGCTGAGGGCACACGGCGAGCCCCGGAACGCGGGGCGGGAGGAGCACAGGCCCTGTGGTGAGGACTGGGGGTGGGGGGGCCACACCAGTACAGAAAGCGGACCCCCGGCCAGCCAGACTCGGGCTGGCCAGAGACGCGCGTCCAGGATACTGACGGCAGGCCCCGGGGGTCCCGAGCCTTCGGCCTGGCCGCGGGGCCCCTGGCACACAGGCGCATGCGCGCACAGGAAGGAACACCAGCTTCGAGGAATGCCTGAGGTCTCCCCACTGCCCAGGGCCTCCTCTCTCTCCACCCTTCCCCCTCAGCCTGAAACCCAGCCAGGCACTGGCTGTGGCCAGTCCTGTCTGGGGAACATCTGTTTGGTCGCCAGCTGTGGGCCACCAGCAGCCCCCACTGCCGCCCGGCTTCCCGCCGCCAGCCAGGCCCTGCGTCTCCCTTGGGGCTGTGGGTGGCCCCCATCATCCGGCCTGAGCTTGGTGAGGGGTCCCTCAGGGCTGGCCCCTGCCTGTTTGGAGACAGGAGTGGGGTCCACCCTGGGAGGCCAGAGGCTGGGGACACAGCACGGAAGAGGACGGGGGGACCGTCCTGCCCCTCCTGGGTCCCAGCAGAGGAGGGAGGGGGCTGAGGGCAGCAGAGGCGGGGGTCCAGCCCGGAGCCTGGGAGAGGAAGTGGACCAAAGCCCAGCAGGGGGGCATGGAGGCGGCAAGAAGGCCCGGCCTCCAGGTCAGGCGGGGGACACCCAGCCGCGCGTCAGGCAGGGCCCGTGCTCCTGGCCTGAAGAGCTGAGAACCAGAACCAGGCTGGCCCCACCCCTCCTGCCGGCCGGCCGCCGCGGTCCCGCTGGGGGCCTCGCGAAAATCGCAAAAGCTGTTCATGCTCCTCAAGAGGCTCCAGAACCTGCGGGCCGGGGCGGCTCAAGCCCTGCCTGCTGGCCAGTGAGTCAGAGCCTGTCTCCCCGTCGAGGCACCGCTGCCCCAACCAGGGTGGACGGGGCCCTGCGGCAGCCCCCAGCCCACCTGCCCGCTGAGGGCACACGGCGAGCCCCGGAACGCGGGGCGGGAGGAGCACAGGCCCTGTGGTGAGGACTGGGGGTGGGGGGGCCACACCAGTACAGAAAGCGGACCCCCGGCCAGCCAGACTCGGGCTGGCCAGAGACGCGCGTCCAGGATACTGACGGCAGGCCCCGGGGGTCCCGAGCCTTCGGCCTGGCCGCGGGGCCCCTGGCACACAGGCGCATGCGCGCACAGGAAGGAACACCAGCTTCGAGGAAAAGGATGCACGTTTTCTTGTTTTACAAAATAAATTAAATATACGAAGCTTCAGCTCAAACTCTATATGAAATTACAGAGGTCTGGGGCCACGGGTAACGGGGTGATGGGTGCCCAGGCCAGGGTGGACGTCCAGCACGGCCACGAAGCCAGGTGGGTCCTGGGCCCTGGGAGAGGCCAAGTCTCTGTGGCCCAGCCCTCCTTTCATCATTATTAATATTATTATCTTAATTTCTTAAATATAAATAGCAAAGGCCCTTCCTCTCTGGCAGTGGGAGGCCGGGTGGGACGAAAGTCACCCCCAGCTGGCTCCAGCCTCTCAGGACAGGGCCCAGGACTGCTCCGCCCGACCCCCCTCCAGGGTGCTGGTGGACTCCTGGACACCAGGACAGGTGGTGGCAAAAATAGCCTGGGCAGGGACACAGGCAGGCAGGCGTAGGGAAGGGGTCGGAGTTTTTGGTTTGCAAAGCCAGGGTGCCTCTCAGATCTCCTGCCAGGCCAGGGTGGGGGGGTGACCGTGGCCCCCGTGAAATCCTTCTCACGGGGCCAAGGGATTCCTTCATGAGCTAGCCGGTCACCACACGCGCACTGCGGTCACAATCCAGACCTTCCCAAAGGCGTCTGAGTGTGTGTGTGTGTGTGTGTGTGTGTGCGCGCGCGTCCCCGTGTGTGTGCATCTCACGGGGCATGGGGAGATGGACCCGCGGTCTGCCCCCGTGGCGCTCTGCCCCCAGCCCTCCGCTGGCCGTGGCCTCCGCGAGCCCCCGCACCCTAGCACTGGTAATGGATGTGCTGATGCTGGTGGACTTTGCCCTCGACATGCGTGTGTGAGTGTGTGTGCGTGTGCGTGTCTGTGTAGAGTTTGGGGTAAAGCTTGGGGCCGGTGGCTGAGCCGGGGCCCAGCAGGTGTTGGGGGGCGGCCGGGGGCCCGAGCTCCTCACATAGCCCCACTCCGGGGCCGGAGCCCAGGGTGGCAGGGGTGGGCAGGTCCTTATCCCCGCCGCGGTCGCGGGCTGTGGCGGGCGGGCGATCTGCAGGCGCTGTCTCTTATACACATCTCGCGGTCTGCCCCCGTGGCGCTCTGCCCCCAGCCCTCCGCTGGCCGTGGCCTCCGCGAGCCCCCGCACCCTAGCACTGGTAATGGATGTGCTGATGCTGGTGGACTTTGCCCTCGACATGCGTGTGTGAGTGTGTGTGCGTGTGCGTGTCTGTGTAGAGTTTGGGGTAAAGCTTGGGGCCGGTGGCTGAGCCGGGGCCCAGCAGGTGTTGGGGGGCGGCCGGGGGCCCGAGCTCCTCACATAGCCCCACTCCGGGGCCGGAGCCCAGGGTGGCAGGGGTGGGCAGGTCCTTATCCCCGCCGCGGTCGCGGGCTGTGGCGGGCGGGCGATCTGCAGGCGCTGTCTCTTATACACATCTCGCGGTCTGCCCCCGTGGCGCTCTGCCCCCAGCCCTCCGCTGGCCGTGGCCTCCGCGAGCCCCCGCACCCTAGCACTGGTAATGGATGTGCTGATGCTGGTGGACTTTGCCCTCGACATGCGTGTGTGAGTGTGTGTGCGTGTGCGTGTCTGTGTAGAGTTTGGGGTAAAGCTTGGGGCCGGTGGCTGAGCCGGGGCCCAGCAGGTGTTGGGGGGCGGCCGGGGGCCCGAGCTCCTCACATAGCCCCACTCCGGGGCCGGAGCCCAGGGTGGCAGGGGTGGGCAGGTCCTTATCCCCGCCGCGGTCGCGGGCTGTGGCGGGCGGGCGATCTGCAGGCGCTGTCTCTTATACACATCTCGCGGTCTGCCCCCGTGGCGCTCTGCCCCCAGCCCTCCGCTGGCCGTGGCCTCCGCGAGCCCCCGCACCCTAGCACTGGTAATGGATGTGCTGATGCTGGTGGACTTTGCCCTCGACATGCGTGTGTGAGTGTGTGTGCGTGTGCGTGTCTGTGTAGAGTTTGGGGTAAAGCTTGGGGCCGGTGGCTGAGCCGGGGCCCAGCAGGTGTTGGGGGGCGGCCGGGGGCCCGAGCTCCTCACATAGCCCCACTCCGGGGCCGGAGCCCAGGGTGGCAGGGGTGGGCAGGTCCTTATCCCCGCCGCGGTCGCGGGCTGTGGCGGGCGGGCGATCTGCAGGCGCTGTCTCTTATACACATCTCGCGGTCTGCCCCCGTGGCGCTCTGCCCCCAGCCCTCCGCTGGCCGTGGCCTCCGCGAGCCCCCGCACCCTAGCACTGGTAATGGATGTGCTGATGCTGGTGGACTTTGCCCTCGACATGCGTGTGTGAGTGTGTGTGCGTGTGCGTGTCTGTGTAGAGTTTGGGGTAAAGCTTGGGGCCGGTGGCTGAGCCGGGGCCCAGCAGGTGTTGGGGGGCGGCCGGGGGCCCGAGCTCCTCACATAGCCCCACTCCGGGGCCGGAGCCCAGGGTGGCAGGGGTGGGCAGGTCCTTATCCCCGCCGCGGTCGCGGGCTGTGGCGGGCGGGCGATGTGCAGGCGCCGGGGGGGCCGGGGCCGGGGCGCACGGCTTCTTCTTGGCCTGGCAGAGCCACAGGACCACGGTGCCCACGATGAAGACCGCGCCGGCCGGGATGCCGATGACCACCGGCCACGGCAGGCTGGTGGTGGAGGACGAGGGGGCCACGGGCGGCCCTGGGGGCTTCGGGTCTGCGGGAGAAGCCATCCTTCATCCACAGGATGTCGGGCCGCGGGTGCCCGCTGGCCACGCACTTGAGCCGCACGGAGCTGCCCACGGGCCGCGCAATCACGCGGCGCCTCATCTTGGAGGGCTGCGTGAAGCGGGGCCGCGCTGCAGAGGGAGGGAGGGAGGCCTGGAGGTCAGAGGGCCAGGCGGGTGGGGGGAGCGGTGGATCCTAGCCCCCAACCCACCTGACGCCCCTCTGCTCACCCCACTGCTTGCCGGCTGGGTCTTCCTGGCCCCCAGAGGAGCTGTCGTGCCCCAGGCTCTCCCTTCCCGGACTGGTGTCATCTGGGGGTGGGGCAGGGCACGTGAGAGGGGCCTCAGTAGCCCCTGTGAGACCCCAGCATAGACCCCAGCCCCAAGCCCAGCTTGGAGGCTCCAGCACACCAGCAGGAGGCCGTGGATGCTCGCCCGCAGCTCAGAATCCCAGGGACAGCTGGGCGGGAGCCGCCTCCCAGCCCACTCCCTGGGTGCAGGTGACCCCGCCAGGCGTGGGTGGGACGGAGGTCTAGCTCTCCCACCCTGGCTCCCGGGGGTCTGCAAGGCCTGGGGGAGGTGGGGGCCAGGGCCCGCCAGCAGCTGCAGTAACTCTAGCCCACATCAAGGGGCCGAGGGCTCGGTGAACTGACATGGCTTGCATACCGCCTGGTCATCCTCCCCTTTGAAAGGACGTGGTGGGGGACACCCACAGTATTCCCATTCCACAGTCCAGAAGGGACCTCAGTGGGGGCGGGGGGGGCACGGGGAATGCTGAGGAATGCCCCTCCCCCGGACAGCCGCCTCCAGGGCCCAGGACCAAGGCCCAGCGCTCGGACCCCACCCCGGAACCCAGCAGCAGGGCGTGTGGGTCGGGCTCCTCCTTTGTGCCGCTCCGGCGCCCGTGGGGGAGGGCCGGGCCAGCGCCTGGTACCAGCGAGTGAAGGGCGTGTTGCTGGGGCGCCGCCCAGTCCCCAGTCCCAGGCCCCCGGAGGCAGAGGAGAACACAAGGCCCTTGCTTCCCAGCGGCCCCTCTGAACTCGGAAACCTGAGCCTTAAAGTCACGGCTGACGCCAAGGCTACCGGCCGGCCTGGCCCACCAGGCTGCACTTCGGTTCAAGCTGGGGGCCCCAATCCACTCCTGCCGTCTCCCAGCCAGCCCTGGCCCCTCAAGCCGGCAGAACTTTGGCGGAGAAGAGGCCGGGAGGAAAGGGGCCCCCCGAGGTGCAGCCTGAGGAGGCAGGCCCGGGCTTGGGGGTGTCTTGGACTCAGACGCAGCCGGTGGGACCCCAGGGTCCTGGGGGACAGTGGTCAAGTTCAGGCAGGATGGGGGTGGCGGTGGGCACTCGGGGAAGCGCTGCCTCCCTGCCGGCGCAAGACCCCGCCCCAACACTGACCCATCACTATGAGCGTGTAGTTGACGCTGAGGCTCCCGAAGCCGTTGGTGGCTTTGCACACGTAGGCGCCGGCGTCCTCCGGCTCCACCTCCTTCACCTTCAGCCCTTGGGGCAGCACGCGGAAGCGGCTCCAGCCGCCGTGGATCGTCCGGCCGTCCTTGGTCCACATGGTCAGTGGCGGCGGGTCCCCCTCCACGGGGCACTGCAGCCGAACCGTGCGGCCCAGCCGGGCCACCTGCCTCGGGACCACCTTGTCCGCCATCCTCGGGGGCCCTGCGGGGGTCAGAGGGCTCCGTCAGGGAGGAGGGGACTGGCAGCGGGTCGGTCAGGGCGAAGGCAGTGTGGGCACTGGGAGCTGGCGGGAGGGCTGTCCCTGCCGGGAGCCCACCCAGGACCCCACGCAGAAACGCCTGCCCTCCCCCCAGACCACAGGGGCCCCTGCGCGCTCTCGCACAGGAGCCGGAACGCAGTCGGGAAGACCTGCTCGCCCAGCACGCATGTGCTCAGGCCAGTAAGGAGAGCCCCTCACGGGCAGGGTGAGCACACGTGAGTGTCTCTGCATCTGTGCCCGTGTGTGCCTGGGCTACGCTGAACCAGGTCTGTCTGCCCGGACAAGAGCCTCCCCACTGCCAGCCAGGCCACACCGGGTCACCAAGGCCTTGGGGTCCGAGGGCAAGCAGCTGGGCACCCCCACTATGGGTGACCACTCTCTCCCGTGGGAGAAGCCAGAGTCCTGGGCTGAGGCCACTGGTGCCCTTGACCGTCCCTGATCCCCCCCAGCCTGGGTCCAGCTTCAGTTCCTCTGGGGTCAAGTGTGGGCACAATGGGGATGATCAGGTCTAGACGGCAACAGGAGACGGCTCGAGGGAAGGACGCCGCGGACCCCGCAAGGATACGGAGCTACCTGCAGGGGACCCTCAGCCCCCGCCGTGCCCGTGGCCCGGAGCCAGGGCCCGAGCGCAGCTCCAGCGCCACGAGAAGACCACGGGAGCTTCGGGCCTCTCTCGTGGGCAGCCGTCCCTGTCCCTCAGACCAGGAGGGGCAGCCGTGGGCACTCAGCGGCCCTTCCCAGGGGCTTGGCCGGGCTTGGCTCCCGGGACTCCAGCCACCAGCCACTGGAAGGTGCCTCCACCCCTCGAGTCCGCCACTCAGGCCAGGAGGGCCGCGTCCGGGTGTCCTGGCCGCGCGGAGGTGCCGGCCTGGCGCGGCTGCTCTGAGACGCTGTCTCTCGGGGCCCAAGGGCGGCATGTGTTTTCAATAACCAGCTGGTGTGTCTTCAACACTGTCAGCTGGTCCCACTGCTGCTTTGCAACCAGAGTGCTCCTGTGGGTTCCCGCAGACGCTGCGGCTCCCGGGGCCCCAGCAGGGCGCGGACCCCCGTCTCCCGGGGCCCCTGCAGGGTGCGGACCCCGTCGCCCCTGCCTGGGGTGCCGAGGGAGGGTGGCGGCTGTGCCCCCGGGGATGGGCGAGCTGACGGCCCCGGGCTCAGCTTCTCTGGGGCCCCAAGTGGGGAGGGGGTCCCGAGGCTCTGCTTCCAGGGGACCGGGGCGTGAGTGACAGAGATCCTATTCGGGGGCTCACACCCCCACCAGGCAGTTGCGCCGGCCAGCCAGCCCTCATGCTTCCCCTGACCACCTCTCCCTAATGACTTGGCAGTCTGCAGGGCCCGCCCCCAGGGACCCACTCAGCTCACAGTGCGGGGGGCATCAGGGGCCCCCGCACAAGTGGACCCCAGGAGGACCCAACCAGGCTGCCCAGGGTCCAGGCCTCATTCCCAGGCAGACCCTGTCCACCACCTGTCACCGCCTGAAATTCCACCATCCCCAGGGGCCTCCCAGGCTGCAGGACAAAGTGGGTACCCCCAGCCTGCCCTCGGTCTCCCAGGCTGACACCTGGACACAAGGATCACACGCGCAGACCCACACGTGTCCACACAGACACACGTGTATGCGGAGCCGCCCCGTTGGGGCTCTGCCTGTCCTGACCACAACCTGCAGGCACCACTGGGCCCTCGCGAACACCCCCAGACCCGGAGCAGCCTGCCTCAGTGGCAGAGAAGGGGCTGGCCCAACCACGCGGGCCCCCCCATTCCCCAGAAGGAGGCCTTCAGAAGTGGGGGTGGGGCAATTGCGGGTGGCGCGGACGCTGCCCGGGGTCACTGCGGAGAGGAGGGACGGGGTCCGGTGACCGCCAGATGGGCCGGAAGTGTGGCCCCGCGAGTCGGCCTGAGCGGAGGGGGACGAGGCGGTGCCCACGGAGGCCGGCGGAGCCAGCCGCATCCCAAAGCAAACAGCCCCTCCTGCGCGGCTGCCCCGCCCCCACCTGCGCTCCGCCTGGCCAGCCTCTGCAGAGACCCCCGCAGGCTCACAGGCAGGAGGCCCGGCCCCCCAGACTCCTAGGGGTTTTGGCTGCCAGCACGGCTGCGGCAGCTCTATATTTAGCCCAAGAAACACAAGCCCCGTTGTTCCACCTGGACAGGGCATCCCGACGCTCTGCCATGGAAACTGAGGCTCGCCCGGGAACCTGGGGCCCCTGCAGGGCCTGGCGGTGGGGGGGCCCTAGGGGGACGGCCTCTCAGCTCCCGTCAGGCCCTCCGCCCAGCTGCCGCCCCTCCCTAGAGCGCGGCCTCCAGGAAGCCCCAACCTGGCCCCTCCCCAGAGCCACAGTGCCGGAAGGTTTGGGGCACAGGCAAGGTGCAAAGAGGGTGTGGAGGCGGCAGGCTGGGCAGGGTCTCACCCAGGATGCAGGCTGAGCATCGTGGGCGTGGGCAAAGGGGGCAGAGCCCCTCCCTCCTCCTCCCCAAGCTCTGCAGCTGCTCCAGCGTTGTTTCAGTTGCTAAGTCGGTAGGACTCTGCGACCCCGTGGACTGTAGGCCGCCAGGCTCCCCTGACCATGGGCTTCTCCAGGCGAGGACGCTGGAGTGGGGCGTCATGCCTTCCTCCAGGGGATATCCCAACCCAGGGGTCAAACCTGGGTCTCCTGCATTGCAGGCGACTCTTCACCCCTGAGCCACTGGGGAACCCAGAGCTGGGGCCACACGCGGCCGCGATACTGCCCCCATACGCTGTTCCCAGACGCACACCCCAACAGGGGGTGCGGACCCCCTCCTCTGAGCACCGGAGACCCCCAGGCTTGCAGGCCCCCCGCCTGGCTGGGGCTCCATTTCCCCAGGTTTGCTATAACAAGACCCTGCTGCGACCCAGGGCAGAGGGGCTGGGCAGATGGAGAAGGGACCCCCAGCTGGAGCCCCGTCAAACCCCCCAAGTCGTCATCACAGGGCCCGGGGGCCACCCCAAAGCACAGCACCGGTGCCTCGCGGCCTCTGCCTCCCGGGGGCGGGGTGAACTGCCCGGGCCTTTCCCTCTGGACCCACACTCTGCTCTGTTCACAGTCTGCCAGGGGCCTGCCCATGGGGAGCGGGGCACCCCAAGGTCGGCCCTCACCCCTTCCAGCCACCCAGGGGGCCTGGTGGGCCCTGGCCTGTGACTCCAAGCTCCCTTCAAGGGGGGTGAGCCAGACACCAGCCCTCCCCCAGGCCCCAGGTGCCAGAGGCCTCAGAGCAGGCGAGGTGACGGAGCCTGAGCCCTCAGCCTGCACGCCAGGGCAGCTCTGTCCCCAGCAAGCCCTGCAAAGCCCCGCAAGTTTCCAGCCTGAGGAATGCTCTGGCCGCAGCAAGGCTGGGGGGCGGTGGATCAAGCCGACCACGGTGGGCCTGGCTGCAGGTGGGGGCAGCCGGTCGGGAGCTGCTATCCTGCTGTGTGGGACCGGCTAAGCCAGCAGGTGGGGAGGGGGCTGGGCCCCAGAGGCGGGCCCACAGGGCTGGCCGGACGCCTGCACCAGGCACTGGGCTGTCTAGGCGGTGGGACACATGAGGTGTTCCCCACGGTGGGCGCCAGGGGAGGCGAGGCCCCATGGGAAGGGCAGGAGCACCCGGGGCGGGGGGTGGGCACAGGAGAAGACCACCACGCGGCTGCCAGGAGGCGGGCAGACCCCCACCCGGCACCGCTGCACAGCTGCACACGCTCACAGGCTCCTGGCCACCAGCTGGCCCGGGGCGGCCCCGGGGGCCGGACCCACGGGATCTGTGGTGGAACTGGTAGGACCCGCAGGACAGGTGGTTGCCCAAGAAACCAGGCCACTCTGGGCGTGGCAAAGGGACGGCCTGACCCACCGAGCAAGGCGGCGGGAGCGTCCCCACCACCCGCTGCCCAGCCGCCCAGCAGAGGAGTGGGCACCAGGGGCCCCTTCCACTTCCAGTGGAAGCCAGCCTCAGGGCTCCTCTGCCTCACCCTCACCACCCCCAGGATCCCGGCAGGGGTCCAGAGCATCACCCTGATGGTGCCACATCCCTGGGGGCGCCCATGGGAACTGCCAGTGGGGGACGGTGATTGGAAAGCACCCGGCCCGCCCAGGGGCACAGCTGAGCGCTGGGCAGCCCTCGTGCAGAGCCAAGGTCTCACTGGGTCCACAGGCTCAGTGCTGACCCTCCCGCGAACCTGCCCGCGCCCGCCCCCGGCCGCCACCTCACAGACGCGCTCCCAGCTGTCAGAGGGCGGAGAGGGCCCTTGTCCACCGGGGCCTCCCACGCCTGCCGTGCTGGACACAGTGGACAGGGTAACGCGCTTCGGGGCCCAGACCACCCCAAGGGCAGTCACCTAGGAGGGGAGAGGACCCTTCCCGAGCCTGGAGCCCCCAGCGTGCAGGGCGAATGCCAGGTCTCCAGGCTACAGCCGCTACGACCAACCCCCAGCGGCCGCAGGATCCCACTTCCGCTCCACTGAGGCCTGAGGGGCTTCTCCTGGACAGGCCCGAGGCCCTGAGGCCCAAGTGACCCAGACTGGGCACCCCCAGGTCCCAGAGGCCGTGGGGTGGGCCACTGGACGCTCAGGGTGAGCTCTGGGACCAGCCCCACAGACCAGCCAGGACCCAGACCGGCTGCCGGGCAGGCGAGGGCGGCCCTGGACTCGAGGGCGCCTGGGGGCAGCGTCACGGGAGCCGGGGCCTCCCTCCTCCCTGCCGGCTCCCCAGGCCTCGTTATCCAGCACACAGCTTGTGAAAATCTCTCACAAAATAAACTCCCCGGCAGGAAGAAGAGGAGTTGTGTTTCCTGCCAAGATGGGAAACCCTGGGGCTCGGCAGCCCCGAGGCTGGGGCAACTCCCTGCCCTGCCTCCGGCTTGGGGACAGCTCCAGAGGCCCCCCACCCTGGGCCAGTCCCCCCCCGGGCCTCCGTTCCCACCCTGTGCCCTACCGAGAGGGCCAGCCTGCTCGGTGTGAGCATGCGCCCCCCGACCCCAGCATGCCACCCCAGACCCTGCCCCAGCCACTCGGTAGGGCACAGGGTGGGAACGGAGGCCCCGGCACAGAGCCCCGGTGGACCACCCCCCAGACGCTCCTCTCAGCCGACCAGTCCAGCCCTTCCCCACCCGAGGGCCTACCCTGCTAGGCCGAGGCGCCGTGCCCACCCGGGCCGTGGTGAGCTGCCCACCTCTGCCCATGACACTCCCGCCAAGTGCTGGAGGCTGGAGGCCTTCCTCGCCTCACCTGACCGGGACCGCCTCTCCTTCCAGGCCCATCCCGCCTGGCCCTGTGACACCCGAGCCTCTCCAGGACGGCGGCCCCTGCTTGCCTTGGGCCCTGAGAGAAGGCAGGCTGTGCTTACTGGAGCACCCGCGGCCACTGCTAGGAAGAGCAGGGGCCGCACCGGATGGGGTGTCCATGGGGCGGGCACCCCTTCCTTCCGCGTGCCGACCTGCTCACTGAGGCTGTCCCCCGGACACACCAGGCTGCGGTCGCCCGTGGAGGCACAGAACGGGGCAAAGCAGGCCAAGACGGGCGGCCTCCGCCCACCTCCCCACACGTCCGTGGGGCCTGGGCTGCCCAGCCGACCCAGAGGCTGGGGCTGCTACTGGAGAAAACAGCAACTCCCTCGTTAGGGCCGCCACAGAGCCAGGAGGACTCGGGGGCCCACTGATCCTGGCGCACTGGAGACGGAGCCTGGTAGGCAGCAATTCCAGGCCCAGCCAAGGGTGACTTTCTTTGCTCCCTCTCCCCTGCAGACGGGGCAGTGGTTTATTTTCCTTTCCAGGAGTGGGGCCCAAGACAAGACGTAAGTGGGCCGCGGTGGGCCGCGGGCCTAGGTCCACCTCGCAGAGCCTGGGCCGGGCTCCCGTGAGTCCACCTTGGCCCAGCCACACACTGGCCAATGCTGCCGGCAGGGGCCTGAGGGGCGAGGAGGAGGCCCCGTGCAGCCTGGTCAGAGGCTGAGGCCCACCAGCACACACATCACAGCCTTTCCGACAGCCGCACGCCTCTCTGTGGACTCACAGGCCCTGGCAGAGCCTTCCGCCACAGCCCCCAGGCAAGTCGGCCTGAGGCCTGCACCATCCCACAGGCGGAAGGTGGCCGGGCACGCTGGCCAGGTCCAGGGGAGGGAGAGGGGCCTCCCGGGCCAGCTGCTCAGAGACCGTCCACTGCACCATCCTCAGAAAAGTCCAGACGTGGCACTTCTCAGAAAACCCTGAAATGACTTCTTTCAAAGTAAATTGTAAAAGGCACTTCATTCGGAGCCTCTCGAATTCCCACTGTGAGAAAGAAAGTCGAAACGGAGAAAGCCAAATTCTTTTTTCAAATTTGAAAAAAAAAAAAAAGCTTAAGACTAACCCACCAAGATTGTGAAACTTTGGGAAAAGGGGAACCTTAAAAATATTGAGTCTAGAAATGTACTGATTCCAGAAATTGTGACACCAGGGGAAAGTGGCTTCAAAAAACTACCCAAACTCTCTCTGTGCTGGTTTGCCTGCCTGAAGAAGGTCCACACTCAGCCTGTTCACGTGCCAAGTGGGAAGGGCCTGAGACGACTCTACCCTCCAGCCCAGGCCTGGAGGAGAAGCCGACACGATTCAGGAAGAGCCCCCCCCCCCCCCCCACCGAAACCACAGAGGCCCTTGCCTTGGAAAGCGGCTCCCACCTCCCTGCGGCCGCCAGGGCCCTCACCGTGCAGCCCAAGGCCTCAGCCAAAGGGCGCCGCGCGGGCCGTAGCCCCTGGGGGACCGCTCGGTGCCAAGGCAGGCCCTGCTGCCCACGGCCGCCCACGGCCCACTGCCACCCGCCCCTCCACTTCAGGCTCCAGCCAGTGGCCAGGTCAGGCCAGTGGCCTCCCAAGCCTCCCCAGCCAAGTGGCCAGAGGACACGCAGGTGCGGGGATGGGGGAGTCCAAGCAGATGAAGGAGAAACTGGAGGCTGAGCTGCCGGCCCCAAGGGTGGGGAGCCTGGCTGGGCACGACCCAAGTGTCTGCAGCACCCTGGACACTGCCATCCCGGCCACGCCTGGGCAGCCCCCACCCTCAAGCGAGCCAGCCAGTCCCCGGCAGGGCAGGCGGGGGGGTACCGTGGCATGAGGCCCACCTGGGCCGCCGCCCGCCACCCCACACCCGAATGTGGCCATATAAGGCCAGCTTGGGCTCGGTGCGCCTGCGGGGCAGCGGCGGGGGCGGGGTGCGACGCCTCAGAGGACTGGTGGACAGGGCAAGGACGATCCTGAGTGGCCAACACACCCACAGGGCTGGCCTGGAGCAGGTCCCGCCTCGCTGAAGGAGGCCAGCGCGGAGCACAGCAGTGAGAGGCCACGGGCACGCATCACCCATCGCCCGTCAGCCGAGGACGCCCCGTGCTGGGGCAGGCCTCCCTCCAGGGGTATCTAAGGCTGCCCTCTTGCACAGAAAGTGTGTGAGCCCGCGTCCAGGCCCCGCTGTGGCACACGCCACGCTGAGGGTCGCACTGTGTGCCTGAAGTAGGTGGTCTCAGCGTCTGCTTTAAGACAGGCCCCAACTCCCCACGCTGTGTGCTGGGTCCTCAGCCCCCTGGCCCCAACCCTGCACCTTCTTGGAGACGGGCAGGCCTGGCGCACTGGTCTGGGTCGTTAGGCCCACGTGCCAAGAAGGTCCCCGCTGGCCCCACACCCGGCCCTGGCCACCAGGGGGGTTCTGTAGGTTTTCAGGGGCCTAACTGGGTCCACTGTGGCCAAACTGCCCACTGCCCAGGAACCTTCCACCAGTGGCTGCCCTCAGCTGCAGTGGTGGGCAGATGTGTGTGTTCTGGGGGGATCTGGGGCCAGAGCCCAACCTGCCAGCCAGTGTGAGACCCCCACGCCAGAGCTGGGGGAGCCCGTGCAGTGAGATCACTCTGTGGGTGACCTGGCGACCTCATGGTGGGGGGGAGGCCCCACAGATGGCTGAGGAGCCCCTTGGGTGTGGGGCCGACGCGGGAGCTGCACTGGCCCGTGGGTGAGCTGGGGGCCCAGTGGGTGAGGGGCCGGGCTGCGCGGCCAGCAGGGGCGGGGCGCAGGCACGCGCGCCAGGCGGGCACTGTGGCAGAGTTCAGGGCCGGAGGGAAAGGGGCGGCGCTGGCGGAGGCCGGGGCGCCGGGCTGGGCGCCAGCACTCACCTCGGGCGGCGGCGGCCGGCGGGAGGGCCCCCAGCAGCAGGAGCAGCAGCGGCAGCACCAGCGCGGGGCTCGGCGTCATCTCGGCCAGTGCGGACCTGAGGGGCATTCAGAGGCTGGTCACTTACGTGCGGGTGGGGAGGCGGGTTTTCCGCCCCGCTCCCCCTCCCCCGGGCCGAGGGCCCCGGAGCCGCCAGCACCCCGGCCCTGGACCGAGGGGGACCGAGGTGCGGGCCGCCCCGCCTTCCCTGGCGCGCTCCGGGCGGAGGAAGCGGCGGCGGGGAACCGTGGGTATCAAAGGCAGACAAAGGGTTTACACTAATTACCGACCTCCCCCGCCCCCCCTCCAAACACCGTCTGGATTCCTGGCGCTTGTAACTCGGGCCCTGCCCGCGGGACACACAACACCGGCGGCCCCGCAGATAATCGCCTGCGCCATTAGCGGACAAATTTGCGTTGGGGGGGCCCACGTGGGGTGCAGGGGCGGGGGCGGGGCGCGGGCAGGACCTCGGGCCGGGCGGGAGCCGCGGCGGCGCGTGCCGGTGCCTGCGGCCCCTCGCCGCGGAGCGGGGAC
>SJYT01010007.1:281358-385761 GCA_006410635.1 Cephalophus harveyi
CCCGCCCCGCGCCCGAACTTTCCGCCAATCGGCGAGCGCGCCCGCCCGGCCGCCGCCTGGCTCGCGGCCTTAACCCTGGCAGTACGGGACGCCCGCGGGCGGGGCTCCCCGGGGCGCGGCCACGCCCCCACCCGTCCGCCTCGCCCCCGCAGGCCCCTGGCCCCGACCCCAGCTTGTTTCCACCCGCTGGAGGCCTGGGCAGCACACCGCGCCCCGACCCAGCCCCGGCCCAGCCTCGCCTCGCGCACTTCCAGGTCCCGCACCGTCCACCTCGCACCTGCACCCGTTGGCGCCTGCATCCGAGCCCCCAACCTCAGGCCAACAGCCCCCCGCGCGCCTCTAGAGTCGTCCCTGATCGAGCTCCAGCTGGGCAGTCAGAGTTCCGATATCTGAGCCCCCGGTGGTCGTCGGGAACGGGGGGGAGATCCAAGACCCCGCTCTGACCCCAGGCGACTCCAGGGAGGGCCAAGTCGGGCATGACGTGGGGTGCAGAGATCCCGCCCGGGCGCCTCGGCTCATAGATCCGCTTGCCGGAGAGCAGATGTGTTCCCACCGCCCACCTGGCGGTGTGCGGCCTCCTGTCCGCTAGCGATGGTGTGCGTGTGCACTCGGTCGTATCCAATCCTGCACTGTAGCCCGCCAGACTTCTCTGTCCATGGGATTTCCCAGGCAAGAGGACTGGTGTGTTGCCCTTCATACTCCAGGGGGTCTTCCCCACCTAGGGATCAAGCCTGACTCTCTTGGGTCTCCTGCGCTGGCAGGTGGATTCTTTACCGCTAGCACCAGGTGGGAAACCCAGTGATGGTAACACAAGGATATTAATAACTCAGCACCACCTTTAATCCTCATAATCAGTCAGACGTCTTGCTGTCGCTTGTGCAGGTACGGTGAAAGCAGGTAATTTACCCAAGATTTCCCAGGCACTTGAGATGCCCCGGACTGGAACCACGCACTGGAGAGAGCCCCTGTCCTGTGTCTCTTTCTCCACCTTGCCCACTGCCCTTCCCTTTGCTATTCAGCAACCAACATACACTGGCCCCCTTGACCGCCCTCNGGTACGGTGAAAGCAGGTAATTTACCCAAGATTTCCCAGGCACTTGAGATGCCCCGGACTGGAACCACGCACTGGAGAGAGCCCCTGTCCTGTGTCTCTTTCTCCACCTTGCCCACTGCCCTTCCCTTTGCTATTCAGCAACCAACATACACTGGCCCCCATGACCGCCCTCCTTCCGTCCATCACCTGACCACACCCCAAGCTCAACTGGCCTGAATCAGTGGGCCAGTCTCCCCTGGGTTCCCCTTCACTGTCTCTTCACTGAAATTGAGAATCATCATTTTTAAAAATCATTTTAAATTCATTGATTTCCTTTCTGGCGGTGCTGGGTCTTCGTTGCTGTGAGAGGGCTTTCTCTAGCTGTGGCCAGCGGGGCTACTCTTCTGGTGGGGTGCAGACTTACCGTGGCGGCTCTCTTGTTGGGAGCGCAGGCCCTAGGGGAGCAGGCTTCGGTGATCGCGGCACATGGACTCAGTACTGGGGGCACGTGGGCTTGGTTGCGCCACAGGATGTGGGATCTTCCCAGATCAGTGCTCGAATCCGTGCACCCTGCATTGGCAGGCAGATTCTCAACCACTGGACTCCAGGGAAGTCCCAGACTCATCACTTAAAAACACAGCCCTGACATATCTCTGCCTCCCCAGTGCCCTCAACACAGACCCCACCAGCCCTGAGGCCCTGGCTGCCTGGTTTCTGCCCAGTTCCCACCTCTACTCCCCTGTAGCACTCCCCTCTGGACCCCTGCTCCTGCTACGCCTCTGAGAACCCTTTCTGGAACAAGCTCTCTCCTCTGGGGGTTCCCTCTTCCAGGAAGCCTTCCAGGGAAAACTGAAACTGGAGAGGTCTTACAGGTCAGCATCCCCAGGGCAGAGGAGAGCTGGATGGGGGCCGGGGTGGGGGGTAGGGGCGGTGAGCCATCGGGGTTTCAGCCTGTGGAGACCTAGGCTGCCCACTCCTTCCAAGCCAGCGATAGACGGTTCCTCAATCCTGTTTCTGGGCCGATAGGGCACCCCCCTCATGGGTGGGTGGTGGTGAGCTGGGTGCTTACCGTCCTGCCTGCACGCTGAGTGGAGGCCCAGATGCAGATCTGAGTAGCCCTCCTGCAAAGGCCCATCTAGTCAAAGCTATGGTTTTTCCAGTGGTCATGTATGGATGTGAGAGCTGGGCCATAAAGAAAGCTGATCACTGAAGAATTGATGCTTTTGAACTGTGGTGTTGGAGAAGACTCTTGAGAGTCCTTTGGACTGCAAGGAGATCCAACCAGTCCATCCTAAAGGAAATCAGTCCTGAGTATTCATTGGAAGGACTGATGCTGAAGCTGAAACTCCAATACTTTGGCCACCTGATGCGAAGAACTAACTCATTGGAAAAGACCCTGATGCTGGGAAAGATTGAAGGTGGGAGGAGAGGGGGACGACAGGATGAGACGGTTGCATGGCATCACCAACTCAATGGATCTGAGTTTGAGTAAACTCCGGGAGTTGGAGATGGACAGGGAAGCCTGGCGCGCTGCAGTCCATGGGGTCCATGGGGTCACAGAGCTTCGGACACGGCGGAGAGACTAAACTGAGCTGAACTGGGAGTCAGGCTCGGCAGCAGTGGGCAGGAAGCCAGGAGCGGCCGTTCAGCCCCACCCGAGGTGGGTCGCCGACAGGAGCCCTGGGGCAAAGGGGCAGGTGGGCTCTGGGGGCGCCGCGCAGAGCCGCGCGGGCAGGTTTGTGGGAGACGTCTCCGGGCGGGCAGAGCTGACACAGTGGGAGGCTGGCTGCAGCAGGTGAGGGGAGGTGGGTGTCGGAAGCAGGACGTGGCCGAGGCGGCCCGTGCCGGGAGGGGATGAGGTGGGCGGGTGGGCGGCGGAAAGGGGTCTCGCCGGGGGAGCGGCCGCAGTGCGGGCGGGGGTCTCGGCCGGGCAGGGCTTCTGCGCGGGGAGGCGCTGCCCCCTGGCGGAGGCTCGGGGCGCGGCGGGCGGCGAGGTCGCCCGAGTGCCCTCCCCACCCGGGCATTGGCCTCCCTCTCCGGCTGAGACGCGGCGCTCCCCACGCGGCGCCAGACCGGCCTGCACGCGCGGCCCGAGCTGCCGCCTCCACCGAGCCCTCCCACCAGCGGCCCCCGCTCCCCCTCCGTGAGACTGGCCCCGGAATATGAACACTTTAAAAACTGAGATCTGGGCAATTAGCTAAGCTCCTGGTCTCAGTCCTCTCATCTGCAATCCGACCTCGTCGAATGCTCTCGGGGACTGCGAGTCTGCATCTCCCAGCTGCCGGACACAGCGAGCCCCAGGAAGCACTAACCTGCTGCCCTTCTTACCATCCCCTCTCCACCAGGACAAGCTGGGCCCTGCCGTGTGCCAGAGGCTGGGACAGGGGAGGGTGGGCAGACGGGGAAGGGCCACAGTCTGGAGAAATGGCATCGCAGGAGCAGGTGTAGGGGCCGGGAATCACCTCTGAGGATGGAAGTGCTCACCAGGCAGCTGAGGACCCTGACACCAGCTTCCGCTCCCCGTGGAGCAACAGGGACCAGCGTTACATGCTCTCTGCACGTTAAAAAATATTCAAACTTACAAAATTCAGAATACTCCGCTGGTGGCGCGGGGGATGACAACCTGCCTGCCAATGCAGGGGCCTTGGGTTCAATCCCTGGCCCCGGAAGAGTCGACGGGCTGGAGCAACCACTGAGCCCGCTGGGGCCTGCGAGCTGCAGCTGCTGACCCCCACGCCACAGCTGCTGCGGCCGGAGCCTGTGCTCCGCAGCCGGAGAGCCAGCACGGGAGAAGCCCGCTTGCCACAGCCAGGGAAGGCCTGTGGACGCAACAGAGGCCCAGCGCAGCCGAAAAGAAGTGACTTTTAAAAATCAGATGGCTGGGGACGGCAGCCAGGATGGCGTCAGACACCAGGAGACGGCCATCCTTGCGAGCTGGGCCACGGGTCACCGCGCCCGCCCTCCCTGCAGTTTCCAGTGCAGGCAGGGGGGCCCAGGCAGAGCCCAGGGGGAGGGCGGTGCTGGAGAAGGTGACGGCTGGCGTTCTGGGGCAGAGTCCTGGAGGGGACGGAGCCGTCCTGGAGGGGACCGAGCCGTCCTGGAGGGGACGGAGCCGTGCAGGCAGGGCCCCAGGGGCCCACAGAGGGTCGCCTGGAGGCTGCAGCTGAGGATGGGTCAGCCCAGGAGTGGACAGGAAGCGTCGGAGGCTGGGGAAGACCGCCCTGAAGGCTCCAGGAACAGCGCCTGGATCCAGCAGCCAGAGTGGAGACCCCCGCCTCACTCCAGGAGAAGTAGAAGATCTGAATATGTTTATTAAATAATTTGAATTTTTAGTTGGAAACCTTCCTAAAAGGAAAACACCAGGCACACGTGGCTTCACCAAGAAATTCTACAAAGCTTTTAAGAAGGAAACAGCAGCCATTCTGTGCGAACACCCGGGACTTCCGTGGTGGCTCAGATGGTAAAGCGTCCCGCTTACAATGTGGGAGACCTGGGTTCGATCCCTGGGTTGGGAAGATCCTCTGGAGCAGGCAATGGCACCCCACTCCAGTACTCTTGCCTGGAAAATCCCATGGACAGAGGAGCCTGGTGGGCTACAGTCCACGGGCTCGCAAAGAGTCGGCACGACTGAACGACTTCACTTTCACTTTATGCGAACACTCCCAAAAAGGGGGAGGAGGGGCTACCTCCTGACTCATTCCCTGATGCTAAGTCCAGAAATCCACAGAGCACCATCAGGCATGAACACAGATGCAAAACATCTTGCTGCTGCTGCTGCTAAGTCACTTCAGTCCTGTCCGACTCTGTGCGACCCCATAAACGGCATCCCACCAGGCTCCTCCGTCCCTGGGATTCTCCAGGCAAGAGTACTGGAATGGGCTGCCATTGCCTTCTCTGGCAAAACATCTTAAATGCTGGTTAATCAAATTCAACAATATATATATAAAAAAGGGTAATACATGATGATCAGGTGGGATTTATCCAAGGATGCAAAGTTGGTTTACCATTTGAAAATCAGTCATTGTAACATACTGTATCAACAGAAAGCAAAAACATGATTATCTCAACAGATGCAGAAAAAGCTCTGGACAGAATCCAGCACCTGGTCCTGATGTTATTAAAAAAAAACCTCTCAACAAACTGGCAAAGACAAGGCCTTCCTCCACCTGACAAAAGGCATCTGCGGAAACATTCCAGCTACCATCACACTTGACTGTTGAAGAGTGAGGCTCCCTGCTTACATCAGAGCCGGACCTGGGGTTTGCTCTCTCCCTGGTACTCAGCATCGTGCCAGAGGGTCAAGTCAGTTCAGACTGGAAAGAAATAAGTAAAGTCTTGATCTGTAAATGACACAATCATCTATGGGAACAAGTCTATGGAATCGACAAGAAAAAAGTCACCAAAATGAACAGTATTGGTGAACGTACCAAGGTGGTGAGACAGCCCAGTACTCAGTGCCATTGGCCTTGGAGCAGTGAGCCACACACACACAGCTGGATCGGGAAGGTTTTGAAGAGCCGAGCACACATCTAATTGGTCGTATGGCCCGCTCCCCAGTTCAGCTCAGTCGCTCAGTCGTGTCCTACTCTCTGCGACTCCACGGACCTCAGCACGCCAGGCCTCCCTGTCCATCACCAACTCCTGGAGCTTACCCAAAATCATGTCCATTGAGTTGGTGATGCCATCCAGCCATTTCATCCTCTGTCGTCCCCTTCTCCTCCTGCCCTCAATCTTTCCCAGCATCAGGGTCTTTTCAAATGAGTCAGTTCTTCTCATCAGGTGGCACAAACTCATGTCCATTGAGTCAGTGATGCCATCCAACCATCTCATCCTCTGTCATCCCCTTCTCCTCCTGCCCTCAATCTTTCCCAGCATCAGGGTCTTTTCAAATGAGTCAGTTCTTCTCATCAGGTGGCCAAAGTATTGGAGTTTCAGCTTCAGCATCATTCCTTTCAAAGAACACCCAGGACTGACTGGTTTGGACTCCTTTAGGATGGAGTGGTTGGATCTCCTTGTAATCCAAGGGACTCTCAAGAGTCTTCTCCAACACCACAGTTCAAAAGCATCAATTCTTTAGGACTCAGCTTTCTTTACAGTCCAACTCTCACATCCATACATGACTACTGGAAAAACCATAGCCTTGACTAGACGGACCTTTGTCAGCAAAGTAATGTCTCTGCTTTTTAATATGCTGTCTAGGTTGGTCGTAACTTTCCTTCCAAGGAGTAAGCGTCTTTTAATTTCATGGCTGCAGTCACCATCTGGACTGATTTTGGAGGCCCCCCAAATAAAGTCAGCCACTGTTTCCACATCTATTAGCCATGAAGTGATGGGACCAGATGCCATGATCTTAGTTTTCTGAATGTTGAGCTTTAAGCCAATGTTTTCACTCTCCTTTTTCACTTTCATCAAGAGGCTCTTTAGTTCTTCGCTTTCTGCCATAAGGGTGGTGACATCTGCATATCTGAGATTATTGATATTTCTCCTGGCAATCTTGATTCCAGCTTGTGCTTCATCCAGCCCAGTGTTACTCATGATGTACTCTGCATATAAGTTAAATAAGCAGGGTGACAATATACAGCCTTTACGGACTCCTTTTCCTATTTGGAACCAGTCTGTTCCATGTCCAGTTCTAACTGTTGCTTCCTGACCTGCATACAGATTTCTCAAGAAGCAGGTCAGGTGGTCTGGTATTCCCATCTCTTTCAGAATTNTCCAGCGTTTCTCATGATGTACTCTGCATAGAAGTTAAATAAGCAGGGTGACAATATACAGCCTTGACGGACTCCTTTTCCTATTTGGAACCAGTCTGTTCCATGTCCAGTTCTAACTGTTGCTTCCTGACCTGCATACAGATTTCTCAAGAGGCAGGTCAGGTGGTCTGGTATTCCCATCTCTTTCAGAATTTTTCACAGTTTGTTGTGATCCACACAGACAAAGGCTTTGGCATAGTCAATAAAGCAGAAATAGATGTTTTTCTGGAACTCTCTTGCTTTTTCCATGATCCAGCAGATGTTGGCAATTTGATCTCTGGTTCCTCTGCCTTTCCTAAAACCAGCTTGAACATCAGGGAGTTCACGGTTCACGTATTGCTGAAGCCTGACTTGGAGGATTTTGAGCATTACTTTACTAGCATGTGAGATGAGTGCAATTGTGCGGTAGTTTGAGCAGTCTTTGTCATTCCCTTTCTTTGGAATTGGAATGAAAATGTTCTTTATTTGATCCTAGCCCTGATTGGGTGCCATTTCCTCCTCACCCCAACTCATCCTCTATATTATATCACATTCCTTTGTCTTATACACATAGTTCATTGTCTAGTGGTGTTTCAACTTGAGAGGAAGTATCTATCATGTCTATCATTTTGTCAGGCTATATCTATCATTTTATTGGGCTCCAAAATCACTGCAAAAAGAAAAGCTATGACCAACCTAGACAGCATATTAAAAGCAGAGACATTACTTTGTTGACAAAGGTCTGTCTAGTCAAAGCTATGGTTTTTCCAGTAGTCATGTATAGACATGAGAGTTGGACTATAAAGAAACGTGAGCACTGAAGAATTGACCTTTTGAACTGTGGTGTTTGAGAAGACTCTTGAGAGTCCCTTAGACAGCCAGGAGACCAAACCAGTTAATCCTAAAGGAAATCAGTCTTGAATATTCATGGGAAGGACTGATGCTGAAGCTGAAGCTCCAATCCTTTGGCCACCTGATGCGAAGAACTGACTCATTTGAAAATACCCTGATGCTGGAAAAGATTGAAGGCAGGAGGAGAAGGGTTTGACAGAGGATGAGATGGTTAGATGGCATCACCGACTCAATGAACATGAGTTTGAGCAAGCTCCAGGAGTTGGTGATGGACAGGGAAGCCTGATGTCCTGCAGTCCATAGGGTTGCAAAGAGTCAGGCATGACTGAGTGACTGAACTGATCTATCATGTCGCTTAAAATTCAGGGGAGTTTCATCATCTTTATGAAAATTAATTTCTGAAACGGAGAAGCCTCCCTCAGCTATTAGCCTACTGTGAGGGAAAACAGTTGCTCTCCAAAGCACAGATGACAACTTTGTGGGTAAGAAGTGTGTGGGTAAGAAGTGTGTGGGTAAGAAGATGGGGAGGAGGTAGAATCAAAACTTTTCAAGCTCTAATAACAGCCTGGAGGCCAGAGTGGGCTCTTTGATCTTGGCCATTGAGATAACAAAAGGAATTCACTAAGCTTTATCAAATCAGGTCTCTTGAGGCTATTCAGAGTTAGGATGAGGTAGTAGTGATGTTATGTTCTGCAAGTTTGTGTCTCCCACAAAATTCATATGTTGAAACCTAATGCCCCATATGATGATATTAGGATGTGAAGCCTTTGGGAGTTCTTAGGTCATGAGGGTAAAGCCCTGATGATGGGATTACTGCTCTTACAAAGGAGACCCCAGAGCTATCCTCTGCCTCCTCCTTCATACGTGGACACAGTGAAAAGACAGCTGTCTATGAACCAGGAATTGGGCTCTCATCAGATACTGAACCTGCCAGCACTTTGATCTTGGACTTCCTGGCCTCCAGAATCATGAGAAATAAATTTCTGTTCTTTCCAAGTAACCCTGTCTATGATACTCTTTTATAGATGCCAGACAGACTAAAACAAGTAGAAAGAGCATTTGCTGCTACTGCTAAGTCACTTCAGTCGTGTCCGACTCTGTGTGACCCATAGACAGCAGCCCACCAGGCCCCCCGGTCCCTGGGATTCTCCAGGCAAGAACACTGGAGTGGGTTGCCACTTCCTTCTCCAATGCATGACAGTGAAAAGTGAAAGTGAAGTCGCTCAGTCATGTCCAACTCCTAGTGACCCCATGGACTGCAGCCCACCAGGCTCCTCTGTCCGTGGTATTTTCCAGGCAAGAGTACTGGAGTGGAGTGCCATTGCCTTCTCCAAGAAAGAGCATTTGGTCCCAACCAAAAGAACCCAATCCTACCTGCATGTTGTCTCCAACCAGCTTTGTAGCTTGCCAGGACCTCAGGCTTCAAGTTTCTAAAATAATAATAATAAAATAAGGGGCTGAATATCTAATTACAAATAACAGATTGAATACTTATATGTATCTTTGATCCTTCCTAGTGCCCATGAAAACAACTGCAAAGGAATTTTTAACAAAGAAAAGAAAAATGAAAGAGGAAAAATGGCAATAGTATTTGGAAATTGGAAAACAGGTAGAGTTAGGTGTTCAAGAAGCCAAAATTCCCCAAATCAGTGAAAACAGCTTGAGAAAGAGCCCTGTTTGCACCACTGAATCCCCAGAAAATCCAGGAATTAGTAGGACCTGGCACTTTGGAAGTGAGAGTAAAGATGAGGCTGAAAACAAGGAGATGGAAAGTGTGTGGAAGAGAAAATTGAACTCCAGATTTTCTCCCAACCTTAGACAGTTAAATGTCTTTCCGGCCTTATCCAGGAGAAGACCTGTTCTTTGGAGATCATTAAACAGTCTGGATTTATGGCATAAAGCACAGTTGGTGGATGAATGGATAACACTCATTGGGCACCACTCGCAAACAGGGGGATTAGATGAAAGTTTATAGCCTGAATGTTGAGAACTCTAGCTCTTTTTCATAAGATGGCACAGCTCAGCCTGTAATCTCCAAATTGGAGAATGGGAGATCCTTCTCTATGAACATGATCACTCCAAGAGAAAAGAGCAAGTTAGATTTTTTCCCCAAATGGTATAATTTAACCAGGGATGCTAGAATCACGCCCACAGTAGACAAGCCTTTCCTCTGTGCCTAGAGCCTCATTCATAAGTTTGCACAGCAAGTCAAGAATTCCCAGACAGTTGAGGAAACCATCTAATGTAAAAATTAGACCAAAGAAAATAGAGAAAATAAAAGCTGACCCTTCAGTTCAGTTCAGTTCAGATCAGTTGCTCAGTTGTGTCCAACTCTTTGCAACCCCATGAATCACAGCATGCCAGGCCTCCCTGTCCATCACCATGTCCCAGAGTTCACTCAAACTCACGTCCATCAAGTCAGTGATGCCATCCAGCCATCTCATCCTCTGTCATCCCCTTTTCCTCCTGCTCCCAATCCCTGCCAGTATCAGAGTCTTTTCCAATGAGTCAACTCTTCACATGAGGTGGCCAATGTACTGGAGTTTCAGCTTCAGCATCATTCCTTCCAAGAACACCCAGGGCTGATCTCCTTTAGGATGGACTGGTTGGATCTCCTTGCAGTCCAAGGGACTCTCAAGTGTCTTCTCCAACACCACAGTTCAAAAGCATCAATTCTTTGGTGCTCAGCTTTCTTCACAGTCCAACTTTCACATCCATACATGACCACTGGAAAAACCATAGATGGACCTTTGTTGGCAAAGTAGTGTCTTTTCAATACGCTATCTAGGTTGGTCATAACTTTCCTTCCAAGGAGTAAGCGTCTTTTAATTTCATGGCTGCAATCACCATCTGCTTATTGAGCATATATGTGACCTAGGCACTATTCTAGGAAAAGGCAATGGCAACCAACTCCAGTACTCTTGCCTGGAAAATCCCATGGATGGAGGATCCTGGTGGACTGCAGTCCATGGGGTTGCTAAGAGTCAGACACGACTGAGCAACTTCACTTTCAATTTTCACTTTCATGCATTGGAGAAGGAAATGGCAACCCACTCCAGTGTTCTTGCCTGGAGAATCTCAGGGACCGGGGAGCCTGGTGGGCTGCCGTCTATGGGGTCACACAGAGTTGGACATGACTGAAGTGACTTAGCAGCAGCAGCAGCAGGCACCATTCTAAGTACTTTATATGAATTTACTCATTTAGCGCTTATAAGCAGCATTTGAGTTAACACTGTTGTTATCTCCATTGAAATAAAGAAACAAAGGCAAAAGATAGTAAGTAACTTGCCCAAGGTCACACAGGTAATAAGTGGAGAAGCTGTTATTTCAACCAGGCAATCTGGCTTAAATCTATGCTGTTAACCACAAAGCCAATAATAATAATAAATTAGACTTGTTAGTAATAAAAGAAATTATTAGAAAATGGAACTTCAAAAATTAACAATAATATAATCCTCTGTGATATAAGGGAAGAAGTTTTATCTAAGAAAATAAGAACGCTGAAGAAGAAGAGAATGCTATTAAAATGGAATACTAAGAGAACCAACGAATCTCCTTAGCAATTAAAAATATGGAAACATACTCCTTGGAACAGAAGTCTTCCAGAAGCTAGAGCAAGTCAAAGCTCTGCAGCTAGTCTCTCGGCTTCCAAACTTGGCGCACTCACTCTAAGTTATTCTCAGTGCAATGGGCAGAATGCTTAATTTTAAGCCCTAGTTTAGACCCATATTAATTCCTTGCTTAAAACTCTCCAGCTAACTCCCCTCACAGTTAGGATGAAATTCGCACAGTTACTGTGGCCTGTGAGGTCCTGTATTATCTAATGTTTTCCTCACCAAGCACAGTTCTGGTCTTTCCCTCCTGACATTCCAGCCACACTAGTCTCTTGCTGTTCCACATCACACGAACTTGCTCCTTCCTCAGGGGCTTTGCACTTGCTAGACCCTCTGCTTGTAAAGCTCTTTTCTCAGATCTTGACAGAGCTGGCTCCTTCATTTCAAGTCTCCAAGAAGCCAAGTTTTCCCTGACCTCCAACCTAAACCGCCTCCAATTCCTTTAGACCTCATTCCATGAATTGTCTCTTGCTGTCCCTTCACCCTGCTCTACTTTTTTTTTCTTTTAAATAATGGCTACCACTATCAAAAATTCTGTTTATGCATGTGCTGTTGTTTGTTTAATTGATTGACTGATCTAGACTATAAGCTCCACGAAGGCTGGAACTTGGTCTTATTCACTGCTGAATCCCCAAGACCTACATGGTCCTAGTACGGAGTAAGCATTAAAAACCAGATTTGTTAAATAAATAAATAATGTCAGATGGTAAAAACAATGATTCCAACTGCAATATCTGTTTTTATAGCTTCTCTGATTTTCAGTCTGAAAAATAATAAAGTAAAAGTTTGTGCAAAACAAAAGAAACTGGTTTCATCTTTGTTACGCCCTCAAGCCCTCAAGGGAGTAGCTGCAGACACCATATTTAGACTAACAGCAGGCTCTGACATTTCTTCTGGGAGCCCCAGAGGCACCTCCCTTCTGTCAGAGCCTCAGGCACAGAAGAGGAGCCCTACAGCACCTCTGCTAGCTCAGTGTATAAACAAGTCAGCTGCTGCCTCGCTTGTTGTCTGCATATAAATAAAATGCTTTCACTGGGACACACCAAGGGAGAAGCATTCTCAGTTCCAAGTGAGCTAAATTCTCTAGGAAAGTGATTCTGTTTTTTAAAATTGAGGTATAGTCGATCGACAATATTATATAAGTTTCAGGTACATAAGAGTGATTCACAATTTTTAAGGTTATACTCCATTTACAGTTATTATAAAATATTGGCTATATTCCCTAACTGTACTATATGTCCTTGTAGCTTGTTTAGTTTATACATAGCAGTTTGTACCTCTTAATCCCTATCCCTATCTTACGCCTTCCTATTCCTACTTCCCACTGGTAACCATTAGTTTGTTCTCTATATCTGTGAGTCCACCTCTTTTTTTGTCAAATTCACTAGTTTTATTTTTTAGATTCCACATATAAGTGATATCATACAGTATTTGTATTTCTCTGCCTGGTTTATTTACTCAGCATAATACCCCCCTCCAAGTTTATCCATGGTGTTGCAAATAGCAAACTTTCATTATTTTTTATGGCTGAGTAGCATTCAATTATACAAACATACATACATATATATGTATATACCACATGCTCTTTATTCATTCATCTGTTGATGGACACTTAAGCTGTTTCCATATCTTGGCTACTGTAAATAAGGCAGCTCTAAACATTGGAAAGCATGTATCTTTTCTAATTAGTGTTTTCTTTTTTTTTTTTTTTTCCTAATCCAGGAGTGGAATTGCTGGGGCATATGATAGCTCTATTTTTAGTTTTTTGAAAAACGTCAATACTGTTTTCCATGGTGGTTGCACAAATTTACATTCCTACCAAAGATGGACCAAGGACCTACCAAGGAAAGTGGCTCCTGACTGATGGTTCAAGGAGAATCCTTTGGAGGAAGAATAGATCAACTGATCTGCCTTTTCACAGCTGGGATGGTTTCAGCTCCAAGACATGAGGAGGAGTGGGGAGAAGAGAAGGAGGGGAGGGTGAGGAGCAGGAAGGACGGACATTATGCTACGAAGGAGGCTTTTCTAAGGAGAGCATTTATTCATTTAGACTGTCAACTCCCATGGATTACCTACATTGTAATAAGGGGTAAAGAGAGGACAATGAAAAGAAATTCAGTGATAGTCAAAATATCTCATTTACCACAATAATAATCTCACTCTCTAAAAATGCAGTCCCCCAAGGAAGGCCTTGGCAGGCATTTTCAGCATGACAGGGAAGGGTTGGCAACTGGAGCCTGAAATCCAACAGCAAAAGGAATCCAGAGCTGAGGACTTTGCATGAAGGCAGGCCCTACCCTGGAGTCCCCACAAGTGATTCTAGAGGCAGATCTGAGAGGGTTGAAAAGGAAAGTCTCAGGCAGCAATTTTAAGTAGAGTTTGGTGTCATCTAATGGTTCTGAAGGTCAGAAGTCCAAAAGTCAGTTTCACTGGGCTAAAGTCAAGGTGTTGGTGGGGCTGACTCCAGGAGAAAATCCACTTCTCTTCAGCTTCTGGCGGCCTTGGCTTGGCCCCCCTTCCCCATCATCAAAGCCTGTGACTCCAGCCTCAGCTTCCACGGTCACAGGGCCATCTTTCCTCCTTCTGTTTCCCACTTATAAGGACACGTGATTGCATTTAGGGTCCACCTGGCTAATCCAAAACTACCTCCTCATCTCATAATCTTTGACTAAGTCACATCTGCACTGTCCCTTTTTATATACCAAAGTATTCAATAGGCTCCAGGGATTTGGGCCTGGGTATCTTCAGGGCCATTATTCAGCCTATCACAGTATATAAAGTAAATTCAATATACTTGTTAGAGGACAGAAGGGATGAAAAGTGTCCATCAAACCAATCTTGAGACCAAAAAAAAAAAAAATGAGGAAGCTAGCTCTATATAATCAATGGATTCATTTATTATAGGGTTACTTACTTCTAAGGTGGGATTAGGATCCCAGGGACAATGATCTGGAAGCACTTCACATAGCTAAGGGGCCATGGGACAATTTTATAGTTAACCTAGGAGGTGGCAGTAGATGCTATGGAAACAGAAAGTACATTCCTAAGTGAAAATTAATGAATGGGGGATTTCCCTGGTATTACAGTATATAGGAATCTGCCTGCCAACGCAAGGAACATGGGTTCAATCCTTGATCCCTAAAGATTCCATGTGCCATGGAGCAACTAATCCTGTGAGCCACAACTACCGAGCCTGTGCTCTAGAACCCACAAGCTGCAACAAGAGAAGCCCCACATTGAGAAGCCCATGAACAGCAACAAGAGAGTAGCCCCCACTCACCGCAACTAGAGAAAGTCTGCACACAGCAGTGAAGACCAAGAGAGTGAAGACAACTAAAATAAAATTAATTAATTTTTTAAAAAATTCATGAATGGGTAACTAGTCTCTTGAGTGCTGGGAATATGTCAGTGAAGGTTTTCATCATTGTTTGGAGATGAACAGGGCAGAGAGGCCACCCGATCCTGATGATTAAACAGCATCTATTAAGTGCAAAGCCATCGACCACAGAGAAGTGAATTATTATACAGTACAGTCCCTGGTAGGGTCAGCGAAAGGACAGGAGAATCTGGAAGAGCCCAGGATGGTGTTAGTTCATGCAGTACTATAGATGCATTGTATATATATTAATAATAACCACTCCTTGTTCACTGTTTATGGAGAAGACACCATTACATGACCCTTGATACTTCAGACTGAGATAAATTTGGCTTTCACAATGTAATTCGATACATAATTGGTGAGACTGTTGCCTGGAGAATCCCAGGGACGGGGGAGCCTGGTGGGCTGCCGTCTATGGGGTCGCACAGAGTCGGACACGACTGAAGCAACTTAGCAGCAGCAGCATGTCCTTATAACCAAAAACAACCATCTTCTCCCCTGTCACAATCCCAAGTGCAGATTGTGAATAATCCCTAAAATTAAAAGTTCATTTTTAGTAGAGGTACATATATATTTTTCCCAAAGATTTACTGACTGAATAGCACGTTCTCAAGACCACACATTAGGGCCAGCTGCTCCTTACCTCCCTCTGAATGGAAGGCATTAGACTTCCTGGCACAAGTCAGCTGAGGTGGACTACTGGTACCCCCACCCCCACCCCATGCATTAAAGACTAAAAACTCAGATTGTAAGTGAGTACATGCAAGCACACTAAGCCACTTCAGTTGTGTCCAGTTCTTTGCGACCCTTTGGACTGTAGCCTGCCAGGCTCCCCGTCCATGGGATTCTCCAGGCAAGAATGCTGGAGTGGGTTGGCATATCCTCCTCCAGGGGGTCTTCTGGACCCAGGGGTCAAACCCGAGTCTCCTGCAGCTCCTGCAGTGCAGGCAGATTCTTGATCGCTGAGCCACTGGGGAGAGAAATGTCAATAAACCCCTGGGGGAGAGATGAGAAAATTGTGCCAAAGGACACGCATGCAGCCTGGTCCCAGACTGGATGAGCCTCTGCTTCTATGTTGAAGGACCTCAGGAGAGGCAGACAAATGCTCACAACATGCAGGCCATCTGGAGCCCCCTTGTGGAGGGCACAGCCTACAGACTCAAGCAACAGCTGGTACAGACTGTGGGCATGAGAGCCTGGCTGTGATGAGCAAAAACCAAGAAGAAATTTGTGGGACCTAGACCTTCCTTGGGAAGCCTCAGTAATACTTCAAAAGAGGATCACACGTGAGGACTTGCTGCTGTTGCGGACAGGTGACAATGAAATGACAATTACATTAAGCAAATGAGGTATTAGTGCACTCTCACAATTGGGGGAGGAGTATATTTGCTTGGTTTGGAAATAAGTTGCCATGGATACACTGACTCACTCCTAAGGACATTTTATCTGAAGACCTGACCACCCCCTCAGGATCCAAAAGCTTTTTAACATGTCTGGAGGTACACCAAGAATAAGGTGCAGTTTATTTAACAAACTGTCACTTTCAGAGTCTACAGACATTTTTTTTTTTCTTGGTGGAATACAAAAATAACTACACTAAAACTCCAATACCTATTCCAATCCAAGGAGTCTATAAACTTCTGTGTATGTTTACATGAAGACGACCTTCTTTGTCCCATGCTTTTTCAATGCTGTTAAAAAAACAAAATGTATTCGTTAGGTTGTGTATTATTTATTGATGCTCAGACAGCTCCTCCTTGAAGTTCATAGAAGACTTCGGTTGGCCCACTTCCTAAATAAAAAGATCAGAGCTAGAGACACACATTTTAATGCCTCATACTGAGAACTGTTCTAACCCTGGGTTTCTGCAAGCTTACTTCTCAACAACAACAACAAAATCTGTTAATTTTAGCTTTCTGGTACTTCAGAGAGCCCAATCTTGAAACAGAATCACAGGTGCTCTATTATTTACTATCCACAGCCTCAGAGATCCCAACTTAGTGGTTAGTTTGAGATCTTTTCTAATTAGCAGTGTGGAGAAGCCGAGAGTTTCACTGGACATTGAAACCACCAGACCTGTCTGTGGTCTTTCAGCTTTAGAGTCAATGGCAAAAGTTCAGAAACTTTGTATGCTTAGATAGAATTCTCATTACAGGACAACTAAATGGGGTCATCCTTGTCCTCAGACACTCCTCAACACAAAGGTGAAGTGAAGTCCCTCAGTTGCGTCCAACTCTTTGTGACCCCATGGACACCAGGCTCCTCCGTCCATGGGATTTTCTAGGCAAGAGTACTGGAGTGGGTTGCCTTTTCCTTCTCCAGGGAACTTCCCGACCCAGGGATCAAACCCAGTTCTCCTGCATTGTAGACAGACGCTTTACCGTCTGAACCAGATAGTGGAGGGGAAAAACGGAAGACCAGGTAGGGTAGTTCCGTCTTCAGCAACAATATTACCACCCATCTTACTGGGTTATGAGGTGTAAATAAAATCATGCTTGTAAAGTGCTTAATAGAGTCACAGATACGCTTGATTAACTAGAAGTAATAGTATAGTATATTATTATTATCATTACCACTACTACTATATTCCATATCATAATAGCTGAAAAGAAAATTTAAGAAATTCTTTTTCTTAAAAAGAAAAGCTTAGCTATGATAAGGAAGCACCTTAAGGTCAGATAAACATTTTGCTCGTGTGTGTAGTACCGATTCAATTAGAATTGTTCAGATTCTGTTTTTATTAAGGTACCAATATGCTGGAGAATGCTGAAATCCTGTTCAGGTAGTTGGATAATGTAACTTCCCTTGAGAAGACAGTCATTGGAAGACAAAATGTAGTCAGGCTAGTTGATACTGAGCCATTCTGGATACCAAGTTAGGTAGAAAGTGAAAGTGAAGTCGCTCAGTCGTGTCCGACTCTTTGCGACCCGTGGACTGTAGCCCACCAAGCTCCTGCATCCATGGGATTCTCCAGACAAGAATACTGGATTGGGCTGCCATTAAAGTTAGGTAGAAGCTGCTGCTAAGTCGTTTCAGTCGTGTCCGACTCTGTGCGACCCCATAGATGGCAGCCCACCAGGCTCCCCCGTCCCTGGGATTCTCCAGGCAAGAACACTGGAGTGGGTTGCCATTTCCTTCTCCAATGCACGAAAGTGAAAAGTGAAAGTGAAGTCGCTCAGTCGTGTCCAACTCTTCACAACCCCAGGGACTGCAGCCCACCAGGCTGCTCCGTCCATGGGATTTTCCAGGCAAGAGGACTGGAGTGGGGCGCCAGAGCAGACCTCCTTAAATAGTAACGTAAGGGACTTCCCTGGCAGTCCAGTGGTTAAGACTCCCTATTTCTCCTGCAGGGAGTATGGGGAACCTGCAAGCTGCTTGACAAAAAAAATTAAATTACTTTCACCTCACTTAGGAGAAATACAGAGCTAGTCCAGTGTTGGAATGGATACCACAGAGTTACTATGGGCCCATTATCCTTCCAGGTCTCTGGTCCTCCAAGCTTATACTGCAAGCCTTATTTTCATTGTACACAAGATCGCTGCTGGAGCCTTTACATCTCATTCTAAATAATGGGATTTTGCAAAGGAAAGAGAAAGGCACTTTCCCCTATTTAGGGAAATGAGTTCTCTACTTTCATAACTTTTCCCCTAGGTTTTACTAGTCACACATTCATCCTTAACAGCAAGGAAGACTGGGAAACATAGTCTTTACTCTGAAATAAAAGGTCCTTTTACTAAGAAAAAAGGGGGATATTAATGAGTTAAAGAAGCTAAAATTCCCAGTCACACTAAATTCATTCTTCTCTGAATATTCTCTATCTCTCTCCCTTTTCATTCCTGGTTTTTCCTTCATTTCTGAATGATCATTCTACTTTTCTCTATATATTCTATATTCTCTCTATATTTCAACTTTATCCATTTCAAAGGCTTCAACTGTCGAGTTTGTATGAGGTTAGGAAGGTGTTAAGCCAGCTGGTTTGTGGTCCATTTCTCTCCATATTATCAGGGGGGTGTTCACAGGTGAGAAGGCAGATCATTCAGTCTAATCTCCTTGTAAATCTCTTGATCACTGGATCTTCTATAATCAATGAATGATTTCATATGAAAAGAGTCCTCATCAGTAAAATTCTCTAAGTAGGATAACCCTGATATAGTTTGTGCATTTACGAGTTAAGACCTCTAAAAAAGTCACAAAATCCCTGTGATGATCTGTGTTAAAAAAAAAAAAAAGAATTATTTCAGATTTTAAATATCCCCTACCCAGTGAAATGACCCACAAATCTCAGTTAGAGACCTCATCTTTTATTTGGGAGCAAAGGCAATGTCTGATACAAGAAGGATGTAGGTAGACACTAGATTGTCCTAGAAAATCCCTCCTTGACCTAAGCCTCTGGATTTCTTGAGACTTGAGATCATTAGTAAACCTTGGTACTGAAAAGGAGCTCTAATTTGTGAGTCTAATTTGACGATTTGATCTTTGTGATAATTCAGTGTGGATGGTAGCCACACTCTTTAACTTCCAATTTTCTCCTATGCTAAGTCACTTCAGTCATATCTGACTCTGTGTGACCCCATAGACGGCAGCCCACCAGGTTCCCCCGTCCCTGGGATTCTCCAGGCAAGAACACTGGAGTGGGTTGCCATTTCCTTCTCCAATGCAGGAAAGTGAAAAGTGAAAGTGAAGTCGCTCAGTCGTGTCCGACTCTTAGCGACCCCATGGACTGCAGCCCACCAGGCTCCTCCATCCATGGGATTTTCCAGGCAAGAGTACTGGAGTGGGGTGCCATTGCCTTCTCCACCAATTTTCTCCTATAGTCCTCATCAATAAAAACTTGATGGATATAGCCAAATATTTTATCAGTACTTCAAAATCAATATATCTAATAATAAACTTATCTGCCCCCCTTAAATCAGCTTCTCCTCCTGAATTTCGTCAGCCAAACTCAAAACATCAGCATCATCCCTTCCTGCTCCCCTTTCCTTACCTCCAGTAACACTTTAAAACCTTTACTCCATCCATGTCTTCCTTTGTATTTTTAACTCCCTTCTAATGATCTCAGATGTAAAGAATCTGCCTGCAATGTAGGAGACCTGGTTTGAAGATGCCCTGGAGAAGGGAATGGCTACTTACTCACTCCAGCATTCTGGCCTGGAGAATTTCATGGACAGAGGAGCCTGAAAGGCAACAGTCCATGGGGTCACAAAGAGTCGGATATGACTTTCATTTTCTTTAACTTTCTAATGATCTATCTGGTTCTAGTTCTTCTGACAAAAATCCTTCCAACATATTGATCTTCCAATAGTACTCTTAACACATATGATGGAGTTTTAGGGAAATATGGTAAAGGAGACATAGGACCATAAAACCTAATGATATATATCACAACATATAGTGTATCTTTTAGAAGTGGTACCATGAACAAGGTGAGAAGATGAAATTTTGAAAAATACTACAAAGGAAGTACATACTGCGTGTGGGAGGTAGACATCTTAGAGGAACAAACTAAAAATTTCTTTCTGGATTAAAAGCTTTTCCCACCACTATGAGTGATAATATACCAGAAATGAGAAAAATTGCAGGATTCACCATTTTGTTTTTCACCAACTGGGAAGAAATCAAGAGGTTTTAAGAATGGCCACCCATGGTTAATATTTCTGAGAATGATAAGTGACTTAGCAAAATGGAAAGAGAAAATTAAAAGTCAGATAAGAACTTGTTTTTAAATCTTACAGGGTGGGTAATCCATAAAAGATATGCATGACTGCCTTCTTCCACTAGAATTCATAGTGTTGTGATTGATACTCTACCAGCCAGGGAACTATCAGGAAAAATGGGATTAGGGGTTATCCTTAATAAAGGACAAGTTTGTAATGGTACAGATAGGACTAAGAAGAAGTAACTAGGAGTAACTGGGATTCTCCAGGCAAGAACACTGGAGTGGGTTGCCATTTCCTTCTCCAATGCAGGAAAGTGAAAAGTGAAAGTGAAGTCGCTCAGTCGTGTCCGACTCTTAGCGACCCCATGGACTGCAGCCCACCAGGCTCCTCCATCCATGGGATTTTCCAGGCAAGAGTACTGGAGTGGGGTGCCATTGCCTTCTCCGCCAATTTTCTCCTATAGTCCTCATCAATAAAAACTTGATGGATATAGCCAAATATTTTATCAGTACTTCAAAATCAATATATCTAATAATAAACTTATCTGCCCCCCTTAAATCAGCTTCTCCTCCTGAATTTCGTCAGCCAAACTCAAAACATCAGCATCATCCCTTCCTGCTCCCCTTTCCTTACCTCCAGTAACACTTTAAAACCTTCACTCCATCCATGTCTTCCTTTGTATTTTTAACTCCCTTCTAATGATCTCAGATGTAAAGAATCTGCCTGCAATGTAGGAGACCTGGTTTGAAGATCCCCTGGAGAAGGGAATGGCTACTTACTCACTCCAGCATTCTGGCCTGGAGAATTTCATGGACAGAGGAGCCTGAAAGGCAACAGTCCATGGGGTCACAAAGAGTCGGATATGACTTTCATTTTCTTTAACTTTCTAATGATCTATCTGGTTCTAGTTCTTCTGACAAAAATCCTTCCAACATATTGATCTTCCAATAGTACTCTTAACACATATGATGGAGTTTTAGGGAAATATGGTAAAGGAGACATAGGACCATAAAACCTAATGATATATATCACAACATATAGTGTATCTTTTAGAAGTGGTACCATGAACAAGGTGAGAAGATGAAATTTTGAAAAATACTACAAAGGAAGTACATACTGCGTGTGGGAGGTAGACATCTTAGAGGAACAAACTAAAAATTTCTTTCTGGATTAAAAGCTTTTCCCACCACTATGAGTGATAATATACCAGAAATGAGAAAAATTGCAGGATTCACCATTTTGTTTTTCACCAACTGGGAAGAAATCAAGAGGTTTTAAGAATGGCCACCCATGGTTAATATTTCTGAGAATGATAAGTGACTTAGCAAAATGGAAAGAGAAAATTAAAAGTCAGATAAGAACTTGTTTTTAAATCTTACAGGGTGGGTAATCCATAAAAGATATGCATGACTGCCTTCTTCCACTAGAATTCATAGTGTTGTGATTGATACTCTACCAGCCAGGGAACTATCAGGAAAAATGGGATTAGGGGTTATCCTTAATAAAGGACAAGTTTGTAATGGTACAGATAGGACTAAGAAGAAGTAACTAGGAGTAGTGAGCTCCCTAAAGCCAGCAACAAAGGCAGCCAGGATCTCCCCCAGCCCCAAAGGAAAAGGGGAGGAGCAGTACCCAAGGGGACCAACAGCTATAGAATGTAGCCCCTGCGATCTGGAAAGTTGGGAGTCAACTGAATAAATTCCCATCTTCATTCTGTCTTGTCCTCTGACCCTCTGCCAGTGTCTGCCATTGACTTAATCCGACAAGAAGCTAGAAGAAATACAATATATGGCTTATCAATGGTATAACCCCAAAGTCAGTCTCCTAGGTTCTAGAACAAAGTAGAGGGAGGATTCAGAGATACAAAGAAGAAATTGTTGTTGCTTTTCATTCGCTGTCCAACTCTGCAACCCCATGGACTGCAGCACGCCAGGCTTCCTTGTCCTTCCCTATTTCCTGGAGTTTGCTCAAACTCAGGTCCATTGAGTGATGCCATCCAACCATTTCACCCTCTGTCACCCTCTTCTCTTCCTGCCTTCAATCTTTTCCAGCATCAGAGTCTTTTCCAATGAGCTGGCTCTTTGTATCAGGTAGCCAAAGTATTGGTGGTCCAGCATCAGTCCTTCCAATGAATATTTGGGATTAATTTCCTTTAGGATTGACTGGTTTGATCTCCCTGCTGTCCAAGGGACTCTCAACAGTCTTCTCCAGCACTAGTTCAAAAGCATCAATTTTTTGGCGCTCAGCCTTATGGTCCAACTCTCAAAGCCATACATGACTACTGGAAAAACCTTTCATGAAAGCCTTCAAGTTCTATTTTTCCACCAAATGACTAGAGGAGGAGAAAGAGAAATAGGGTAAAAATAAGATGAAATTGGGAATAATTAATTTAGGGGAAATTATCATTGACTGAAGTGAAGATTCAGTGGCTCTCCTTGAGTTGAAGGAACAATCCAAAACCCAAGGGCAGGATGTGCACCTGTTTAGCAATAGTGAATCCCAGGATGCACGCGTGTGTGCTAAGTCGCTTCAGTCATGTCTGACTCTTTGTGATGCTATGGACAGTAGCCCGCCAGGCTCCTCTGTCCATGGGATTCTCCAGGCAAGAATACTGCAGTGAGCTGCCGTGTCCTCCTCCAGGGGATCTTCCCTACCCAGGGATCCAATCAATGTCTCTTAACGTCTCGTGCATTGTCAGGCAGATTCTTCACCACTAGTGCCGCCTGAGAAGCCTGAAGCCCAGGATAGGACTTAAAATAATAGATAAAAGACGCAACCCACCAATCATGGCTATAAATAGTCCTCTCTTCCCATCCTAAGCAAAGCAGAACATGGAGCACATACTATCTAGCTGAAGCTCAAATGAAAGAAACAGAGAGGACATAAAATCACTGTAGTTGGGCAGTAGAGCTGGTTCTGCCCAAGGTCAGTAAAATAAAAAAAAAAACAACAATAGGACAACAATGTACATTTATGCAAAAAACAAAGTAAGAAAGAAGAAAAAAGAGGAAAAAGAAAGAGACCCTGCAAAAGAAAAATGAAGTCTACTATGGAATAAATAAATATCAAAGGAACAACGAGAAACAAATACAGCAAATGTTGGAAATCTTAAACACATAGAGAGAATATGAAAACTCTGAAGAAAGAAATACATTTGTCAAACATAATGAAATAAAAAGATATATTTCAGAGATAAGGATAGTCCACACTTCCAACCAAGAGTAAAGCTCTAAGGAGAGAAAGCTTGCTCCCTTAGTTACTTACAAGACACAGAAAGAATAAAAATAAAAGAAATGTATATTCAACTCAAGAATGTATGAAAGGGTCAACAATATTAAAATGAGGAAAATAGAAACAAAATAAAACTATTGGTTTGGACAAAAGTTCATTTGGGTTTTTCCAGAACATTATGAAGAAAAATCTGAGGGAACTTTTTGGTCAACCCAATATAAGACCTAAAAGTAACAAAACAAAAGAAGAAAAGCAGTCATTTGATAGGTAAATCTGTCTTGTGTTTTCCAACCAAATGCCTGGTCTCTTTGAGACCAATTGCTAAAGAACAGGAGCTGAATTAGTGTTGTATTCATTTTTGTAACTTCACAGTCTAAGACAATATATGATTGTTAAATAATTTTATGAAAGAATCCTGAGTATCCAGGTTATAAGGAAAGAGACCATCTCCAGCTTCTTGAATGAATTTTTGCCACATGGATGAGGTTTGGGGCCACTGAGAAGGCACAGGACAGTCAGTGGGTGAACCACAGAGCCTCTAGAGGGGTTTTTATAAGAAAAGTATCCCCCAAAAAGATCTGTTGATTTAATTCCATTCACATGCCCATGGGTCTTCCTTCCTGATATCTCCATTTCTACCAATGCCCACTCTGAGATGTGCTTGCCTTGGTCTCCCTCTCAGGCAGGTGTTCTTAACCAGTTTAGGGGCCATAAACACTGACGGTGGGCTTTCCTGGTGGCTCAGACAGTAAAGAACCTGCCTGCAGTGCGGGAGACCTGGGTTCAATCCCTGGGTTGGGAAGATCCCCTGGAGGAGAGCATGGCAACCCACTCCAGTATTCTTGCCTGGAGAATCCCATGCATAGAGGAGCCTGGAAGTCTACAGTGCATGGGGTTGCAAAGAGTCCAAGACGATTAAGCGATTGAGCACAGCACAAACGTTGATGGAAAAAATCAATTGTTACTGTCACTAATCTATAATTAAACTTTAGTAATTCCTGCCATTATGACATAAGCAACAAATCCCTTGAATATTAACATTCGCTGAAACTGTTCCCAAGAGAAACGATAAGATACTTTATATTACATTGCAGCTTGAAAAGAGAGCTCAAAATGTCATTCACATTCATCACTACTTCAGAAGCATGGTAGTTATTCAGTTCAGTTCAGTTCAGTTGCTCAGTCCGGTCCGACTTTTTGCAGCCCCATGGACTGCTGCACGCCAGGCTTCCCTGTCCATCACCAACTCCCAGAACTTACTCAAACTCATGCCCATGGAGTTGGTGATGCCATCCAACCATCTCGGTAGTTATTAACAACCATCATGGTAGTTAATAACCCTGATCTTAATCTGATAATTTAAGGCCTTAAATATTTAACTTAAAATTTTTAATATAAATTTTGATATTATACTATAAATTTTAAAAAAATATTTTGATAAAAATATGTCCATATAATTGATTTTTTGGCATTCCTATGTATTTTATTTAATATCTTTTATTTATTACACTGTTTTGAGAAAGGGCTATGAACTTCAGAAGATGTCAGAAGCACCCATGACATTCAAAGGTTAAGAACTCCATATCAGGGTCAGCTACTGAGGGTAATAAAAGCTTCTCAGAGAAGGAAAAATGAAGGTGGGATTTGCGTCATTCTTGGATTTTGAGAAAATCTGATAAACTTAGAGATGATTTGTCACAAAGGAGACAGGCATTTATTTGGTATACTAGAAGGCACATGGAAGATCATGCAAAGGCTGCAGCACAGACTGATCACAAGCTCGGGCTTGTAGTTACAAGCTCCACGAGTGGAGCTTTGTGTTCAGATCTCAACCATTCACTCCTTGAGTGGCCTTGAGCAGCTGTTTCCTCATTTAGAAAGTGAGAGTCATACACACCCCCACCTTGGAGGGTCTTTTCTGAGGACTGTGCAAGATAATTCCTGTAACCTGCTCAGCTCAGCCCCTGACACATGGTGGATGCCCCCCACTGCAGGTTTTCTAAAGTCAGTGAAATTTGTTTTCAACTTCCTCCTCCACATCCTTTCTGTACTTTTTCCGCCTAATAATGAGACGCCTCCCTCACCCCATCATACAGACTGGCTTTCCAAAGCTGCTTTCTGTCTCTCCTTCCCTCCATCCTCTACTCCTATCAGAACCCACTCTCAGATAAGCCCTGCACTATTACTTATGTCTCTGCATGTTTTTCAGTGCTTAGTCACCTCTTCCAGGGATGACAGTCTTATCGTTGAGTGAGAAGCCTTTTCCCCCAGCAAAAGATCAATTTCGGTTTACTGGAGCAGATAAAAGTGATGCTTCTCTTCCCATGTAAAGTGCTTGCCTTCTGCTTTTCTACACCCCACTTGTCCTGGTCAAGTCTGACCTTGTCCACAGTCTCTTTAGCTCTCATCTTCACTTCTGATGCCACTGAACACATAGCCCTGCCCTTCATCTGGGCACCAGACTAAGCCAGTCGTCTTTATCACTTTTCTCTGCTTTTCTAGGGCAAGGCAGCTATTCTCAGGGACAGGGGATTTATACCTTTCTTTTATATTCCTAGGGACCCCCAACTGAGCATTTAAAGAAAGAATGGATATAAACATTTTTAGGACCTCTTCCCTAAAACCTCCTGATCTCCATGTCTGTGCTAAAAGTTCCCAGGGGTAGGATGAGTTAAACTTGGCTTGCAGAGGAACCAGGAATGTCTCTGTTAAACTCTTTAAGGGTCTCCAGAGAAGGTCAGGCTGGAGATGAACAGTCCTCTCAAGGGTTCTTGGAAAGGATCCTTCTCTTTCCAAGACTGATGCTCCCTACATTCATGAATGTTGTGGTAGAAAAACTCTGGACTGGGCTTCAGGAGCTTTGGGGTCTAACCCTGGCTCTTACAGTTACCAGGTGTGATACTGAACTTCTCTTCCCCTCTCTGGACTTCAGTTTCATTACCTGCAAAATAAATCATTGGAATTTGATATTCTTACACTCTAGGAAGGAGAACTGGATTCATTCTTCGTGGACACATTCCAAAATTAATCATATTTTTCAAGAAACAGGACGTGTGTTTATAATTTTCTGGCAATCTTACAATTTCTTGAGCATTCTTTTCCACATTGAACATGGAACTTGTTTCACGCTTCAGGGCTTGCTATGCTGACTGCCATTTCATAATGTCTTTAAGAAATTATTCTTTAAATGTATACTTATTAGGCAAAACCTCTCAAAGTTTTACTCTAAACCTGCCCTCCTCTTTTACTTTGGTTAAGGAAATGGTTTGATTTTATAAAATCATGTTTTTATTCTTCTGTATGGGACAATGTGCATATCTCTTTGCACACTGAAAGTATTTAGGAAATAGAAAAGAAATACACAAGTACAAGTGCCACCTTGTTGGATTTTCTACCAGTTTTTAGAGAAGCCATCAGCTGGACAGACCACTGCTCAGTTCAGTGACTCAGCCGCTAATCTGAAAGAGATGTAGTACCCTAAGTTCATCTCCTGGCTCACTTTCCATGTGTGGACATTGATTTAGTCTTAGTTTATGTAACCAGCATAAAGAGGTCCTCTGATGTCCAGTCTTGGCACTCAGGTGCTATAGATTTACCAAATTTATAGGAGAAAAATATAAACCAGCTAAATCTCTTTAGGATGGAGAGAAGTTCACAGGCAAGAAGAACATGAAATAGCATTGTTCTCAGAAGTCATATGATCATGGAATCAGCACCTATTCAGTGTTCACTCAGAAAACGATCACAGTGTAACTGGGAAAAGAATGGAGGAGGGAGGAAATTACAGGAATACTATGGTTAATAATCATATATAGAGAGAGACTATTTATTTCACTTGATAATAACATTTTCATTCATTGTACAATAACAAACAGACATAATATCTAGAAATATTACAGACAGGCAAACAAGTGAAAATTTGATACTTTAGGCTGAAAATCAGGAAGAGGTTTGATGGTCACATGTAAAAACCTCCCATTTAATAGAGTCAACTCATGTTTAACATTCCTAATGGAAAAAATGAACATAAGGACAACAAATTATGTCATTTTATTATTTTTCAGTTCAAAAATTAAACTTTCCTAGTTTTAGAATGCAATAGAATTGCCTTCCAAAGCAGATTGGCTTCAGGCTAATATTTTAATTAGTTTTCATTCTCTGAGAGTATTCTAGTTAAACCAGAGGGTAAATCCACTGGATGATGAATAAAAAGAAACAAATAGGTTTTAGAAATATGTCTTTCAGGCAAATAGTAACTATTAAAAAAAAAAAACAACTTTGCCACCAAAACTAAAAAGTTGACTATATTTGGAGGGGGAAATACCATACATACATCACTTAAATAGCATTATGTCAATGGATGTGCTGCTCTAGAATTATTTAATAAGAAGATAAATCCAGTCCACATCTATCCACCCCCATGAGATGAAACCAGACTGAGAAACAAGTATCACATCCCCCAGATTCACACTGGCTAGGAACAGGCATGACTGATACTTCCATGATTAATCACAAAGATGCTTTGATTCTGAAGTTTCTAAAACCCTGAGCTCATTTTCTCACTGGAGACCTATCTACCATTTCCTTTCACAATTCTGCCACCAAATTTCAATGCCTTATTGTACCAATCTGTTATTAGGAACATAATGCATATATAGAACTGCTAACAGGGGTAAAGGAATAATTCACACAAACAATATGAAAGGGGGAGATGGTGAGGATTCTAGATATATAAGCTAAGATGACAAGCTTTTCCTTTCCAGGGCACTACACATAGCTAATAGTCCACTCTTGATTACTTGCATAGTTCAAAGAGTTTTTCCATATATTATCCCATTGGTTCTTCACAGTCACTGCACTGGTAGCCGTCACAGGTATTATATCATCTTCATTGCCTCCAAGAGGCCTTACCCAGGCCCATACAGGTGATAGATCCAAGCCTGGGTCATATCTTCTGGTTCCAAATTTCCAAATCCAAAACACCAAACAAAGGAGGTGGATTAAAAAGAGGGATGAGCCCTCAATAAGCCTGTAGTCTCTGAATCTCACTGTTGCCCCCCAACCACCACCTATTTGTATGTTTCTTTCTTTCCTGGGTGCCCAGGGTGACAGTCAGAACCAGGCATAGAAGGGAAGATTGCAGAAAGAGCCAGGAACCTGCTTTGTATTCTTTTCCCAGGCCAGAAAGTGTTAGGAGTGAACTCAAGCCTAAGAACAATCCCAGAGATAGGTTATCTCAGTATCTGATGAGTAGCTGAGATGATCCAGAGAGAACCTCACCCTACAAACATATAGACCACAGTTTTAGGTGACTACTCAGGCTCCCTTCTGGAAAACCCATCATTCCACACTATGTCCCATCATTTTTTTTGTTTGTTTAATCCCTATTTCTTTCTGCCAATCAAATATAGTCAACAGATATAGATTTCATCAGTGCCTACACTTTGCACAAATTAGATGTTCATTGAATGTCAGCCACTGGTGATGGTGTAGTCACACCAGTTTTAGAGATTCTGAGCTCCCAGAACACAGCACTGACATATTTGCCCATTTCTTTTGCCCTATGGCAAACCTAGAGTTCTTGGTTGATAGTGTGGGCTTAAGCACATTGCCAGGGGCCCAAAGGTCCTGTTCTAGAGTTATTTCAGCCTGATGCAGTCCACCTCTTCTGTGGCAGGCACCCCCGTGGTTTTGAGGTCAAGGTCCCCACTGGACTTACTGCCATTGTAAGAAGCCTTCCAGTGGAGTAGAATAATCTTCTTGAAGTACTTAATGGTGTTATTCTTGACAGTCACAAAGCACACGGTGTTGATCATGCTGTTGCTCATGGCGATGCACTCGACCACGTAGAAGGCCGTGAGATAGTGTTTCTCCTTCACAAACACTGTGGGGAAGAAGTCCCGCACGATGGCGAAGCCGTAGAAGGGCGCCCAGCACAGCACGTACGCCGTGAGGATGCACATGAGCACCAGGACGGTCTTCCGGCGACAGCGCAGGCGCTTCCGGATCTGCTCCGTCTGGAAACCAGGGACGGCCTTGAACCAGAGCTCCTGGGAGATCCTGGCATAGCAGAGGGTCATGGTGACCACTGGGCCCACGAACTCGATGCCAAAGATGAAGAGGAAGTAGGACTTGTAGTAGATCTGCTGGTCTACTGGCCAGATCTGGCCACAGAAAATCTTCTCCTGGCTCTTGACAATGATGAGGACTGTTTCAGTGGTGAAGTAGGCTGATGGTATGGCAATGAGGATGGACACCACCCACACCACGGCAATCAAGCCGGTGGCTGTTTGATACTTCATCCGGGGTCTCAGCGGGTGGACAATGGCCAGATATCTAGGATAAGGATACAGTTGGTATCAACATGTAGTAAGGAAGTGCTGGAGGATATTATTTTTGCAACATTGAGGCACAATCAAATGGCACCTATGGTATGTGGGCTTCCAGGAAAGGCAGACTTGCATGCCAGCCCCAGCCCCACATCTTACTAGCTGTGCAACCTCAGGCAAGTTATTTTTAATTGAAGAACAGCTGTTTTACAATGTTAATTTCTGCTGTATAGCAAATATACATCCCTGTGCTATACAGTAGGGCCTTGCTGTTTATCCATTCTATATATTAGTTTGCATCTGCTAACCCCAAACTGGTAATCTATCTGGGCCCCAACCCCCACCCCTTGCCCCTTGGCAAAAACAAATCTGTTCTGTATATCTGTGAGTCTCTTCTGTTTCACAGATAAGTTCATTTAGGTCATATTTTATGGCAATCCACTCCAGTATTCTCACCTGGAAAATTCCATGGACAGAGGAGCCTGGTAGGCTACAGTCCATGGGGTTACAAAGAGTCGGACATGACTGAGCCACTTCACTTCACTTCACTTCTTAAATTCCACATACAAGTGATACCTTATGATATTTATCTTTCTCTTTCTGACTTACTTCACTGAGTATGATAATCTCTAGGTCCATCCTTGTTGCTGCAAGTGACATTTCATTGTTTATGGCTAAGTAATATTTCATTGTATATATGTACCATATCTTTTTTATCCATTCAGCTGTTGATGGCCATTTAGGTTGTATCCATAGGTTGTCTTGGCTATTAAGAATAGTATGGCTGTGAACATAGGGCTGTATGTATCTTTTTGAATTAGCATTTTCTCCAGATATATGCCCAGGTCAGGCAACTTATATTTAATCTCTCTGAATCTTGACTTCCTTATCTGCAAAAGTTTTTGCTTGTTTGTTTTTAAAGATTAAACATGCCAGTATATACACAATTTCTGGCACAGTTTTAAACATGGTATATACTCAGTAAATGGTAACTGTTAGTATTAAATGTAATAATAACATCTCCTATTGGTTCTCGTCATCGTCATGAAGTCACTCAGTCGTGTCCGACTCTTTGTGACCCCACGGACTGTAGCCCACCAGGCTCCTCCATCCATGGAATTCTCCAGGCAAGAGTACTGGAGTGGGTTGCCATTTCCTTCTCTCTATTGGTTTCTAGCCTGGCACTATTCCCAGGTCCATGCTATTTTCAGGGAAATTCAAGCTAATTACCCCACAGTTTAGAGTTAATAGGACTTGAAAATTCCAAGGACTAGTTGGGAGAATTTGCCCTTTCTGATAGAAATAGTTGGCAAGGTTTTGCTTTCATTCAATACTTTTAAATACATTAAAAACATTGCTCTACATACAAAGGTGAAGGAAAAGCATGTGACCATTTATCTTATTTTTCAGGCTGGAAAATGCAGCTTAGTGAGAAATGACTGACTTTCTTAAGATCATATACCATAGTACTCTCAATAGAAAACATTTAACCCTATCTCACATGGTTGATGTGAAAATCAAGTGAGAATATACATGAACATGTTTTTTGAACCACAAAGCAACAGACATTAAAAGAAATTGCTTTTGTCCTTTCCCCCTAAACCACACTGCTGTTACCACAGTCATCCAGGAAAGAAGAGAGAGCATTTTCTGGGGGGTGTGAGTCATTCGTCAGTATGAAAGCGTCCTTCCCAGAGAGAGTGCACACACTTAGGCAGACAGCTCTGATTTCCTGGAAGACATTCTGTCTGGCAGGGGGTAGAAGCAGGAGAAGGAGAAAGATGGAAAGTGAAGTGGGAGGGAATGACTAATCAACACTGGAAATAAACATATCCTCACGCGTCCATAGCTTATTCCTGGTAAAACCAAGGGCAAACCTGACAGGGGCCTGAAGAAAGCTAAACAATTCTGTTTTCTTTGCAACTGATCCCCTCGAGGTCATCTTACTTGGGATTCTGATTGGAAGAGGAGGTTCATTCTTTTTTTTTCATATCATATTTCTGCTGTTTCTGCCAATCCCATAACGCAGACAGCCAACCCCACTGAGTGTCACTTGGAGAGTTCACTGGCACAAGACTTCTGCTCTCTTCCAGATGTTAGATGAAGTTGGATGGGTTGGGTTCACCGTGGCCACCTAGCTGACTGCTTGACAGGTTCTACCACCAACAACAAACCCTGGCAGTCACCAGTCTCCCAGGCTGGATGCTGAGGGTGGAATGGGGATGCCTGCCGTGTGTTGGCAGTGCCTTTGCCAATGCATGCAGTGGACCTCCCTGAAGACCACGTCACTCCTGCTATAAGGAGGGCATCCGATCTGCTCTGAGTCATATCAAACACTAAGAGTTTAGAGCTTTTGTTCTCATCATCTCTCTCCCTTATCTACCCACCATGTTCTGCTGATTACTCTGTCAAAGAGTGTTTCTGTATTCATACATGCTTGCTATCTGAACTTACACTATGCAATTCTATTCCTTCTTTTCCCACTAGTAATTTCCTAAGTTTTTATGCTGTTTCGAACTCAGAATGTTTTTTCAATGACTATGTAGGAGAGGATACTGATCCAGGAATGAGAATATTAAGAATCTAATCCCAGCTTTGCCACAGACTTACGTGAATTTGTCATTTTCTTAGCCCTGTGGACTCAATTTCCTTATCTGTGACATGGGAATATCAACTGGCTTTCCTAACTCACAGAGATACTGTGAGGCTCCAAAGTGACACTGCATATAAACAATAGACTGTTAATATGCAAGAAATTGTTAGTATCCTAAAATGTATTTTTCAGAGCTATTTTGTATAGCAAGCAATTTTCTTTCACCTGTTACTTTCAAATCCTGCATTTGCAAGTTCTCTGCTACTTGGCTCTATTTTATTGGATCTACTTTGTTGGATTTATTCATTTTTGCATCAACACTAATCTTCAGGGTAATCTGTGACTGTCCATCAGTTCATCCTGACATCACCCCACCTCCATCCCCAAGGTTAGCACCAGGAGGTGTGCATGAGGCTTTCCAAATATATTTACCAATAAGCAAATTGCAGAAAACTGTTTCAAGGATAGCCACCAGCCTTGGCTATGCTACATTCCGAATTCCATTATTAGTAGGTAAAAGTCACTCAGTCGTGTCTGACTCTTTGTGACCCCATGGACTGTAGCCCACCAGGCCCCTCTGTCCATGGGATTCTCCAGGCAAGAATGCTGGAGTGGGTTTCCATTCCCTTCTCCAGGGGATCTTCCCAACCCAGAGACTGAACCCAGGTCTCCTGCATTGCAGGCAGGTTCTTTACTATATGAGCAACCAAGGAGGCATATTATTTGTAATACTTGCTTAAGTTTGTAAAGCAGCTTACAATTTACAGAGCATTTTCAAATTTACTTTCTCGTTAGAAACCCCCAACCCTATTGCTAAGGAAGCAAAGATGCCCATCTTACAGATGAGCAAACTGAGATGTGAAGAAGTTAAATAATTGTCAAAAGCCATGCAGCTGGTAATTGACAGAACTAGGCTGTATATTGTCACCCTGCTCATTTAACTTATATGCAGAGTACATCGTAAGAAACTCTGGGCTGCAGGAAGCACAGGCTGGAATTAAGATTGCCGGGAGAAATATCAATAACCTCAGATATGCAGATGACACCACCCTGATGGCAGAAAGTGAAGAAGAACTAAAAAGCCTCTTAATGAAGGTGAAAGAGGAGAGTGAAGAAGTTGACTTAAAGCTCAACATTCAGAAAACTAAGAAGCACAGGCTGGAATTAAGATTTCCGGGAGAAATATCAATAACCTCAGATATGCAGATGACACCACCCTGATGGCAGAAAGTGAAGAAGAACTAAAAAGCCTCTTAATGAAGGTGAAAGAGGAGAGTGAAGAAGTTGACTTAAAGCTCAACATTCAGAAAACTAAGATCATGGCATCTGGTCCCATCACTTCATGGCAAATAGAGGGAGAAACAGTGGCTGACTTTATTTTTCTGGGCTCCAAAATCACTGCAGATGGTGACTGCAGCCATGAAATTAAAAGACGCTTACTCCTTGGAAGAAAAGTTATGACCAACCTAGATAGCATATTAAAAAAAAGACATTACTTTGCCAACAAAGGTCTGTCTAGTCAAGGCTATGGTTTTTCCAGTAGTCATGTATGGATGTGAGAGTTGGACTATAAAGAAAGCTGAGCGCTGAAGAATTGATGCTTTTGAACTGTGGTGTTGGAGAAGACTCTTGAGAATCCCTTGGACTGCAAGGAGATCCAACCAATCCATCCTAAAGGAAATCAGTCCTGAATATTCATTGGAAAGACTGATGCCAAAGCTGAAACTCCAATACTTTGGCCACCTGATGCAAAGAGCTGACTCATTTGAAAAGACCCTGATGCTGGGAAAGATTGAGGGCAGGAGGAGAAGGGGACGACAGAGGATGAGATGGTTGGATAGTATCACCAACTCAATGGACATGGGCTTAGGTGAACTCTGAGAGTTGGTGATGGATAGGGAGGCCTGGCGTGCTGCGGTTCAAGGGGTCGCAAAGAGTCGGACACGACTGAGCAACTGAACTGAACTGATACTGATGATGCAGATCCATCGTATCTTGTTCCAAATCCAGTGCGTTCTCCAGTACTCCATTTGTTCTTTCCATTTCCAACCAGAACAAGCAACCCTTCATCCTTTCCTCCTGAAATCCTAGCAGCCCCTCTCTTCTTTTCATCATAGGCAGCTTCTACCTATAGATGTTCCAAAATGGAGTTAGATAGTTGGCAACTACTTTTCTCTGCTTAGGAGTATGCCATTGGCTTGACCAGGGTGTCTAACACTACAATGGCTCAGGTTCAGATCCACTTAGAGTCAGCATTTCCCAGAGAACAAAGAATGAAGGCTGCCAGACAAAGAAATGTCCAGCCGCTAGCTGTGTGATGGCAGTGGGTTGTGTGACTAAGCAAAAAGGCTTGGAGCTCCTTTTCTGTCCCCAGGACTCAGCCCCAGATATTATCATGGAAATGGTGATCACAGTGGCTACTAGGTGGCTCACGGGATGGGCAGCTAATGCACGACCTGCTCCTTAAGCAACCAAAAAGCTCACCAGGAAGTATTTGTGCTTCCTAAGGCCGAGTGCTGGTCCTCCTGCCTTAGTTGCCTCATCCAGACAGTAGAGAAGAGTGGCCAACGGGCAGGCTGACTGGTCAGCTTCCCCCAGATTCCGGGTAAAAGAAAGGACTCCAGTGCCCTATGTGCCTGAGATCCAAAGACACACCCCAAGGATTGTGCGGCTGTCTCCACATCAAAGAGGAAACCCAGACCTAGGGGACAGGGTGCCCTGAGGGTTTTTCTCAGTTCCCTGCTACCCCCAGGTCTAACTCCCTGTGCCCAGATTTTGTGATCCTATAGCGGAAGGTCCTACTTTTTTTTTTTTTAATTGGAGGATAATTACTTTACAATATTGTGATGGTTTCTGCCATATGCCAACATGAATCAGCCATAGGTATACACATGTCCCCTCCCTCTGAAACTTCCTTCCCACTTCCCTCCCCATCCCACCCCTCTAGGTTGTCCCAGAGCACCAGCTCTGGGTTCCCTGTATCATACAACAAATTCCCACTGGCTCTCTACTTTACATATGGTAATGTATAATGTTTCAACGCTACTCTCTCAAATCATCCCATCTTCTCTCTCCCACACTGTGTCTAAAAGTCTGTTCTCTATGTCTGCATCTCCACTGCTGCCCTGTAGATAGGTTCATCAGTACCATCTTTCTAGATTCCATATATATGAATTAATATACAGTATTTGTCTTTCTCTTTCTGACTTACTTCACGTTCTGTAATAGGCTCTAGGTTCATTCACCTCATTAGAAGTGATTCAAATGCATTCCTTTTAATAGCTGAGCAATATTCCATTGCATATATGTATAATTTCTTTATCCATTCATCTGTCAATGGACATCTAGAGTGATTCCATGTCCTAGCTATTGTAAATAGTGTTGCAATGAACATTGGGGTACATGTGTATTCTTCAGTTATGGTTTCCTCAGGGTATATGCCCAGTAGTGGAATTGTTGGGTTGTATGGTAGTTTTATTCCTAGCATTTTAAGGAATCTCCAGTTTGTTCTCCACAGTGGCTATTTCAATTTGCATTCCCACCAACAGTGTAAGAGGGTTCCTTTTTCTCCACACCCTCTCCAACATTTATTGTTTGTATACTTCTTGATGATGGCCATTCTGATGGGTGTGAGATGATACCTCATTGTAGCTTTGATTTGCATTTCTCTAATAATGAGTGATGTTGAGCATCTTTTCATGTGTTTATTAGCCATCTATATGCCTTCTTTGGAGAAATGTCCAAATCTTCTGCTCGCTTGTGGGTTGTGCTGTTTGCTTTTCTGGTATTGAGCTTCATATGCTTGTATATTTTGGAGATTACTTCTTTGTCAGTTGTTTCATTTGCTATTCTCTCCCACTCTGAGGATTGTCTTGTCACCTTGCTTATGGTTTCCTCCTTTGTACAAAAGCTTTTAAGTTTAACTAGGTCCCATTTGTTTATTTTTTTAGAGCAGGCTCCTGTTCTTTCTGAACTCTATTCTCTTACATTCTTTGCTCTGTCCCCACACCTCTTGTCCTCCCCGGATCTCACTCTCACCTCAAGCATTCTCACCTCTCAGCTTTTGCAAACACCATTCTATCCTCTTGGAAATCCTTTCTTCTTCTTTACTGATAGTCACTGGTTGAAGCCAAGTTAAAAATCTGTCTCCTGCATGAGGCCTCCTTTGACTCTTCCAGTTTTGGATGATCTTCCCCTTTTCCAAATTTCATTTCAAACTGATGCTTTACTTCCCTTCTAACTCTTCCGTGTTAGTTCTCACCCCTCCCTGCACCCTGAATGACAAGCTTCCCAAGAATAGGGATCATGTCTTACTTCTTTCATAACCTTTGGCTGACTGTGAACTCCGGGTACTTAGAATCTTAATAAAACTTCACCCTCGACAAGTACCTAGCCCTGGATGAACAGAAATGTTATAGGCCATGGTGACAGTTCTCAAAAAAATTGCAACCTGTTTTGGGAAAACAGGACATCAATGTGTTTACCCAGCACGAGACTGGCAGGCGGTCTGCAGCTCAATAAGACGTTGGAAAAGCAGATGAAAAGATTCCAGCTGTGTTCTGTAGACAACGGTGGTGTTAGAGGTCTTTCAAGCAAGAGAGGGAGGGGTGTATGAGGCAGAAGATTAATTTGGCTGTAGTCTTGCTTTCTTCCCTCAGTCTACAGGGCCCTTCTCACTATTCCTACAACCTTCAATTTTGCTCCCATCTTGAGGCCTTTGCACCTTATGTCTGGAATACTTTCCCAGTCTTTACAAGGCCAGTTTTTTTTTTTTTTTTTGCCTCCATCATTCAGAGATCTGTTTCAGTATCTCTTCTGAGATACTTTTCCTGACTCCCACCTAGAGCATCTCCCACGCTCCGTCACTCTCAGTGTTTGCTTGTGTGTCTGTCTGTCTTATTGAAGAACACTTAATTTACAATGTTGCCTTAGATTCCGGTGTATATCAAAGTGATTCAGTTATGCCTACATGTACTTGTTTTTTGGATTCTTTTTCATTATAGGGTATGTATATTTTTGCTTTTACTCAGAGTATTTCTGATGTTCTGAAATTACCTTCCTTCTTTGCTTGCCTGACTGATCTCTCTCCATCAAGCTCCATGAGTACAAGGAATTTTTTTGCTTATTCACCATCATTTCACCAGTGTTTGTATTAGTATTTGTCACATCAAAGGGTCTCTATAAAAATGCATTGTTTGGATGAACAAATGAGTGAATGAATGAATGTTTAGAATGGATTGTGAGAGAGTAGGGTTGGCAGAGGGGCAGAGCCAAAAAACAGTGGTGGCAGGAAGACCAAGAGAAGACTGTGATAGTTCAGCCCATGCTGGAAAAGTGGGAGGTGGGAGCAGGGGTTGTGGGTTGGGGGTTACTGTCAGGCCCTGGGAATAAAATGAATGGTGGAGAAAGGGGGAAAGCAGCAAGGACAAAAGGGATTTGCCAGGTTAGATGCCTGGGAGAACCATGGAACCAATAGTAAAGACAGAGAACAGACAGGAGATAAATAGTTTTGTTCTACTATAGCTTGAGAGCTGTATTTCTTAGAAACTTTGTAGTTTTATTTCTTTAATCAAATCATAAAACCACCACTGTGATGAAAGCAAAGAGGCTAGCCAATCAGAAATAGTCATAGTTTATCTGGTTTTGTTACTACTGTTCCTTGAAAGGGTAATTTACGTATGATAACATCCACTGTTTATTTAGTCCTTACTCTGCTTTAAGCATTGTTCTAAAGAATTACATGTGTTATTTCATGTTATCTTTAAAGCAATCCAATACATTAGGTTTTCTTATCATTCTCATATTCTATATGAGAAAACTAAAGCAGAGAGGGGTCAAATAACAAAACCCTGAAGCCAATAGACAATGCAGCAGGAGTTTAAACCCAGGCAGACTAACTGCTTGGGATTCTTTGATGACTCAGATGGTAAAGAATCTGCCTGCAATGTGGGAGAGCCTGGTTGGATCCCTGTTTTGGGAAGATCCCCTGGAGAAGGAAATGGCAACCCACTCCAGTATTCTTTCCTGGAATTCTTTGGACAGAGGAGCCTAGCAGGCTAGAGTCCATGGGGTCACAAAGAGCTGGATGTGACTGAACAACAGACTAACTGCTCATACCATTCCTACAGAAATTTATAAAATTAAAGATATTTCTATAACTTGGGCATATTTGTTATATCAAGATAAAAACTAGTTCCCAACAACAAAATCAAACCTGAAAATCACTGATCACATCCTGAACACATGAGGCCAAACAGGAATCTACTCATGAAACTGAAATTTGACATGTGAAAAACACATAAAAATATAAATAATTTGAAACAAAGTTCACAATCATCACTAAATGAACTTAAGGCGTTGGAACAGTCAGTCAGTTGGCCAAGGCCATTGCATGGTCCTGTGCAGGACCAACACCATTTCCTCTAGTGTCTGGGTTCAAGTTTCCAATCACAATGCTACTCTAAACAAGAGCAGTCCCCAGGATACAAAGCATGCTCCTAATTAAAACCCCTACTATAAGAGAAATGCCTGCAATATTTCAGACAAGCTGAGTTTCATATGAAAGTTGAATAAGAATTTGAAAGAGTTTGGTAGATGGAGGTGAGTTGATTGCCATAATAATAGATAATATTATCTTACATGTTCAGAATAGCCCAATGTCTTGATTTTACCCTGGCTTCCAGTCCCCTTGAAGCTGCTTCTTCCTTCAGTGTTACTCCTTTCCACCAGTAGGACCCTCCCTGGTAAAATGGGTCTCACGTAGGCAGCAGGGGCCCACCCCACAGCAGGCATCTACCTACCCGCCCGCAGTGACTGGGAGCACCCTCTGTGAAAAGATGTCCTACTAGAGCGAAACTTCAAGAAATGACCTCATATGATTTGTCCTGCTCATGTGCTAAAAGAGATGGTGCAGCTTCCACTTTCAGAAAAGTTCAGAGACAAGGTCCCTGGAGATCTTCCTCAACAGCTGTGAGGAGGACTTGGGAGGCAGGTACTCTGCTTGACTGTCCCCCTCCTGCTCCTTCCACATATTCACCCAGGGTCTGTTCATGGGTGGACAGAACACCATGGGGCTCCATGGCTCATGCTGGGGACCTCAGCCAAGCCTTCTTCAGGGATGACACTTCTGAACACCTTCTACAGATGACAGTCCAAGGGCTGATTAATGTGCCAACCCTCTGACATGCTTCTAGGTTTTAAAGCCAGGCTCCTTCTCAATCCCCTCTCAATCCCGGGATGTCCTGATTGCAAGGAGTGCGCCAGATGCCACCAGAGCCCTTGGGCCATGGGACCCATCTGTGCTTCAGGCCCTCTGGGTTAAGAGGGAGAGACAGACTATTCAGATCCAAGTACACAGAGGCCCAGTCAGACCCTCAGGGTAACTGTCTCTACATTGCAAGGTGTTTTGTAATAAGAGATCAACTTTGGGCAGAGGAGCCTTCAAAGACTGTCCCAAGGCCACAAAAACCATTATTGCCCATTAGCACAGGTGATTATACTAAATGAAAAGCCTGAAGATATAAGACTGGCATAGGCTGTTCTTCCTGATTTTACTTATCTTCACTAGAATCAGCTCTTCTGTACTGTTGCACGCTAATGTATGAAAAGGTGCAAACCGATTATTGCAACAAAAACAGAGTAAGTAAGCATATGCTTTGTTCTGACTCGTTTTGTTTGTTTGTTTTTTCAAAACAAATTCCTCAACCTTCTTTAAAATCAACCAGTGTTAACACTGTTAATCTTCTAGAGTTGTAGTAGTAGTGTTAGTCCCTCAGTTGTGCCGGACTCGGTGTGACCCTATAGACTGTAGCCAGGTTCCTCTGTCCATGGAATTCTCCAGGCAAGAATACTGGAGTGGGTTGCCACGCCCTTCTCTAGGGGATCTTCCCAACCCAGTGATGGAACCCGGTTCTCCCACACTGCAGGCAGATTCTTTCCATCTGAGCCACCAGGGAAGCCCTAATCTACTATACCCCAATATAAAATTAAAATTTTTTAAATAATAATAACTATTAAAAAGTCAACTGGTATTAGTAAGGTGTCATGTTAAGTATAGTAGGTCTTGATGAGATAGAAACCTCCTTTAAGATTACCAAGTTGACTCAGGAGGTAACTGCCTGCAACTTAAACTTCTCCCTCCACACCTCCTGGTGGCTGTCTGCCTCTAGGCCTTGGACAGATATAGCACCTAGCAGCAAGTCCATAGCAGAGAGATCAGCAGCCTTCTGGCCACCCAACGCTAGGGGCCTCTACTACCTCCTGACTCCTTACAGCTAGAAAACTAGAATTCTCACCTTCAATAAATGGGCCACCTTTGGCCCCTCCATGCATCCACAGTTCTGGTGAACACAGATGCCTCTCATCAGTCACAGCTGCCCTTCCTTGGCTGTCCCCACCCCCACTCACCTGTCGATGGCGATGGCCAGCAGGGCGTTGGTGGAGACGTAGAGAGAGACTGTGCGCAGATAGTTGACAGAGGCGCACAGTACGTGGCCGTGCTCCCAGGAGAGCTGGCGCGCCACGTAGTAGTCCATCTCAAAGGGGCAGCAGACGATGGCCACCAGGAAGTCAGAGATGGCCAGGTTGGCGATGAGCAGATTGGTGAGGTTACGTAGCTTCTTGTAGCGGGCCAGGGCAGCGATGAAGATGAAGTTGCCGATACCACAGACCAGCATAATACCCACCAGTGCCATGCCAATGACAATCTTGGCAGCAAAGAAGGTCCGAGAATTGGTCACATCCTCATCTTCATCCAAGGGCATATCATAGTCACCATAGCTGAAGTTGAAGGGGAAAGAAGCAGCTTGGGCTCCGAGGGGGTCAAGCTGAGGGAAATAGTTGGCTGACGTATTGGTGGCATTCTCACCCATGATTCCCATAGTGATCTCCATCTGGCTGGTTGAAGCCTTGAGCCACACTCTTGGGAATTCCTCTGGGGTGATGTTACTAGGCTGAGGTCTCCCTTTTCTGCTGAAACTCAGCTTTTCCTTCATGAGTCAGTGCGTCCCTGCAAACATCCATGGGGTCCAGAATCCAAGCTTCATCCTAAGCCTTTGAAAGACATTACACACAATCGGCACACAAAAGACATTACACACAAACCAGGCCAAATTTAAAACCATCATGTAACCTAAGCTGACCCATTAGCCACCTGCCCAGAGTGAACACTGGGTTGGAATAGAAATAAAGGAACCAGGGATAGAAAACAAAGGAATCCAAACCACATACCCACTCATTTAGGTAAGGTTAGATTGCTATAGAGACAACAGGCACCAACTCAGCTTATTTCCATTCCACTGAAGATTCTGAATGTTGCACTTTTTCTTAGGGGCCAAAGTAAGGAGTGTGGCGAGGCTGAAGAGAACCAAAGTGATCTGCTCCAAACTCCTTTCCTTGTCTCAACAGCCTGAACTATGTCCTTGTGAAATTGTCCCATTCTATGGCTTAAAAGAAATTGTTGTGAATCCCATTGAAGAAGCATGGCTTTGAGACAAACCTGACTGCTCTCCATGAGCTGGCCTCCTTCCTTCTGGCAAAACACTGCTCTAAAATCACAGAGCCTATGTGGCAGCTGCCTGCCCCTCTCCTCGCTGCGTTTCCTATTCCTACATCCAAGGCAGCTGAGACCCTAGAAGCCACACAGCATTTACCAAGGCCTGTCCCCAGACAGGGGCTGCAAGGTGAATTCCCAGCCTAATCACTGAGTGACTTAGAAAGGGGACACCGGAACAAAGTCCTTCCTGGGATAGTTGTGTGTCTTGAGATAAAGAGTTTAGACATCCTCCAGGCAAGAGCTCAATGATGTCTGTAAAGCACTGAGCTCCGTGGAGAGGGAGGGTTTTACACCCTAGGACTGCAAGGAATTACTAGTGAGGACCCAAGCCTCCTCGGTCAGCTGCAAGGAAGAGGAGGGTCCACCTGACCCAGATGCTGGGGCTGGGATATCAGGAGGGGTTGTCTGCTGCACCTATGGGGACAGAGAACCAAGAGTGAGCCAGAGTCCCCATGTCCCCTGCACTCTCCCTGCAGACCCAGTCCGCCCCACAGTCTGCAAGCATCAGACCAGGTTGCTGGGATAGAATAAGAAGGCTGGTGTCTGCAGAGCTCCGTGGAGGGCAGGAAATCTGGAGAGGGAGGGGAAATGTGGGAGTCTGAGGTTCCTGGGACAGGGAGACACAAGGAAGACTCCAAGGACCCCCAGGAGAGCTTGCTGTCCACATCCCCCAAAGGTGACATGCCTGGAGCTTACCTTTGGGGGTAGAACCAAAGTGCTTCTGTACCCTAGGGCAGCTCGGCCCCAGTTCCATCTCTCCCCCAACTCTTCGCCTCTATTTTCCTCAGATAGTTTTTCCCTCTTCTGAGCATCAGTTCTACCCATCTCAGGCCCTGCCCTTTGCCCCCGTCAGATGCAAGAAGCAGAATCCAGAGCCTAAATGGCAAAGGATGTCAGGCTTGCCACCTAGGCAGAAAGGACCCAGTCAGGGTGGGACAGTCCTTGTCCCTGGTGGGCCCTGTGTGTCTCCAAGACTGGGCATCTATGGAAGAGGCCCTGCAAGCTTGCTACCTGGAAGACTGAGTCACGTTTTTAAAACAAAGAGCATAAAAACTTCTTGGAGAGACCGGGTGTTAGGAGCTTTGGGATTTGGGGAGAAATTATCCAGCGATCTTTTTTCTCTCCTCCATCCCCACCTCCCCGAGAGGAAGCCCACTGTCACCTGGTGTCCTCTGGACCCCCAGCGTTTAGCGCTCGCCCCCACCTCCCCAACCCCGGGTCAGACCCCTCCCATCTCTGGAAGCCTCCCTTCGCAGCCCCTGCTGATAAGCCGTCTCCAGCTCGCAACTTGGTCCTCTGGAGCCTCAGAGGCTACACCTAAGGACAGAAGGAGCGGGCAGCCCGGCTCCCGAGAAGATATGAGCACGAGTGTGAGTCTCTTGGAAAGCCCCCTTCCCACTCAAAAGCCCCCGCGCCCCGGCGGCAGGGCAGCCTGGACTCGGAGCATCGCTCCGGAGGGCGCGCTCTGTACCTGATTCATCCCGGAATCCCCAGCCAGGCAGGTGAGGTCCTGGGCTCTTTAGCCCGGATCGGAGGGCACGAGCCGCTGCTCCCAGAAGCCAGCAGGAAGAGCACGGTCCCCGCTCGGGGCTTTCTCCTGGCTGGGTTAGGCAGGAGTTGCTCTCCCGCCGCCGCAGATCAGAGGACCGCGGCTCCGCGGCGAGGCCACCTCCGCCCCGCACTCGCTGTCCCCGCCCCGGGCCCGGGTGGCTGGCTCTGGGAGGCGTGCTCCTCCGGGTCCGCGAGGCTCCGGGAGACACCGAGGCTGGGAGGTCCGGGCTCCAGACGGGGCCACGTCGGGGCGCCCAGGCCAGCGCGCCTGGGGACCCGGGAGTCGCCTCCGGGCCGGAGTGTCGAGGACGCAGAGGCGAAGCTGGAGGCGAGGACACGCCGCAGGGAGCGCGCGTTCCCTGGGCTCAGGCTCCGGAACGACCGCCCGGGGCGGGAACAAGGGCGGCGGCGCTGGGAGCCCGGCTCAGCGCCGACTTCGAGGTGCCCACCCTGCAGTCCCCGGGGCTCGGCCGCTCACCTGATCTGCCCCGGAGCCACCGCCAGAGTGGGCGGTCGGGCTGATGAGCCGGCGAGATTTCAAAGAACCGGGAGGAGCCTCCCCTTCTGCCCACACCGCCCTCGCAGGACACACTAGGAGCGACCGGGCAAGCCCAACTGGACGCGGGGTCAGCTGCATTTCAGCCGTTTGTCCCCGGTGTTAGAGGCTCAGAGAACGGCTTTCCGGAAAGCAAGGAAGTTGGGGGGAGGGCAGCGGTGTGGATGCCGGAGCGAGAGGAGCCCCAACCATCTACCCATCCATCCACCCACCCATCCATCCACCTATCCACCCATCCATCCACCCATCCACCCATCCACCCATCCATCCGTCTACCTAGGGATATCTGTTCAAAAGGCTAGGATCCTCAGAGCTAACTTACAGAGCACTGATCTTCAAAAGTCTACAAATTTCTCAAGAACTTAAATATAAAATTACCTTGGGTAGTCTTTCCCTTCGCCAGGGGATCTTCCAAACCCAGGTATCGAACCCAGGTATCGAACCCAGGTATCGAACCCAGGTATCGAACCCAGGTCTCCCACATTGTGGGCAGATTCTTTCCCAGCTGAGCCACAGGGGAAGCCCTATTACCTTGCTGCTACTGCTAAGTCACTTCAGTCGTGTCCGACTCTGTGTGACCCCAGAGACGGCAGCCCACCAGGCTCCCCAATCCCTGGGATTCTCCAGGCAAGAGCACTGGAGTGGGTTGCCATTTCCTTCTCCAATACATGAAACTGAAAAGTGAAAGTGAAGTCACTCAGTCGTGTCCGACTCTCCGCGACCCCATGGACTGCAGCCTTCCAGGCTCCTCCGTCCATGGGATTTTCCCCGTCCATGGGATTTTCCAGGCAAGAGTACTGGAGTTGGGTACCATTGCCTTCTCCATAAAATTACCTTATGATCCAGCAATTCCACTTAGACAAAAATATCCAAAGCCGGGACTCAAATACCTGCACATGAATGTTCGCAGCAGCGTTGTTTATAACAGGCGAAAGGGTGGAAACAACCCAATCTTCATCAACTGATGAATGGAATTTTTAAAATGTGGTTATGCATACATTAGAATAGATCTCATCCTTGAAGAAAGGAAGGAAGTATAAAATGTTGAGGGAGAAATTGGACCCTTGTGTGCGGTTGGTGGAAACGTAAAGTGATGCAGCCACACTGGAAAACAATATGGCAGGACCACAAAAATTAAAAAAAAAAAAAAAAGAATTACCATATGATCCAGTAATTTCACTTCTGGTTATATCCCCAAAATTACTGAAAGCAGTGTCTGAAAGAGATATTTGTACCCCCATATTCTTAGCAAGGTTATTCACAACAGCCAAAAGGTGGAACCAGCCCAAATGTCTATCAACAGATGAATGCATAAATACAAATGTAGTTTATATTATACATACAACAGAATATTTGTCTGATTTTAAGAGGATGGAAATTCTGACATATGATATAATATGGATGAACCTTAAGGACATTATGCTAATTGAAATGTCAGTCACAAAAAGACAGATGCTGCATAATTCAATTTATCTGAGGTACCTAGATGCATCAAAATCATAGAGACCAAAAGTAGAATGGTAGTTGCCAGGGGCTAGGGGGATAAGCTCTGCCTTTTCTAAAGCCAGCTTGAACATCAGGGAGTTCACGGTTCACGTATTGCTGAAGCCTGGCTTGGAGGATTTTGAGCATTACTTTACTAGCATGTGAGATGAGTGCAATTGTGCGGTAATTGGAGCATTCAGGGGGATAAGCTAAGGGGCGTTCCTATCTAATACAAACAGGATTTTAATTTTGTAGCATGAAAAAAGTTCTGCTGGTGGATGGCGGTAATAGTTGCACAATATTATGAATGTACTTAATTCACTAAACTGCACACTTAAAATGGTTAAGATGGTAAATATTATATGTTGTTACTGTTTAGTCACTGTCATGTCTGACTCGTTGTAACCCCATGGACTATAGCCCACCAGTCTCTCTGTCCATGGAATTTCCCAGGCAAGAATACTGGACTGGGTTGCTATTTCCTTCTCCAGGGAATCTTCCCAGCTCAGATATCGAATTGGCATCTTCTCCATTGGCAGGCAGATCTTTACCACTGAGCCACGAGGGAAGCCCAAATATTATATGTATTTGACCACAATAGAAAAAAATGGGGCGAAGAAATGAAGTCTTGATACATGACACAATATGGGTAAATCTTGAAAACATGTTAAGTGAAAAAAGCCAGACACAACAGGACACACACATGACTCCACAAATATGAGGCACTACAGCGAGAGATTTATGAAGACAGACAATAGAATGAGGAGGAATAGCGAGTAATTGTTTAATGGACACAGAATTTCTTTGGGCTGATGACAAGGAAATGGATGAAGAAAAGTTATGACTAACCTAGATAGCATTTTCAAAAGCAGAGACGTTACTTTGTCGACTAAGGTCCGTCTAGTCAAGGCTATGGTTTTTCCTGTGGTCATGTATGGATGTGAGAGTTGGACTGTGAAGAAGGCTGAGCGCCGAAGAATTGATGCTTTTGAACTGTGGTGTTGGAGAAGACTCTTGAGAGTCCCTTGGCCTGCAAGGAGATCCAACCAGTCCATTCTGAAGGAGATCAGCCCTGGGATTTCTTTGGAAGGAAGGATGCTGAAGCTGAAACTCCAGTACTTTGGCCACCTCATGCGAAGAGTTGACTCATTGGAAAAGACTCTGATGCTGGGAGGGATTGGGGGCAGGAGGAAAAGGAGACGACCTAGGATGAGATGGCTGGATGGCATCACGGACTCGATGGACGCAAGTCTGAGTGAACTCCAGGAGTTGGTGATGGACAGGGAGGCCTGGCGTGCTGCAATTCATGGGGTCGCAAAAAGTCGGACACGACTGAGCGACTGAACTGAACTGAATTGAATGATTGCACAACACTGAATACACTTAATGTCATTGAATTGTACACTTAAAATTGTTTGAAAAAACAAACAAACATAAGCCAACGAAGAGCTCAGACCTCCTTAGCACCACATCAAAGTTTGGCCTCCAGTTGTCCATGCTGGAAAGGGGGCTTCCAGGGACCTGACCTTTATTCATTTCTGCCACTGTCATATTTTGGACGAGTCACAAAACCTTTCTGAATCTCCCATTCCTCATTAACTAAATGAATGAGCTGAGCTTGCCCTAGGAAATCACTGCCAGGTTCCAGCACTCCACGCAGTATCTTTCTCTGGTCCATATCCCACAATGGACAACTTCTGTTATTTCCATGAAACTCCTGTCTTTTGCAAAAATGTCACAGCCCTTTCACATCAGCGAGTCTCATGTCCCCTGGGACGTGGAACACCCTAGTGGTTAAAACCATGGCAGATGGAGTCAGCTGCCTCCTTTCTCCCTAGTACTGCACACAGGAGCTACATGACCCTGAACCATGTGCTAACCAAAACCTACTCTCTCATTTGTAAAATGGGGTGACAGAGCTCCTACAGCACAGGATTGAGGACTGGATACGGTGATGCAGGTAAAGTTGTGCCTGCTTGGCATAATACAGGCCCCTGATAAATGCCATCAGTTACTCTCACTCCGTGACTTTCCATGAATTGCCCTCTGAAGTCCTTATCAACCTTTGAGATCTTATCCATGTGTCACTCCTTCCAGGAAGCATTCCTTGATTCCCTCAAGGCTTTTCACACCTTTTCTTCCCACTTCGTGCCTCTCTTTGAATGTTCTGCTGTATACCAATTTGCTTTGTATCTTGAACTTTCCTGCAGAAGGGCTCTGTCTCATTCTTTTTTTTTTTTTCTAAATTGGGGTATAGTTGCCTTCTAAGGCTATGGTTTTTCCAGTAGTCATGTATGGATGTGAGAGTTGGACTGTGAAGAAGGCTGAGTGCCAAAGAATTGATGTGTTTGAACTGTGGTGTTGGAGAAGACTCTTGAGAGTCCCTTGGACTGCAAGGAGATCCAACCAGTCCATTCTGAAGGAGATCAGCCCTGGGATTTCTTTGGAAGGAATGATGCTAAAGCTGAAAGTCCAGTACTTTGGTCACCTCATGCGAAGAGTTGACTCATTGAAAAAGACTCTGATGCTGGGAGGGATTGGGGGCAGGAGGAGAAGGGGACAACAGAGAATGAAATGGCTGGATGGCATCACTGACTCGATGAAGGTGAATCTGAGTGAACTCTGGGAGTTGGTGATGGACAGGGAGGCCTGGCGTGCTGCGATTCATGGGGTCGCAAAGAGTCGGACACGACTGAGCAACTGAACTGAACTGCCTTACAATGTCGCTAGTTTCCGCTGTGCAATGAAGTGAATCAGCTACATACATATATATATACACATCGCCTGACTCTTGGATCTGCCTCCCCTCCCCACATCCCACCCATCCAGGTCATCACAGAGCGCTGAGCTTCCCGTGCTATACAGCAGGTTCCCACTAGCCATGTGCTGTAACATAGCAGGGCACGAGCGCCAGTCTCAGCCTCCCAGTTCACCCCCTCCCCCGCCCCATTCCCATGTCTGTTCTCCGCATCTGTACCTCTATTTCTGCCCTGCAGACAGGGGTACATCTGTACCATTTTTCTAGATTCCATATATGTAGAAATGTGGATGGACCTAGAGTCTGTCTTACAGAGTGAAGTAAGTCAGAAAGAGAAAAACAAATATCATTCATTTTTGAATCCTGTTCCATATTGTTTCTCAGACTTTCCTGATCATTAGAATCATTTGGGGTGTTAGTTAAACATACAATTCCCAGGTCCTGCCCCAAACAAAGGGACAATTGTTGACGTGTCATTCTAGATAACTTATATGTGTTCATTCCACATAGTATGTCTTCCTATTTATTCAAAAGCAAAGCATACTGTGCTTTAGTTATCTATTTCCACATTCCAAATTACCCCTAAACTTCAGAGCTTGAAGCAACAAACAGGTATGGTCTCACCTAGTTTCTAAGGGTCAGGAATTTAGGAGTGGCTTAGCTGGGCAGTTCCAGGTTCAAGGTTTATCTTGGGATTGATGTCAAATAGTTGGCCTGGGTGATACCTCATCCGAAGGCTCAACTGGGGTGGAGGGGATCCACCTGCAAGTTCACTCACAAAGTTGTCAGGCCTCTAGGTTTCACTGGCTGTTGCTGGAGACTTTAGTTCCTCCTATTCATGTGGGGCTCACCATAGTTCCTCCTATTCACAGTGAGGCCCAAGTGACCTCATTACATGTAGTTGACCTCTTTTCTGCAGTATGTATTTGTCACACACACACCTCTTGCCACAGTGTGGGAGGGGACCTCACAAGTGCATGAATACCGAGAGAGGGATCACTGGGAACTGGTTTGGAGGCCATCTTGGAAGCTAGGTACTAATGCAAAACTAGAATTTTCCTATTTCCCCAACAAAAACCTGACAACGAATGGTTCTTGAGGCTAACAAAATTAGCCACAATGAAGACTTTTTGACCTTCAGAGTAGGGAGGTAGTGGGTGGCTTCTGGAGTTGGAGTCAGGAGGGCATAATTGGAATGCCTTATTGGCCAGGACCCCCCTGGGGGAAACGGAAGTATTGGAGTCAGACACAGTCTGGCAGGTTCTATGCACTTCAGGTCTTGGTAGGGACTCCTTTGAAGGACCTGGTCCCTACAGATCAGTCTCTGCCAAAGGCTTCAACGGAGCTCCCTCCATCTGAGTAGCAGACATCCATCTGGCAGTCAGTTTTAATACTTCATTTCTGTGACAGAGTGAAACCCAGACTTATAGCAAAATTTGGAACTAAAAAGTTTTTTTTTTTTTTTTCAAAAAAAAAAAAAAAAGCTAAGGAACTAAGGAGAAGAAGGAAAGGTGTTCTAAAAATTTTGGAACTCCAATAATGTCATTTTTTTCCAAATTGGTGTCCCAAAGATACCAATGACCTGGAAGGTTTTTGTGNTTTTTTTTTTTTTTAAAAAAAAAAAAAAAAAAAGCTAAGGAACTAAGGAGAAGAAGGAAAGGTGTTCTAAAAATTTTGGAACTCCAATAATGTCATTTTTTTCCAAATTGGTGTCCCAAAGATACCAATGACCTGGAAGGTTTTTTTGTGCGTGTGATTAGAGTCTGCTGCCACAAAGGGCACATGCTTTGCCTCATCCCACCTACAAAGCAAGTCACAATACCTGAGAGAATGTCATTCCAGGGAGGCCTCACCAAAGAAAACCGGAAGAAAGAAATGGCTTGGAAAGTATTTTTTTAGTGCTTTTAGGTGTCCCTCACCCCTAAATAGGAGAAGGCAATGGCACCCCACTCCAGTACTCTTGCCTGGAAAATCCCATGGACGGAGGTGCCTGGTAGGCTGCAGTCCATAGGGTCGCAAAGAGTCGGACACGACTGAGCAGCTTCACTTTCACTTTCCACTTTCATGCACTGGAGAAGGAAATGGCAACCCACTCCAGTGTTCTTGCCTGGAGAATCCCAGGGATGGGGGAGCCTGGTGGGCTGCCATCTCCGGGATCGCACAGAGTCGGATACGACTGAAGCGACTTAGCAGCAGCAGAAGCAGCACCCCTAAATAATGTTCTTGAGCTACCTTGGATTTTTGTCCTCTCCTATTCCTGGTGACTCGGATGGCAAAGAATCTGCCTGCAATGCAAAAAACCTGGGTTCGATCCCTGTGTTGGGAAGATCCCCTGAAGAAAGGCGTGGCAACTCACTCCAGTATTCTTGCCTGGAGAATCCCATGGACAGAGGAGCCTGGTGGGTTACAGTCCATGGGGTTGCAAAGAGTTGGACACAACTGAGTGACTTACACTTTCACTTCACTTCATTCCACTAGTAGGAATCATCCCAAAGGCTTTTTGAAATTGCATTTCTTCATCATATTATTCTATAATTAAGTTCATTGGTTTAGACATGAAAAATTAACATCTTGGGGCTTTTTTCAGCCATGCAACTCCCATGATGCTCCAGCAAATGCCACTTAGAATCCCAGCTCAGGGAGGGCTTAGAGGTCATTCTGTGAGCACTCATATTGAGAAAGGAGCAAACCCATGCTCAAGAGGGAAGGCCTCTAGACCAAGGGAACAGGCTGACTTCAGATCTCAGATTGGAATCCAATCTTCTTAACTTCAGTTCAACCCCTGCCTCCCTGGCCAGCCATACCCACAATACACATCACTACCTATTCTCAATTTGCCCCTCTTTCCACGATCCTTGGCTCCAGGGTTCAGCCACAATTCCTCCTGTCTGGCAAATTTACTAAAACAGCTTATTTTCTGCTTTCATCAGATTTGTTCTCTGGGCTCATTCTGTGCCATGAAAAAAATGAAGGATTCCTGGAAGACACCCAGAGCTGGCTCAGAATTCAACCTGCCTCCTTTTCCAATGACCTCCCCTATACTCAAGCCAGCAATGCTTGATCGGCTTCCCAAAGCCCACTCAGCAGGTCATTTGGAATGCTCTCTGCCTTCCTCTCCAGCTCCCCAAATCCCTCAGGACAAGATGTGAAGAGAGGTTCAGAGACATGCTCTCATTCCCAAACACACCAAAGATATCAAATCTCTTGTTAATTTAATTGGTTTGATGCCATCCCTGACAACTTTTAGTGGTTGACAAAACTATCATATGTTTATCTGGAAAAGTAAACAGATTATGGCATACAAACATGTTTTGCAAAAGAAGAGAAATAAGAGGAAATTTTACCTGTTAATATCAAAAATATGAAAGTTCAAGAAGGCAGCAGGCAATGAGTTTGAGCAGAAAGTGTGCGCACTGTTAAGAACTAGATACATCCCAGAGTTTCTGATGGACAGGGAAGCCTGACATGCTGCAGTCCATGGGGTCACAAAAAGCTGGACATGGCTGAGCGACTGAACTGAACTGAATTGAGCCTTGTGTTCGGGCTTCCCAGGTGGCACAGTGGTAAAGAATCCATCTGCCAAAGCATGAGACAGGTTTGATGCCTGGGTCAAGAAGATCCCCTAGAGGAGGAAATGGCAACCAACTCCAGTATTCTTGCCTGAGAAATCCCATAGATAAAGGAGCCTGGTAGGCCACAGTCCATGGGGTGAGCATACACACACACACAGCCTTTGTCTTACTAAGTACACTGTACTCATATTGTCTACTAGTATTCTTTGTTTTAGATAGTTCATTCTTATAGTTTCTTCTAAGGAAAACAATAAATATTCATAACACTATAGAATAACAAAATGTTAGAAAAAACGCCAAAGCCATCAAAACTGGGCCATCAGTCTCCTGGGCTGTCGTAGCAGAGTACCACAAACTAAGTGGCTGAAAGTGACAGAAATTTATTCTCTCATAGTCTGGGGGCTAACGTCTGAAGTCAAGGTGTTGGCAGGCCCACGGTCCCTCTGAGTCTCTGGTTGGAATCCTTCCTTGCCTCTTCCTAGCTTCCAGTGGTGCCTGTCAAGCCACGGTGTTCCTTGGCTTGCAGCTGCATCACGCTCATCTCTGCCTCCAGGGTCACATGGCCTTCTCCTCTGTGTGTCTCTGTCTTCATATGGCATTTTCCTCTTGTAGGGGCACTAGTCATACTGGATGAAGACTCACCCTAATGACTTCATCTTAGCTTGATGACAGCTGCAGAGACCCTATTTCAAATAAGGTTACATTCCCAGGCACTAGGGGCTAGGTTTTCAAAATATCTTTTGGGAGGACACAATTTAACCCAAAGCAAGTATATTGTGATGCATTTATGTATGATGGAATACATTTAGCTGTCAGAAATAGGACTGTGAAATGAATCTATGGTGTTATGAGTCAGGACAGAAGGACAGTGGTTACCTTTGGAGAAAGAAGATCACAGGCAAGAGCCATCTTGAAGGTTTTGGGGGTGCTAGTACTATTCTTTTTCTTGATCTAGTAGCTGGCTACATGTGTTCAGTTGCAAAAATTCAATTCATCCATAAGTACTTATGTACTTATGTCATGTACATATTTCTGAATGGACAGTATATTTCAGTGAAAAGTTACTTAGGACATAGTACTGTAAAAGGATATTGATTGACATGGAAAGATAGTCATGATGGATTACTGAATGGAAAAACATCAGGGGAAATATATGCATCCTCTAGAGAAGAAAATGTCTTTACAATTGCTAACACTCAACTCAGAATGGAAAGAAAATACAAGTGTTTGCTCCCTCATTTCAAATATTTTTATTTTTCTTATTTTTAAATGAATCTATATTATTTGTGTAATGCTTTAAATTTTATAAATGAGAAAAGAGTGAATTAATCAATACAATGAATAGGAGAATCAACTATTAAGGGAAATCATTAATTTAGATCTTTATTTCACACTGTATTCTAAAATGCAATAAGGAAAGATTAAAGAGTTAAATTCAAAGAATTAAAAACTGAAAGAATACACTGATAAAAAAATTTATGAAATTCATGAGATTTCAGAGTAGTGATGGTGAAGGAGATGTGTATAAGAGACAGGTCGGACACGACTGAGCGACTGAACTGAACTGAATTGAATGATTGCACAACACTGAATACACTTAATGTCATTGAATTGTACACTTAAAATTGTTTGAAAAAACAAACAAACATAAGCCAACGAAGAGCTCAGACCTCCTTAGCACCACATCAAAGTTTGGCCTCCAGTTGTCCATGCTGGAAAGGGGGCTTCCAGGGACCTGACCTTTATTCATTTCTGCCACTGTCATATTTTGGACGAGTCACAAAACCTTTCTGAATCTCCCATTCCTCATTAACTAAATGAATGAGCTGAAGATGGTGAAGGCTTTATGAAGTAAAAACAAAAAGGTAATAGATGATCTCCAAAGCCATGGATAGATTAAAAACATTTGAAAGTCAGAAAAACTATAAACAAAAGTCAAAACTAAATGTCAAACTAGGAAAAATATTTATGGCAAATATTGCAAACAAAAGGTCAAGATTCTTGATATATGAAGTACTGTTACATTATAATAAGGAAAAAGCTGGTATCTGGAAAGAATAATGAGCAAAATATACAAATAGACAAGTCATGAAAAGAAATGCCAGTAACAATAAAAATGTATTTTAAAGTGCTTACTCTACCAGTAATCAAAGAAATTTCATCTAAAAACAATGAGATGCAGTTTTGCCTCTCCCCAGTTAGCCACAATCACAGACTGTAAAACTGGAAACTGGATCAGTAGCTTAATTTAAGAATTCAAACAAACCCTCTTACTTTGAGACTATCTTAAGCTTTCTCTGATTTTTCAGCCTTTCTTGCATTCTGCCAAGAGTTGCTTTATAATAAATGTGAGTTGATTCAGTTGATTTCACACAACCATTTTTCCCTCTTCTGATTTTCGATCTGCCTAACATTTGCTTGAATTGCAGCCACAGGCACAGAGCCAAGAAGATGATGTCATTCTAAGTCAAGTATCAGAGTTCTGTGCTTCTTGTACTCGTAGAGAAATGCACAGGAGAAGGTGTAATTGATCTTTTACATGTTTTACTGAATAATGTACAAAACTGCCTTATATTCAGAGCGTTTTCAAGTTATGTGTGTGTGTGTGCATGTCTGTGTGTGTGTGTCTGTGTATGGTTTTGCAAGGATGGGTAGAGGAGGTGGGAGACAAGTGACGTACACAGCAACCACCTGGAAGCACTTTTATTACTGGCCAAAAGCCAGACCGTAGTGATATAGCTCATCTAATGAAACTGCTCTTGATGTTAATTAACCAAAAGGGTGAAAGGAGGGAATACTGAAACAAAGTACATGACTTTTTGTAATTTGGGTAAAGTAGAGCACACGCCATGACCTAGATGGAAGGGTCTGAGAAAAGTTGAAGCTGTTCAGACCAAAATGCTATTTTGTATGGCAGAACTTCATCTCCTCAGCTTTTTACCTGTTGATGACATTGCCTCATCCAAGCTCAGGTGTGTCTCTAGACTCCATGCTCACTTGCACCTGCTCGTGCACTCTCTCTCTCCCCAACATCATATACTGTTCTCAAGAACAAAGAAATGTGTGTTCTCAAGAACACACATATATGGTGTTTAATTGGGCACAGTACATAAAATATGTATTTTCAGGGCCTTTAAGTTTTGTCTGTGATCACAAAAGTAACATTTGTTGTTGTAAAACAAAATCTCAAACCATATTAAGTATAGAAAATGCAACTTCTCACACTTACCTTTATCCTTAATCCCATTATTAGCAGTTTGGTGTAGGTATTTTCCTAAGAACAGAGTGTCTTAAAATCATTTTATACAGAATTTATTAATATAATGCTAGCATATGTCAATGTATTTTAAAATACAAGTAGACAGTAGACTATAAAGTCACAAATGTTCAAAACACACACCTCATGGGAATTCCCTGGTGGTTCAGTGGTTAGGACTCTGTATTTCCACTGCTAGGGCCACAGGTTCAATCCCTTTTCAGGGAACTAAAATCCTGCTTGCCACAGGGTGCTACCAAAAAAAAAAAAAAAAAACCACCGAAGGGCCATAGCATTAGTCTAACATTCTACTGGTGAACATGGTTTGTTAGAAGACTCTCTGTGTATGCTTTTTTAATAAAGAAACCAGGTAGAAGACTGTGCAATCTGCACTTTGGTAGAATTCCAACCTCAGACTATTTTCCCTGGAGAAACTGTCTCCTGGAAGCCATGAAGAAAAGACAGGAATGCAGCTACTCTGCATATCAGTTTTACTCAGGCAGGAAATTGGTGAGCCTCGGACCTGCAGGAGGACAGAACTTGAAGCATGTGGCCAGAGGCATGGAGAGGCCATAGGTAAGGTCCAGTGGTAGAAGTGAACTGCCCTGGTCTTAGAGAGACAAGATGGTTATGTGGTCAGACCCTTCCCCCACTTTCCTCTGATGATGGTGGAAATGACTGAGCACAGGCTTCGTGGGTGTTGGAGTCCCAGGTTCTAGGCAGCAGGCCTCAGTGCCACCTCTAGCCAAGACAGCAACTAGAACTGACCCTAGGCACCCAATATAAGGGAGAGATGCATTCTGGCACTGGAGGCAACAGTGAGGAAGACAGGCTCCTGGTGAGAGTCTCTGAGTTTCATGGATTAAGCAGTGACAGTCACAGAACTCAGCTCCACACCCTGGAGGAACCGTCGGGTAACAGTGTGGAGTCCTCCAGCCTCTAGGGGGCACATCTGAGTTCTGACTCCAGTAGCTGGACAGGAGCACACAGAACAGGGCTTTGGATACAAAAGTATCCTGGGGAATCCTGGACTTGTTCCTGGAGGGAATGACAAGAAGGAAATTCTCACAAAGGACTGACATATAGGCTCACTGACATTTACTCTGAATTGTAAAAGGACTAGACCTCACTTTGGACTCCAGTCTAATGATGTGAAGATGCCAGGGAATTTACATATATATACTTCTATAAGATAATAATATATCTTGTGTTCTGTTCTTCAGTTTGCTTTATTCACTTATCAATGTGATCCTTTCCATGCCATTGTATATATAATAGATTTACTCCATCCTTTTTAGCTGCTGTATTGTGTTCCAGTGAATGGATATACCACATTTCTTTATATAATCCTTTACTGATAGATATTTATGCTTCCAGTTTTTCACTATTACAAACTGTGCTTGCGCACATCATCTTCTCCAACACAGCTGTTTTATAAAGGATGTTTTCAATGTATTATGGAGGTAAAGCTACAAGCCTCATGATTGATCCTCTGTAATAGAATTTTAGGAACTTGCTAGTTATTGGGAAAGGTGTGTGGGGTGTAGACTCACCCTTCCTCAGACCCCAGACACTGGGAAATAAGTCAGCTCCCTGACTTCCTGCACTATCCTTCCAGATCAAGGGCTTCCCTGCAACTTTTCTCCAACCTGCCAAGCTGCTGAGCGAGACTGTTCAGGGTGTATGCTACACAAAGTAGCTGGACAAGAAAGCACACAGAGACTGAAGCCCTGCCCACACACCTCATGCCAAGCTGATGGCCTTCCTGTGGCCCGAGTCCACCCAGAGGAAGGAGTGACTTTATGCAAATGAAATGCTAGCTGTGGCCCAGAGTCTGTCTACTGGATCAATCTTGCTCCTTAAAAGTCAGCTTTATCAACTCAGCATGCCAGTTGGTCATCTGCATCCAAGTCTGTATTCCTCTATTCTACATTCAGTTGGGTAAAGGGGCTCCAGGAGTGGTGCATGTGTGCTAAGTTGCTTCAATCATGTCTGACTCTTTGTGATCCCATGGACTGTAGCCCATTAGGCTCCTCTGTCCATGGGATTCTCCAAGCAAAGATACTGGAGTGGGTTGCCATTTCCTCCTCCAGGGAATCTTCCCAACACCAGGGACCCAACCAGAGTCTCTTATTTCTCCTGCATTGGCAGGCAGGTTCTGTACCACTAACACCACCTGGCCAGAAGACTAACATGCTGTAGTTAGTACAGTAGTTTGTACAGTAGTTCAAATTTCTACTTTGTTCTTGTCTGGGTGGTGGTGTATAGCTTGCCTACCTTCTCTGGGATTCTGCTTTGTCATAATCTCTAAGAATCTCCCAGGTCCCCTCAAGTTCTAAAATTACATGATTTCTTGTGGCATCGAGTTTGAGAAATTTGTTCTGCCAAATTTGTTCCAACTAATCAGATGATCTTCCTGGGCTTTGAGATCATGGCCCCCATCTCTGAGTGGCTGCTGGGAGAAGCTGGAGAGCACACGTTTGTCAAGTCAACCACACTCTCACTGAAGCCATCCACCTTCACTTTCACATCCTTGAGACCCTGGTGCATGTCCCTGAAGATGTCCTGTGGTTGCCATGGGATTGTACCCTGCTCAACCTCCCAAAACTTCCAGTGGTACAAAACTTTTGTAGCCAGAAGATGATTTGAGTAGATTTCTGGTTCTTCAAAGACCTGCTTGATATGGGCAGTCTGCTGCTCTGCACTGCTAGAAAGCTTCAACTACTCATCAGTGTTGTCCTCTAGGATGTTTGTACAACCTCAGTCTGTTATGTAAACTCCAGAATCTTCTGTCATGGGTGAGTGGCAGCAGCTTTTGTGCACTGAGTGTCTGGTAGTCTATCCATGGAGTCCACTGGATGTTGCCATTAGGGCTAGTGGAAATCTGGGCAAGGCTCCTTACTTCCAACTACTCCAGTCACTTTTGGTTGAAAGGCATCAGCAACACAAGCTGTTTCTGCCATTGCTGAGCTGGTAGAAGCATCAGTCATAGACAGACACCTGGGCTGGCCTGACTATAACAACTGCCATCTTCTGGCCAGATACCTATTGATTTGGTGACTTCCCCTTGGGGTCTCTGGCTTGCTCCGTCTACTGTGAAAATTCACCTCTTTCTTTGTCTTGGGTGGCAGTTGGATCTGCTGTGGGACTTATTCAATGCTGTGAGGATGACGGAGATACCATCAGTCTCAGCACATGCATTCTTGCTTTCCAGATCAATTTCAGGCTCCGGGTCTGCCTGAATTGGGTGCATATCATGTGGAGACACTGAAGACCTCCTGCCCTGGTGTGGAAAGAGATCCTTCAAGCCTTGGCCAATCACATTCAGTTCAGTTCAGTTCAGTCGCTCAGTCGTGTATTGCTCTCCAAAAACCATTTCGGGTCATTTTAATGATGTATGTTCTGAGTCTGTCTGCCTTCTGGCTCCTTATCTGCAAAGCAGTAAATGTGGCATTTTCTACTTTGACAATTTTTGATGCTATTTTTCCTTTCTCTCTCTTCTCCTCATTAAAGAAGACTTGCAGCTAAGTCACCCTTCTCTGACTGGACACTGTACCAGTGGTCCAGGCCCTCCACCACCTTACCTTCCAAAACATACCCTTCGGTTCTTTGCAACACGTTGTGTCTTTGACACTGACTGGCAGCATGAAAGCTTTCACCTGACTCAATGAACAAGTACTCTTCTACTCTTCTCAACAGACAGCTCACTCTTTCAACAAGTACTCTTCTGCTAATGACTTAGCAGTGTGAGTGTGCAATTAGACTATACTTGGAGGCAGTAACAGGAAACAATAAGCCACACTAATTGCAAAATTCTTTGGCTCTGTTTTTGATTCCATGGTAGTAATGTGGAGAAGAGTGGAAACTGAACTAAATGTAGGTCTGGCTCTAACTCTGCCACTAACTAGCGGTATGACCTCGAAAGTGCTACTTTACCTTACAGGTCTCAATTTTCTCACTCATTCAAAAATATCTCTTGAGTACCTTTCATGTGCCAGGTGGGGCTTCCCTGGTGGCTCAGACAGTAAAGAATCTACCTACACTGTAGGAGACCTGGTTTCGATCTCTGGGTCAGGAAGATCCCCTGGAGAAGGGCATGGCCACTCCAGTATTCTTGCCTGGGGAATTCCATGGATAGGGAAGCCTGGTGGGCTACAGTCCATGGGCTCACAAAGAGTTGGACACGACTGAGCGACTAACACACACACATGCACGCATGCACACACACACACATATAGTAAGTTTATCACAGGCAAAGAAAACACAGTCCAGATTTCTTTGCTGATGGGTAACACAAAGAAAGAAAGAAAAATAAGAAATATAGGGAAAAAAAAGGAATGAAGGAAGAGAAGAAAATAAAGGAAAAGATGGAAGAGAAACAGACAGCTCACTCTTTCAACAAGTACTCTTCTGCTAATGACTTAGCAGTGTGAGTGTGCAATTAGACTATACTTGGATGCGGTAACAGGAAACAATAAGCCACGCTAATTGCAAAATTCTTTGGCTCTGTTTTTGATTCCATGGTAGTAATGTGGAGAAGAGTAGAAACTGAACTAAATGTAGGTCTGGCTCTAACTCTGCCACTAACTAGCGGTATGACCTCAAAAGTGCTACTTCATCTTACAGGTCTCAATTTTCTCACTCATTCAAAAATATCTCTTGAGTACCTTTCATGTGCCAAGTGGGGCTTCCCTGGTGGCTCAGACAGTAAAGAATCTACCTACACTGTAGGAGACCCGGTTTCGATCTCTGGGTCAGGAAGATCCCCTGGAGGAGGGCATGGCCACTCCAGTATTCTTCCCTGGAGAATTCCATGGATAGGGAAGCCTGGTGGGCTACAGTCCATGGGCTCACAAAGAGTTGGGCACGACTGAGTGACTAACACACACACACGCACACACACACACGCACACACACATGTAGTAAGTTTATCACAGGTAAAGAAAACACAGTCCAGATTTCTTTGCTGATGGGTAACACAAAGAAAGAAAGAAAAATAAGAAATATAAGAAAAAAAAAGGAATGAAGGAAGAGAAGAAAATAAAGGAAAAGATGGAAGACAGTATAGGGTGTGGGGTGGAGAGATAAATTAGGAGTTTGGGATTAACATATACACTCTACTATATATAAATAAAAAGATAAACATCAAGGACCTGATGTATAGCACAGGGAACTATATTCAATATCTTATGATAACTCATAACAGGAAAGAACTTGAAAAACAATATACATATATATGAAATATATATAAGATCTATATATATATCTGAATCACTTTGCTATACATCTGAAACTAACAAAACAGTGTAAATTAACTATAGTTCAATTTTTTAAAAAAGGTCAAAAAAGGAAGCAAGTAAGTACATAAATTATCACAAATTATAAAAGTTTGCATTTTAAGCATTTTCTTTATCTATAGAATTATTTATTCAAAAGAAATCTACCATGGCAGCCCCTGAGCTGTCCTGGCTGCTCTCACCTCTCTCACACGTGGCTCTTTGACCCTGCTCAGCCCACACCTGCCTTCTCATGCTAAACTCTCTTCCACCTCAGGGTCTCGGCACTTGCTGCTCTTCGGCACAGTGCTGCTTGTAGCACCCCCCCTCCATTCTCAGATGGCCTGATCCTTCATTTCCTTCATATATTTGCTCAAATGTCACCTCATAAAAGACATCTCTGGTAATACTATCTAATACTATCTAAAAATAATTCTGTGTCTTCTAGTACCCTACCTTATCCTGCCTTGTTTTGCCATTTTTTTTTAATTTAATTATAGAAATTATGGACTCATTCTTTGTCTCATGAAAAGTAAATTTCATGGCAAGGAGTTTGTCTTCATTTCTAAGTTCTTAGCTGCTAGTACAAGGCCTGTGGCAGAGTAGAAGCTCAGTTAATATTTGTTAAATGATCATGGTGGGAAAAAACTAATATGGAATTAATTTTGTTTGAAACATTAGGGAAGGAAGCTAAGTCCTACACCTTCCTTTCCCTCCCTATGTAGCCCCTGAGGATCTAACATTGAAGGATTCCATGAAATCATTCATCAGGAAAGAGGTCCCACATGTTAAACTTTATTCACTGTTCATTTTTTTAAATTCCAAAAACAGGTACTTTGATCTAAGAATTATGTTAATAGTACAAATGTAATTATGTATTCTGTCTTGCAGTTCACGGTCTGCCTATGAAAACATTACTCACAATGTTAATGATAAGACAGGTGAGTTGGGAAGACGCAGAAGACAGAGCAGGTGCCTGGAAGATAACCTAAAAATCCTCAGCTATAAAAGGCATATTTACTTCTCAATTTCAAATTCTGTTATAAGGATGAAATGAGAAAATGGATATGACATTGCCTGACATACTGAAAAAATCTCCAAATATTTACTATTGGTATGGTTATTCAAGGTCAGAAAGCATATCACCAAAATGAGAGTAAGTAACTCCAAAAGTATGTCCTTCCAGGAAAGCAATGAAAAAAAATGTCCTAAACTATCAGAATTAGCTTTTGATTAGGAAACTAATAAAAGACATGCAATAAGATAGGGAGCACTTATTTAAGAAAAACAGCTAGCATTCTATGTTAGAATGGTGAGCTTTGTGGTGTTTTAACTTACCCTAGCCCAATCCTTTACTCACTAACTAGCTCAGTAACAGCCTTGAAAATAACAGTCCACATTCTCAGTACCAGAGGGAGCAGAACAAGCCCCATTCACAAAGAACTGTCATTATTTCACCAACTAGTGCCTCCTTGGAAGATTGCTTGAAAGGCTATCTTCACCTCACTTGACTTAAAACTCACCTAGTACTAAAGCCACTACCCAGGGAACATTTGTCAAAAATAATTATAGGGAAATATTTTAGCCACTGCTGCCTGAGACAATAGATATAAGTTCAGCAAACAACAGACTCAACTCAAAGCTTGAAAAGAAAGAGTAAGGAAGGAAGAACTTTGCAAAGTTCCTAAATATTTCTGGGAGTATAGAAGGCCACATACATACCCAGAGCTGTGTACCTGTTCAAGAGAGACCCAAGAAGGCCCTAGCTCTTGTTTCTAGCAGACTTTGAGATTCTGCACAAGCAAAGGTGAAACCTAGGACAGAGTTGTAAACTCCCAGACAGGATGTTGAAGGTATGCCTCAAAGCACATAAACCTCAAAGGACAGAGCTGTAAACTTCCAGATAGGATGTTGAAGGTATGCCTCTGAACCCCTATCTTCCACCTGCAAATAACATGTCTAAAAAGTGGCTGCTCCTTCAGTCTTGGTCCCAAAATGAGAGGACAGAGAAATCTAGATCTTTCCCACATGCTGTCAAGTCCAGCACAGCCCAGCAGCATCAAGCAATGCCACAGCAACAGACCCACAAGTGAAAAGTAACTGTTTGGGATTTGAGCTACTAAGCTTTGAGGTATTTAGTAATGCTCCATTATTGCTGCAAACGCTGACTAATACAGTCTGAAAGGTTCACAAAGACGAGCAGCATGAAATGCTGGGGTATCTAGAAATAATCCCTGAGAGCCCACCTAGGGCCAGTTTTCTACTGCTTCAGTGACAAAGCATCACGAATTGAGTGGCTTAAAAAACAGAAATTGATTGTCTCACAGTTTTGGAAGCTTTGGGAAAAGCTGTAAGAATTTTTGGTTCCAGGTGTTTAAGAAAATCTCTGCCCAAATCATTAGGTAATCAATAAATGAACAGATCAGAAACATCAGTACTCATACACAATGAAGAATACAGACTTTACAGAATTTGTTCAGAAAAGCCACTAAAAAGACCAAAAGTAGAGCAAGCAATAACAACAACAAATTCTAAGGAAAGAGGAGAATTTGATTTCCAGAGTTGCCCATGTAATATTCAAAAATTGCAGTTTTCAATAAAGTATTACAAAGGATATGAAGAAATAATGCCCAGTGATATATAAAAGCATCAATAGAAACTATACCTGAGGAAGTCCAGATGTTGGACTTACTAGACAAAGATTTAAAATCAGCTGTTTAATATATATTCAAAGAACTAAAGGGAACAGTAGAGAAAGAACAAAAGAAACTAAAAAGAATGTATCTCTTCAAATACAGAATATTCTGGAATTGAAAAGCACAGTAACTGAAATGAAAAATTCAATAGAGTAGCTCAGCAGCAGATTTGAACAGGCATGAAACAGGGTATGGCCAGTGGACCAGCATCTTCATGCGGCACAAAAGCCCAGCATCATGGAACCTTTGCAGGAAGGATTGAGCTCCAGTTCACAAGTCAGTAATTTGAGTAATCAGCAGGCAAAAGCTTCAGCAAAATTAGTAGATCATTTAAAATCCCCTGTAGTCTTTTATTCATTCAGTTTCATACCCCCTCCCCCACAGAATTTTTAGATTAAAAAATAAAAGCAAACCAAAACAAACAAAACAACACCAGCATTCAAAGTCAATATTTTACCTACACACAGTGTTTTTACCTGAGGCACATTTCTGGAAATGGAGGGGACTGACTCTCAAGGGGAGAATCCAGGTTTTTCTACAGTGTTATCTTCCTTCCTGATCTGGTCACCTCTGGAGCCAGATGCCAAGGTTTGCTAAGGAAGGAGCAAGTGTTCATTGAGCACCTGTTATGTGCCAACACTGTATGTATACACATTACTCACTTACTCCTCACAATTTTAGGAGCCAAGTCCACTTATTAGTTCCTTTTCACACTGAAAAAAAAGAAAGCCACACAGGCAGTAAATGGCAGAGCCAGAATTCAACCTTATGCTTCTACAACTTCAAATTTATGTCCTTCCCATTCTTGTGAGGCAAACGAAATACTGATTTGGAAAACAGCACTGAATATGGCCTCCCAACACTTGAGTTTGGGGGTAGGGAGTGGAACAATAGGCTTCCTGGGGGTTTCATTCTGTTACCTCTTGAAACATGATTTTTATTATCTGTTGTGCAACAGAATCACCAGAAGAGCATTTTCTTTATACACATGCCTGGAATTTACCCACTGGAAGATCTGGTTAGTAAGAGAAAAAAGTTTATTTATATTGTAATTTTTAGAAAAGACACCAAATAAAAAGAGTGAGAGAATGAATAAAGCTCAAAGGAAAAGTATTGAATAAAAAATATATTTAAATTAATTGGGGCTACCTTATTAGCTCTTAAAGACATCAGAAAATCTCAGTATGGTGGTATTCTGCTTTCTTGTTTGTAATCCTTGACTCAGACAAGGTTGTCTGGGTCTCCATCAACAGCTGTATTTAAAGAGTTCTTTTTCCTGTCCTCAATTCAATTCAGTTATTTTTTATGAATGCCTGCTTTTTGAAAGGCTACTTTTTTACAAGTCACATCAAGAAGAAAAGGTTAAATTCAACAATAAATTTAACAAGCATTTATTGATTGCTTGATGTATGCAAAGCCCCGTGCCAAATAATGCAGATTTTGAGAGGTGGGGAGGGCATTTCAGGACAATCAAACAAAGTGATGGCTCAGAGAACTTCTATGGATTAATACAAATATGACTGCATATATAGATGTAGATATATAGACATCTTCTGAAACAAACCAACAAGCTTATTTTAAGCCTGACTGTGCACTAGACAGTATTATTTGTTACTAATTATTTGTTCATACTTGTCTAAGCAGAGTATACTTTGCTAACTCCATTAGCTACAAGCCCCGCCCCTCCTGGGTTGACTTTGGGCATGGTCTTAGGACTTGCTTTGGCCAATATAATTTGCATGAACATATCATGACCACTTGCATGGTTTGACTTGGCCTTCTGAACTCCTATCTTCCACCTGCAAATAACATGTCTAAAAAGTGGCTGCTCCTTCAGTCTTGGTCCCAAAACGAGAGGACAGAGAAATCTAGATCTTTCCCACATGCTGTCAAGTCCAGCACAGCCCAGCAGCATCAAGCAATGCCACAGCAACAGACCCACAAGTGAAAAGTAACTGTTTGGGATTTGAGCTACTAAGCTTTGAGGTATTTAGTAATGCTCCATTATTGCTGCAAACGCTGACTAATACAGTCTGAAAGGTTCACAAAGACGAGCAGCATGAAATGCTGGGGTATCTAGAAATAATCCCTGAGAGCCCACCTAGGGCCAGTTTTCTACTGCTTCAGTGACAAAGCATCACGAACTGAGTGGTTTAAAAAACAGAAATTGATTGTCTCACAGTTTTGGAAGCTCAAAGTCTGAGATCAAGGTGCAAAGTTGGTCCCTGCTAAGAGCCATGAGGAAAATTCTGTTGTGTGTTTCCCTCTATTTGTGGTGGTTTGCTGGCAATCTGTAATATTGTAGAGCCATCGCCCCATTTCTCTCTTCATCTTCTCATGGCATTCTCCTATGCCCAAATGTTTTCATAAGCATCAATTTTTTTTTTAAGGACACAAGTCATATTGGATTAAGGGTCCACCACTCTACTCCAGTATAACTTCATCTTAACTAAATACATCTGCAGTATCTCTATTTCTAACTCTGTGATATTCTGTGGTACTGGAAATTATAGCTTCAATATCAGTCATGGGGGCGGGGGGGACACAGTTCAATCCATAGCAGTGCTTTTTTATAGTTACATTGCTTGAATGAGGGGGAGACTAGAGACTAAACATCACTATGGCTTACCCCCCCCCCCCCCCCCCCCACACACACACACCACACCAGGGCCACTGGCCCTTATTATAATAATTCTCATTTTGAGAGGAGTGGGTTGTTCATGACATGGTATGTGGTTGAGCTTTAGGCTTACAAACTTTGCAAATTTTGGAACCAGGCTTAGAATCCAGGTGTCTGGCTGGATTTTAGAACATTTTTCCTATTCAGTTATGCCTTTTCAGTGGTCAGTGATCTGAGGAGACAGCTAGAGCAAACAGAATAAAGGAATTAACAGTTAATGCTAGGAAAGCAAGCAACAATCATGCACATTCAAATCACCCACAAACCTCATTTACCATTGCCAAGGCAAAGTTTCAAAGGCACAAAATATCGAAGAAAATAAACAGATCACTGACAGAGGATAGCTTTAGCAATCAAAAAGGGAAGTAAATATGGTTGTACAGGATTTTAAAAAATATGACAGTAAAGTTTTATAAAATTGATGAAATGAATCATTTTTTAGGAATTACAAAAATTGACTCAAAAGAGGTAAAAATCATAATAATTATAGATTAGATGAAAAAGTAGTCTCTTCCTATGAAAGTTTACAAAGTCAGATTTATGTAAAAAGTCTACTGAAGGGTAAGTAACAGATGATGGAAATCCCCCCAAATATTTACCCACCCTTCTTAGGAACAAAGATCAAAAATTTATGATAAATATTAGTTAAACTGGATACAGCAGAAAAATCACAACCAGGATATATTCCATGGTTACAAGCGTGGTTCAGCATTAGAAATCTACTATGTAATTCATTACACGAAGCAGCGAATGGTGAAGAAACATACTTCAGTTCAGTTCAGTCTCTCAGTCGTGTCCGACTCTTTGCGACCCCATGAATCGCAGCACACCAGGCCTCCCTGTCCATCACCATCTCCCGGAACAGTCCAACTCTCACATCCATACATGACTACTGGAAAAACCATAGCCTTGACTAGACGGACCTTAGTCGGCAAAGTAATGTCTCTGCTTTTGAATATGCTATCTAGGTTGGTCATAACTTTTCTTCCAAGGAGTAAGTGTCTTTTAATTTCATGCCTGCAGTCACCATCTGCAGTGATTTTGGAGCCCCCAAAAATAAACATACTTACTAGATGCTAAAGAATTTGATAAATTAAAAAATATTTTTTCTTTTAAAAATTCTTCATAAGCTGTGAATAAAAGTAAACTTAACTAGAAACCTATCGTACAGAAAAAAACAGACCCACTATCAATAAAACTTCACATCACATATTGCAGATCTTAAACTCTCAGCAAAGAATTATTTGGGCTTTCCTGGGGGCTCAGTGGTAAAGAATCTGCTTGCAATACAGGAAGCGCAGGTTCAATCCCTGGGTTAGGAAGATTCCCTGGAGAAGGAAATGAAAACCCACTCCAGTATTCTTGCCTGGGAAATCCCACGGAAGAGGAGCCTGGCGGGCAACAATCCATGAGGTCACAAGAGTTGAATTATTTAGTATTTTATTCCTCTAGACCAACTTTGTGGTCTTTTTATAGATCTTCGGTGCTTTACAAACAAAACTTCGTAAAATTCTAAGCCTTCTCCTTGAAAAGATGCCAGGGTGCCTTCTCAAATATTTTTCCGGACAAATAATGTGTGTATTATCAAAGACTTTTTTTAAGCGGACCTTGGAGTTTCTAAATTATGACATAGGTACCACTTTAATCTTCCTTTTTGAGTGTCTTGGGTCTTATCTCCCCCAATTTGATGTCATGAGACCCCTTTCCTCCTTGCTTAAAATAATGCAATTTTTTTGGCTGCCCTGGGTCTTCATTGCTGCATGCAGGCTCTCTCTAGCTGCAGCAAGTGGGGGCTTCTCTCTAGTTGCGGAGTGAAGGCTTCTCAACGTGTGGCTTCTCTTGTTGTGGAGCACGGGCTCTAGGGTGCACAGGCTTGAGAAGCTCTAAGGTCATGCTAATATTGTAAAAAAGACCCATTGATTTTTTATGTGAAAAAGACTAAATTACTGTGTTTCCCTCATTTCTTTCTCTATACAATTATTTATACAAAGAACAAAAGCTTTGTAAAGTTCTAAGTCTATGATCTTTTTAATCTATAATGGCAGCAAGTCCCATACCTCATGGTGAAACCTTAGAAGCAATCCTGTTAAAATCAGGAACAAGGTAAGGAATCTGGCTACAAGTTCCCATCATTCAACACTTAATGCAACAAGAAAAATAAGTGAAGTGCCAACATTGGAAAGGAATAAACAAAGCTGCCATAGTTTGCAGATGGTATCATGGTCAAACTAGAATCTCTCAGAATGTGTAAAAAAAAAAAATGTTAAAACTAATAAGGCTCTCCATTCAATTGGTCTGATAAAAGGCCAGCACAGAAAATTTGGATTGTTTTCTTATTCATAGCAATAGCCACAACCAATTAGAAAATGCAAGGGAAATATATGTTTCTTCACAAAGGCAATAATAATTATGAAGTATTTAGAAATAAAAGTGATAAGAAATATATATGCAAGGCATTATTTTAAAAGGTATAACAGTAAAGCATATTGAAGAACCAAATAGATGGAGGGACTGGTATGTTCATGGATGAAACTGAATTTTGTAAATATGCTGCTGCTGCTGTTCAGTCACTCAATCATGTCTGACTCTTAGGGACCTTATGGACTGTAGCCTGTTAGGTTCCATGGGGTTCTTCATGCAAGAATATTGAAGTGAATTGCCATTTCTTTCTCTAGGGGGTTGTAAATATGCATCACCCCATTGAATCATAAATTTTGTGCATTTCCATTAAAAATCAGAATAGAATTCCTTACTAAATTTGACAAATTGATTCTAAAGTTCATCTGCAAGAATAGCCATGGCAACTTTCAAAAAGAACAAGGAGGGCCGTGGAAGGAAGTTTCTAAAGTGACCTCCAGTGACCCCTGCTTCCTAGTATTCATGCCACATGTAACCCCTTCTGCTTAAGCAGGCTAGTTCTAATGCCTCACTTCTAATAAATATAACATAGCAAAAGTGATGACATTACTTCTGAGATCAGGTTTTAAAAGACTGTGACTCTGTATTGGGCACACTCTCTTGCTCCCTCAATTGATCTAGAGCCAGGAAGCTGCGATGATATGAGCTGCCTTTCGGGGCAAGGGTTCATGGAGCAAGAAATTGATGCTTCTGGCCAATGGCCAGTGAAGACATAAGGCCTGACACTCCATGTGGGTGAGCTTGGAAGTGGACTCTCCCAGCTGAGCCTTGAGATAAACACAACCACATCGGCCGCTTTGGTGGCAGTCTTGTGAGGGGTCCTAACCCAGAGGCTCCCAGCTCAGACACGCCTTGATTTCTGACCCATACAAATGGAGAAATAATAAGTGTTCATTGTTTTGGATAATTTTTATACAATAATCAATAATTAACACGCCCATAAATATTCAATTTCCTTAACCACAACTGCCTCAATCTCATTCAACCTCCATTAAAACTTAAAACAGAGAACAGATGAGTCATGGGGCTCTGCCATTTCAAGGTTTCATGAGAGTTAGGCTGCTCGGAACTCCTGCTCTTATTCCCATGTTGAGGAGTTTTGTGTGGAGCAGCGGGTGCATTCATGGAAAAAATGGCCTGAAGGCTGGCTTTCCCTCCCAGCGCAATCTTTAACTCCCTATGTTCACAACCACTCAGCTACAGTCCTCAGCAACCTGATTTTGTGGCCAAATAATAGCTGATCCATCTCTTAAGAGGACTCATATTAGTCAACCATGTGAAACTGAAGAATAAAATTATTTTCATTTACAAATCTAAAAGGAAAACTAACACATACGGAATCATGAGTATACCAGTCTCCATGAATCACCTCTTCCCTCTGGGTTAGTTTCTTGGGCAGCAATGGAAGATGAATAAAGTCGGGAAGTTGGTTAAAGGAATCAAATTAAACATTAATCATTTTAATTATCGATTGCTACATACAGATCACCCAAACCAAGCAACTTAAAACAACCACTTTGAAACTTTGAAGTGCTTCAGAACCTAAAGTGCTTATGATGGAACTTGGCAGCTCTCAACAAACAGGGGCTATAACAGTCATCCATTACCTCTGTTCTCACCAGGGTTTAGGTACGAGCCAGGCTGCACCGAGTCTTGGACGGAGCATGGGCCTTGATATCAGATAAATCAAGGTCCATGTTCCTGCGCTGTCATTTATCATCTGTACTTTCTACTTGGACTGCAGGAAAGGGAGCAGCACTTTGCTTCTGTCAGAAGTACTTGAGAAAGTTAGTAGATGGATAGAAGAAGTAATTTGAGACCATCTCTTGATTTCGTGCGTGCTCAGTCGCGTCTGACTCTGCAACCCGCTAGGCTTCTTTTTTGTCCATGGAATTTCCCAAGCAAGAATACTGGAGTGGGTTGCCATTTCCTTCTCCAGGGGATCTTCCCAACCTGGGGATTGAACCCGCATCTCTGGCATCTCCTGCATCGGCAGGTGAATTCTTTACCACTAGCACTGCCTGGGAAGTCCTAGATACCATCCAGATACAACAAATAGTAAACGAACCTTAGAGATGCAATTCACAGTCTTGTGTAACATATTGCACCATGATTATCAAACTTGCTAAGAGACTATAACTCAACTATTCCAACTCCTAAAAAGAAAGGAAAATTATGCAACATGATAAAATTGCTAATTTTCACTAAAATGGCAATCAAATCACAATATAAAACTGTATCCAATTAACATGTGATCCAAGTCAAACGTTTCAATAATAAAAAATAAATTAAAAATAAAACTAGTAATATGCTGCTACAAGAAAAGAAAGCAAAGAAAGAAATCATCTAAAGAAATCCAAGGATGATAAACAAAAATACACCTTCACAAAACTGAATGGTGAAAGAATTTTAGAACCAGGAGTGACACACTCAAACATCTGCCCAGAAGGAAGTGTAAATAGATGACGCTTCCAGGGGCAGATAAAACCAGGTTTGAGAGTCATGTAACTCCTTCAGTTCTTCACCATTTCTGTTCCTGCAAGCTCCTTGGTAAACTGGCCAGCTGTGCCATGGTCCACGTGCTGCGGCCTGTGAGATGCCCCGAGCTTCCTGCCACCAGCTGTCAAGGTCCCTGGCAAACATAAAAAGTGATACACAGGACTGTGGGAACAGAGGCTGACTTGTCCTGCCTCGGAGTTTATAGAGAGTGGTCTGAATGCTTGTGTTATAGTAGTTTCATTATTTTGGGGACAGTGTAAATCCAGATCTGTGTATTTATTTTAGCATTTGTGTGTTGTAATAATTCTATTACTTAAAATGGATCTTTTGGCTGATCAGTGAACACACACAGAATAACACCATAGAGAGACATGAATGTGCAAGAGATTTACTATGTTCCCAGGTCCTAGAAGAGGTAAACCCAGCACTATGGGCGGGGGGCCACAGAGGAGGAGTGCCAGGGGAGGGGGCTCACCCAAGCAGGTGGGGAGCCAAGAGAGAGTGAGGCCCTATGGACCAGTGCCTATACTGGGGGTTAAGGTGACGTACGTAAGTAAAAGGTGTGAGTGAATTTCACTGGGGTGATTGAAAGCCACTAGGTCACAGTCAGGGAGGGCAAGAAGGGGAACATGTGGCAGGGACCAGTCTTATCTCCTGGTCATCTGGGCAGGGTGCTCCCAGTCTATTTATGGGAATCTGCAGGCATCAGTAAAACACGAAGTTTTAAAATTTTACAATATGGTTTGGTGCCTTTAAAAATTATTTTGTAATAAAACCTTTTGGTAGCAATGAAATTACAGAAAGGAAAATACTAATTATTTTTTAAGGGAAATTGATGATAAATGTTTACTATGGGGGCCATAGTGATATCACTGACCACATGAAAACAAGAAGATACATATCTCTTGGAAAAGCATCAGTATCTACTACAAGAGCTAGAGATTAAGATTGTGTCTAATTTGCCATCACCAACTGCAGAAGGTACATTTACCTATCATTCTGTGAAGTATAACTTTTCTTTTAGATCAAAGGATCAGTCTTCTAAGTTCTTACTTTCTAAACTAACTCTGCTTTAACTCAAGTTTTTTTGACATGTAGAAACAAAATTATGGCTGTTAGTATATAGGCAGGCCCCGTTTATCAAAGAAAAAAACTTTATATATTTTACATTGATATCATCAAATGATTCTAACTGAAAATCAGCTGGACTGATTCCAATAATGGTTTGACTCCTTTTTTAAAACACAGAATCATAGTAAAGCTTTTGGAACTTCATTCTGGCAAAGACAAACATTTGCCATTATATTAAATGCTATTATAGAATCAAGTAATAAGTTAAACATTTAAGATAAAATTGTTTGAGGAGGAATGTGTGTGTGTGTGTGTGTGTGTGTTGGTAATCTGAATTTCAGTGGAGCACAGTGTTGTAATAAGAGCTATGTTCTTATTAAATTAAAAAACTTATGGGGAGAATTCTATCTCTAGAATTAGTTTTTTGCACACATAATTCATAATTATACTCAAGCTTTCAATATTCTACAAAACCACATAGGAGCTGCAGTTGACAGCATTTATAAATATAAGTATATATGGAATAGTACAGAAAATTAAGTTATTGTGTTAAATACCAAAAAAAAAAAAAAAAAACCCAAGCCCTTTTGGGATTTCCCTGGTGGCCCAGTGGCTAAAACTCCATGCTTCCAATAGGGCCCAGGGTCGATTCATGGTCAGGGAACTAGATCTTACATAACACAACTAAAGATTCTACATGCCATGAAAATCAAAGGCCCTGTGTGCCACAACTAAGACACAATACAGCCAAGTTAACTAATTAATTTAAAGAAAAATCTTTAGCTTGGCAGAATCTATTATCTCTATTTTCTATTGTTAAGCAGATCTTATAAAACTGGGGCCCTTAAGGAATAATTTTGTAAATTAAAGTATCTTACAATTGTATTAAATTAAAAAATTTTTTAAATTTGGATGCATTTTCAGCATAAAATAATTTAAAATCTGCAATTAAAGTGTCACTAACTATAATACCAAAATAAGTCAAGTTTTAAAGCTTTTAGCAAATTACAATCATTGAAAACAAAGCTTATAAACAGAAACATTGACATTTATTCCTATATATGTTACAGGACCTTTAAAAATTAAACAAGAATTTTAACTGATATTTTCTAATTGTGCTTTGGAATGTCTCTACTTATCAGAATTTTCCTTTTAAAAAAAATTTTAATGGGGCCTAGTCCCACAGTCCAAAATCACTGCAGATGGTGACTGCAGCCATGAAATTAAAAGATGAGTACTCCTTGGAAGAAAGGCTATGACCAACCTAGAAACCTGCATATTAAAAAGCAGAAACATTACTTTGCCAACAAAAGTCTGTCTAGTCAAAGCTATGGTTTTTCCAGTGGTCATGTATGGATGTGAGAGTTGGACTATAAAGAAAGCTGAGCGCTGAAGAATTGATGCTTTTGAACTGTGGTGTTGGAGAAGACTCTTGAGAGTCCCTTGGACTGCAAGGAGATCCAACCAGTCAGTCCTAAAGGAAATCAATCTTGAATATTCGTTGGAAGGACTGATGTTGAAGCTGAAACTCCAATACTTTGGCCACCTGATGTGAAGAGCTGACTCATTGGAAAAGACCCTGATGCTGGGAAAGATTGAAGGCGGGAAGAGAAGGGGACAACAGAGGATGAGATGGTTGGATGGCATCACCAACTCAATGGACATGGGTTGCAAAGAGTCGGACACGACTGAGCAACTGAACTGAACTGAAATTAACTGAATGATAAGTGATGTTGACCATCTTTTTATAAGTCTGTTTGGATTTATCCAAAATAAATACTCTGCTAATGTTATTTTTTAATATTAAAGAAAACCTATAAGGGAATTTTAAATTTTGATCTACTCTATGCTCTTACGTATTCAAGTTATTAAAAAGATTTTTAGTTTTGAAACATAGTTTTGGATAAAACTCTTTTGCAGGTCTGCCAATACAATGAAACCAATCTTCTGGTTAAGTAAGTATTTTAAAAATAATTTAATTCTGATAATTTTAGTGTCTCCATTCACTTTCAGAAGTGTCCCAGTGGGGTGGTATATTATACGATCACTTTGGCTTTACATAACATGTCTGGACATCCTGTACCCCCACCACAGGCCTCTAAGGTTTATGGGCTTGTCCTTACTCCTCCTTAGACTCAATTTAGATGAGTTCTCAGAAATGGAATCACCCTTTCATTTACAAAGGAGGTTTCTTCCTTGGAGTCAGCTGAGTCCTTGGAGGTGGAGTCTTCCAATGTCCAGAGAGGACTGGAGAAATTTCAGGGTAAGGACTAACCAAAGAAACAGTCCCAGGATGTTCTGAAATAGCTAAACCAATGCTGATAGAGGGGAGAGGGGAGTTTTCACTCAAGAAATTGATTTTCTTTGAAGGATTTGAGAAATGTGCACAGTTTAAAAAAAAAAAAAAGAAAGGGAGACCACCTGTAAAGCCCACACAGCAGGAAAAATCAAGGTCATAAAGACGACTTTGGATATGTAAGAAAATAGTAGCAGTTACATGGATTCAGCGCCTACCACAGCGTGTGCCAAGCACTTGTTGGGCACATTGCATACATGGTTTGACCTCATCCTTTCAATACATCTATGAGATGGCTATTCTCCATTTTACCCTTGAAATCCCGAAATTCACTCTTTAAACCAGAGGGCTCTTCACTGCTGCACCATCAGGTCTTCCCCAGTAGAGGGGGATGGAGAGCAACAGGGAAACAAAGGAAAGACAAGGTGAAGACAGGCAAGAAAATCCTGTTGATGTATGGCAAAACCAATACAATATTGTAAAGTAATTAACCTCCAATTAAAATAAAAAGAAAAAAGAAAATCAGGACTACAACTTGACAAAATGATTTGATCATATGAACCAGCACGAACAAAGACCTTATTAAAACATGAAAAATCTAGTGTTCAAAATAAATAGGTTCTGAAGGCTCTAGAGAGCTGTGGTCAGCTAGAGCCTTTATTCATCCAATCAAAAACAAGCATGCCCTCTCTTAGGTAATGAATGCGCAGATAGCCAAAGCTCAGAATTAATTACAGAGAGGCTACAATACCAGTCATCCTCTGGAAGTCTGCTGTGAAGTGGAATGTAGAAATAGAACAGGTAATCAGATCCACGGTTTGCTGGGGATGATGCAACACATTATTTCCCCCAAATTAAAGCACTCTGTTCATGTCCAGAGCTTGAAAACTCATTTCTCAGTAAAGGTCAAGAAAAGCAAACACTCCTTGAATTTAATTATTAAGCCAGCTGTCAGTCACCGGCAGTGAGAGAGACAGGAAGACATTTCGAGGCAGGAAATTGGCTGAAATTAGCAAGACAGGGTCCTTGCATCTTTAATCAGAAACTCCTCTTTCAGAAATATTTATCACTGAAAGAATGATGCCAAGTTGGCACCTATTTTATTCCCTTATAGCTCTCACTCTTTTAAGTAGCAAATCTAGCAAACAAGACCTTAGTTCACTAAGAGGATGGATTTCAGTAGGGCTGATAATGGTATTAATCTGTCAATGATGGTCCACATCCTAAAGTAGTGCCCTGAAGCAAGATCAAAGCTTGAGATAAAAATCTGACTTTATGGCTTTGTTTTTTTAATAAGATTAGGTGTGAGAGAGTTGGTTCAGGCATCAGGTGAACCAATTCTATCCCTAAACCAATCCACTACTACCTAGAGGCCGCTTCAGAAGGTAGAAAGGACCGTAGGCTGGAAGGGAGAACTTGAACTATGTATAGTGAATGACAAAAAGGCCTAAATCATCTGCCATCCCCTCCTAGAACTACCCTTGCTACTAATTTTTCATTTGTAACTTCAGAGGATTCACTTAACATCTCTAATCCTTAATTTACCAATTGTAAAATGGGAAGAGAATACTCCGAAAGCGAAGTAGTAGTAATGGTCCGAGGTGGTGGTGGTTATCATGGGGGGCTTTTATGTTATTCTTTCTGCTTCTCTGTTTTCTCTGATTTTTTGGAAATAAAATCTTAAGCATATTATAAATTTAAATATTATTTGATCTTTACACATTGATATTACTAATATTTCCTTAGTGTTAAGTGACTGCCTCCCTACTGATGAATGTTCTATATTTTTTGATGGCTCTTCACACATAGGGTCATAACAGAGGAAACAAGCTCATCGTTGTCTCAAATTATAGTCAACATTCTTCCCCAGTCTACATTGCTTCTCAATAAATTCTCAAGCTTTTTCCAGCAATAAAATTAAATGACAATGATACCTTTACTACTTTCAACCAGTACATATTCTCCAGTCATTATGATGAAACAGAAACGCTTTCTGGGGTTAATGTCTGGCAGGGAGTTAATGAGCCCTACAGAAAAGTTCAGGAATATTAGCTAACCTCTCATCAATTTAAGAAACTGCTTTACAGAAAGGGCATGATTAGTCACATTTTCAATAGCTTTTAATTTTTTTCCAGCATAATGATGGCCAGAGAAGAAATTATGTTTTTAAGTTAGATCGAATTACAGACAAGACTTAGCAACTGAACAGCAATTAGATAACAATGATAATGAAGGTTTTTCTTTTTTCCTTAAGGAGGAAAACAAAGATTCAAATACACACTGAACATCAAAGAAGGTTTTAAGCTTAGTATCTCTTCTACACATATCAACACATGGTAGAATAACACATGATTTATTAACATGAATAAGTATCTCTTATACACATAATACATGTGAAATAATACATGTTTCATTAATATGCATAAAAGCCTATTGTTTTCATTTGAAGTGTTTAAATTTTTAATATTATGAGTGTTGTTAATGGTTATAATAGAAATGTTCATAAGGTTTCTTGTGTTGTGAATCTTTCTCTCAGCTGATATGGATTTGGATTCTGTTGCTGTTCAGTCACTAAGTCATATTCAACTCTTTGCGACCCTATGGACTGCAGCACTCCAGGCTTAGGCTTCCCTTTTCTTCACCATCTCCTGGAGTTTGCTCAGATCATGTCCACTGAGTCTGTGATGCCACTCAACCATCTCATCCTCTGTTGTTCCTTTTTCCTCTTGCCCACAAACATTCCCAGCAGTGTTTCCCTGATCAGCTCTTCAAATCAGGTGGCCAAAGTATTGGAGCTTCAGCATGAGTCCTTCCAATGAATTCTGTTGGCTATAGTGCAAGTCACTTTCTGTTCTAGATTATTCATCTCAAAGTCACAAGATCTAAATTCAGTTCACTGAAAAAACACTTAGTGAAAATCAGCTATGTATAACAGCAAGGGGCTAAGAAATGCATAAGAAAAAGAGAACATAGTTCTCACCCTCAAGGAAACTGGACCTGCATGACCATCCTTCCCTGCTGGGACAGGGCCTTCAGTTAGAAATAATGAAACCCCAATGAGTTCTGAATGGCCCTGGTAATATGCTTCCTCTTCCTCTCCTTCAGGACACCACAAAAGACAGCTGCCCATAGACAAAGCCTAATTGGAGGCTGCAATTAGAGCTAATTATTTTCCATCAGATCATCTCATCATGCCACACAGCCCAATGAACAGGGAGGCCTGGCGTGCTGCGATTCATGGGGTCGCAAAGAGTCGGACACGACTGAGCGACTGAACTGAGTATCATATTAAGAGAAGGCAATGGCAACCCACTCCAGTGCTCTTGCCTGGAAAATCCCATGGACGGAGGAACCTGGGTGGCTGCAGTCCATGGGGTGGCACAGAGTCGGACAGGACTGAAGTGACTTAGCAGTATCATATTAATACCTATGTGTTCAACGTATATGCAAATCTCAGTTTCTCACTCCTTCCCAACTCCAAAACTTACTCTCTGTAATTCACAGTCTGTCACCTCCCAGATGCCCTAACTGTTCACCTCTTCTCTGAACATCCCCGTGATCTGGCCCTCCATGATCTGGCTCTGCCCTCTGCTAGAGGGAGAAGCCTCTTACCCTTCCTGGCCTCCCACGCCCCTCAGCCTTGCTCATTCCACCTTAGGCACTCCGGTTTTCTTGATGGTTCTGGAACAACCAAAGCTCCTTCTTGCCTGTGGCCCTCGTACTTGTTAACTCTGTTGGGAACACTCTTCCCCTAGTGACCACTACCTTGCTTCACTCATTTCTTGACTCCAGTATCATTCCTCAAGGACACCTTTTTCTACCAATGATCTAAATGGTTTCACTTATACGTATATACACAGAGACAATGCAAATATAGCAAAAATGTTAATTAATGTTGAATTTACATGGTGAGTACCCAGATGGTCATTATACTATTAAGCTTTCTCTTTTTTTTTTTTTTAAACTTTCTTTAAAATCTTAGAATAAAGGCAAATAAAATATGGGGGGTGGTTTCTTAAATTACAAAATAAAGTGATACATAGCTATCCTAGTTAATCTGAAGACAAAAGAATCCTGTTAAAAATATTATTTCAAGCTGACCTCATCCTTTAAATTTTTTGATTTTCTGTTTTACAGTGCATATAATATATTATCATTTTATTATCTTTCCATGAGCCTTAGTTCCAGGAAACACTGCAGCCAGAGCCATAGGGAGCTATAGGAAATTTCTTGATCATATTACACAGACTACAAATTTCCAAGGGGTCAAATAAGTCGTTGAAGACAGAGAAACACAGTCTAGAGAGCTCTCTGCAATTTTGCTTGGTATGGCCACAATTTTAACTTCTGAGGCTTAAGTGAGACACCCTCCCCCAAAACACTCCCAATCTTGATTGAAGCCCCCTAACAAATTCTTGCTAATTGATTACTCTGCTTATTTTCTGCTCTACAAACCCACAAGCAGGTTATTCTACCTGCCTTGGTGGCAGTTCAAAAGTTGACCCAGAAATATGAGAAATTTTAAGCACAGAAGTAGTCTCCAAATGTTTTTGATTGCACGTTGCATCAACAAAAAAATTTTGAGCACGTATATTTTTTAAATCAAGTATCTACATAAATACTTGACAAAGTATTTATATGTACCACTATATTAATGTATTAATTTTACATGCACTACAAAATACAAAAAATGAAACATTTTAAAGGATGAGATCAACTTGAAATAATTCATATTTTTAACAGAATTCTTCTGTCTTCAGATTGACTAGGATAGAGCTATGCATCAATTTCTTTTGTAATTTAAAAAATCACCCCCATGTTTTATTTTCATTTATTCTGTTCTAAGATATTTATTTATTTTAATTGGAGGCTAATTGCTTTACAGTGTTGTTCAGTTCAGCTCAGTCGTGTCCGACTCTTTGCGACCCCATGAATCGCAGCACGCCAGGCCTCCCTGTGTAGTGTATGGCAAAAACCCACTACAATATTCTATTCTAAGATTTTTAAAGAAAGTTTTTCAAAACACAGAAAAGTTAAAATGATACATGTACAAGGAACATCTGGATACTTATCACCTAAATTCAATACTAATTGACACTTTTGCCACGTTTGCATTATCCATATATTGTTCAGTCGCTAAGTCGTTTCCAACTCTTTGCAACCCCATGAACTGCAGCACACCTGGCCTCCCTGTCCTTCACTATCTGCTGGAGCTTGCCCAAACTCATGTCCACTGAATCAGTGATGCCATCCGTCATCTCATCCTCTGTGGCCCCTTCTCCACTTGCCCTCAATCTTTCCCAGCATCAGGGTCTTTTCAAATGAGCCAACTCTTGGCATCAGGTGGCCAAAGTATGGGAAGTTCAGCTTCAGCATCAGTCCTTTCAATGAATATTCAGGGTTGATTTCCTTTAGGATTGACTGGTTACGTTTGCATTATCCATATATTGTTCAGTCGCTAAGTCGTTTCCAACTCTTTGCAACCCCATGAACTGCAGCACACCTGGCCTCCCTGTCCTTCACTATCTGCTGGAGCTTGCCCAAACTCATGTCCACTGAATCAGTGATGCCATCCGTCATCTCATCCTCTGTGGCCCCTTCTCCACTTGCCCTCAATCTTTCCCAGCATCAGGGTCTTTTCAAATGAGCCAACTCTTGGCATCAGGTGGCCAAAGTATGGGAAGTTCAGCTTCAGCATCAGTCCTTTCAATGAATATTCAGGGTTGATTTCCTTTAGGATTGACTGGTTCAATCTCCTTGCTGTTCAAGGGACTCTCAAGAATCTTCTCCAGCACCACATTCAAAAGGATAAATCCTTCAGCACTCTGCCTTCTTTATGTCAACTCTCACATCCATACATGACTACCATAGCTTGAACTATACAGACCTTGTTGGAAAACGATGTCTCTGCTTTTTAATATGCTGTCTAGGTTTGTCATAGCTTTTCTTCCAAAGAGCAAGTGTCTTTTAATTTCATGGCTACAGTCACCATCCACAATTAATTCGGAGGCCAAGAAAATGAAATCTGTCATTGTTTCCACATTTTCTCCTATTTGGCATGAAATGATGGGATCTTAGTTTTTTGAATGTTGAGTTTTAAGCCAGCTTTTTTTAGTTTTAAGCCACCTTCATTCAGAGGTTCTTGAGTTCCTCTTCACTTTCTGCCATTAAGTGGTATCTTCTGCATATCTGAGGTTGATGCTATGTCTCCTGGCAGTCTTGAGCCCAGCTTGTGCTTCACTGAGTCCCGCATTTAGCATGATGTCCTCTGTATATAAGTTAAGTAAGCAAGGTGACAGTATAGAGCCTCGACATACTTCTTTCCCAATTTTGAACCAGTCCATTGTTCCATGTCCGGTTCTAACTATTATTTCTTGACCTGCATACAGATTTCTCAGGAGGCAGGTAAGGTGGTCTGGTATTCCTATCTCTTTAAGAATTTTCCACAGTTTGTTGTGATCCACACAGTCAAAGGCTTTAGTGTAGTCAATGAAGCAGAAGTAGAGTTTTTTTTTTGAATTCTCTTTCTTTTTCTATGATCCAGCAGATGTTGGCAATTTGATCTTTAGTTCCTTTTTTTTTAATCCAGCTTGTATATCTGGAAAATCTTGGTTCACATATTGTTGAAGCCTAGCTTGAACGATTATGAGCATAACCTTGTTCAGTTCAGTTCAGTTCAGTTCAGTCGCTCAGTCGTGTCCGACTCTTTGTGACCCCATGAATCGCAGCACGCCAGGCCTCCCTGTCCATCACCATCTCTCGGAGTTCACTCAGACTCACGTCCATTGAGTCCGTGATGCCATCCAGCCATCTCATCCTCGGTCGTCCCCTTCTCCCCCTGCCCCCAATCCCTCCCAGCATCAGAGTCTTTTCCAATGAGTCAACTCTTCTCATGAGGTGGCCAAAGTACTGGAGTTTCAGCTTTAGCATCATTTCTTCCAAAGAAATCCCAGGGATGTGAAATGAGCACAACTGTGCTGTAGTTCAGGCATTCTTTGGCATTGCCCTTCTTTGGGATTGGAATGAAAACTGACCTTTTCCAGTCCTGTGGCCACTGCTGAGTTTTCCAAATTTGCTTGCATTTTGAGTACAGCACCTTCACAGCATCATCTTTTAGGATTTGAAATAGCTCAACTGGAATTCCATCACTTCCACTAGCTTTTTTGATAGTAATGCTTCCTGAAGTTCACTTGACTTCACATTCCAGGATGTCTGGCTCTAGGTGTGTGACCACACCATCATGGCTATTTGGTTAATTAAGACCATTTTTGTACAGTTCTTCTGTGTATTTTTGCCACTTACTCTTATTCTCTTCTGCTTCTGTTAGGTCCTTGCTGTTTCTGTCCTTTATTGTGCCCATCTCTGCATGAAATGTTCTCTTGGGATCTCTAATTTTCTTGAAGAGATCTTTAGTTTTTTCCATTCTATTATCTTCCTCTATTTCTCTGCATTGTTCACTAAACTTCACTGTATAAACGGCAAAAAGTATAAATGGAACGGTTTGAAAATAAGCTAAATATTGATATATTATGCCACTTCAGCTATAAATACCTCAGCTTATATTTCCTACAATTAAGAACATTCTTCTTCAGCATCAAAATGTTATTATCACAGCCAAAGGAATTAAGAATTTTCTAATATTCAGGTCATAAACCTGGGTCTCCTACATTTCAGGTGGATTCTTTTACTGCCAAGCCACCAGGGAAGCCCTCAAATTTCTCCAATGGTTCTTAAAATATCTTTTATAGCTGTTTTTTTTTTTTTCCCCAAAGAAAGATCAAATCAAGCTTTGTGCATTGCTTGTGGTGCTCATGACTTTTTATTCTCTTTAAGTCTAGAGTGGTCCCCTGCCAATCTTTTTAGAACATTGTCTTTTTTTAAGAGGTCAGGTAAAATGTCCTACATTTTATGTTTATCTGACTACTTTATTGTGGTGTCATTTACCATGGTTCTCTACCCACTATATTTTCTGTATCCCGGGAGTTAGTTTCAAAGGCTTTATTAGATTCAATAAAATATTGTGGTAAAGAACATCACTTCAGGAAGCACATAAGGTCATACTGGTGGTGACACCTTACTTCCCCATTGTAAAGCTATATTCATTCTCTACAGGGTGATAATTTTCAGGATGCGTTGATTGTCCTTGACTGAATCTGTGATTACTTGGCAAGTCAGAAAATGGTGATTTCCTAGTTCTCTCATTTCTTCTCCACGTATTAGCTGGCATTCTACAGTGAAACAAGATTCCCCTCCTCTATTGAGGATGAAATGCAGTTCCTCCTCAAAGGCAGGATAAATGTTGTTTCAAATTTCCAGAGCAGAAAGTTAATGAAAATGACTTTCCTTTGTTTTACTTTGCAAAAATATTTATCATTAATATTAGTACCGGTAGTATTTCTATGTAATCATAAATTCATATTTATGTAATGTTTTATTATGAAATAGAGTCACTGGTTTTTTTTCTTTCACTTCCAACTTTGGTAGTTTAAAGCTATTCTTAAATCTCTAATCAGCTGAATAAATGCTGGTGTACTGGGGTCTTCCTTTAAGAAGACCCTGTACATATTTGAGCTTAGGAAGCATTGAAATAGCACCTGTATAACACAATATATTTTGAGACTCATTACTTGGTAAAATGCCAAGAAGTTCACCTGAAAGTGTTATGTCAGATGTTTTAAAAGACAGACAATATTTTTTTTTCAACATTTCTATCACAGCCTACCTCTTTAATCACTGACTTTTGAAGAAAACAGAAGAAAGATTGTAACAATGATTAAAATTCCCTTAATTAAATGAAAACTATAGTGCTGACTAAATAGCTTAATCATAATATATAGGGTAATAATTAAAAGGGTTTTTTTTTTCTTCTTGCTGGATGCAGCAGACATCAATTCCAGCTAGTTTAAGGATGTTGACTACATAGCTTAATCATTATGTATAGGGTAATAATTAAAAGGGTTTTTTTTTCTTCTTGCTGGATGCAGCAGACATCCATTCCAGCTTGCTTAAGGAAACTAAAAAAGACCCTGTGGCAGTTCAGTCAAAGGTCTGGAGACTCGCTCTCAAGACAGCCACAGTGCCAAGTGCCCCAGTTCCGACTCTCCTCTCTGTCTTCATCCAGGACAAATCTCCTAGAAGGAGCACCTGATGGGCCTGGTGGAGTCTGAGTTCCCCCTGCATCAGTGGCTGAGCTTAGAGAGGTAGGGTCATGGAGTGGGGGTGTGGTCCACTGAATCACTCCTGGGCATGTTCTCAGAGTCTACAGACCATCACCGGTGGGCAGCCTCCACTAAGAAAACTTCCGATGTTCTTTAAAATGAACCAAGGATGTGTTGAGTGAAAATGTGAGAATTTCATTAACTTTGTCATTCTGATAGAGCTGATAGTTTTGTTTTGTTAAAACATTTTAGATAACTGATTTTTTTAGTGTTTAGGGGAATACAGATAGGGTGCCAGTTTGGAAAAAAAGTTTGAGGGAACAAACACGTGTCATTAATTAGGGAAAATTTATCCAGTCTGTTCATTTCAAACATTATTTCACATACCAATCAACCTGCTAAGTCATAAAAGGGCCATCTCTTTACCAGGTGGCATGGTTAATATTTAGGCATAGATGATTTGTTCAGGGGCTTCCCAGGTGGCTCAGTGGTAAAAGAATCTGCCTGCCAATGCCAGAGACACACGAGATGTTGGTTTGATCCCTAGATGGGGGGAAGATCCACTGGAGGAGGAAATGGCAACCCACTCTGGTATTTTTGCCTGGAGAATCCCATGAACAGAAAAGTCTGGTGGCTACAGTCCATGGGGTCACAAAGAGTTGGGCTAGACTGAGTGAATGAACACAAGCTAGCATTAACACAATCAGGGAATATTCTGGACTTCTCACTTAAGCACTGGAATGGGATGGGAATTATTCAGGGTCTTAATTAGCTCACATTCTTCAGTGTGCATTTCCTCATCCAATGTTCGGGACCAATACGTGAACCCTCCTGGGTTTTCACCTTGCTCTGTGATAATACATAGGATATCAACGATCATGGGTGCATGCTTACTGACCTAATGATGCTGACACAGTGAAAGAGTTCAAGCACCAAGACATCTAAGAGAATCCAGTCATTCAGTATTTATGATGGATGCTAAACACCATGGAATGCCAAGAGATTGCCAGGAGGAGGGGAAAAGATTCCTTCTAGGAATGGATGAGGATGTAGCACTGAGCTGATTCATCCTGTCACACCTTATGACGCTCCTTCTATAGTTTCCTCTAAACTCCTCATCCAGGAGTTATATTGGTTAAGTGCTTGGAATTTGGAGGAAACTGGGAAAATTTAGCTTAGTTTTTTTTTGGTAAAATTGCTCATATTTCTTCATTGTTTGACACCCATGGCACAGAGTATACCTTGAATCCATAAAAGCTCCTACATTTCTACTAGTTAAATTGCTTTTATTTGAATTTATATTTTGGCAAAACTTCAGGAGCCATGGGCATAGGGGGGATTTGTCCTGGTCACTAAAATAGTTTTCATTGACAGAAATGTTCTTGACAGCAGCAGAAATAATGCATGTGTCTGAGGGCTTTATCTTGGGACTACACTGCTATCTCTTTCACTTTCACCAATGGGGATCCTCAGTAATGATCTTTTTTTTATTTTTTTGGACACAAGTGGTACTTGAATATATACTTGCTATAATAATATATTCTGGCAATACATTAGTAAGTAGACCCAACTTGACAGTCTACCCTTAATCACCTTCCCTTCCCACATCTATTCCCAATCTCACAGGTAAGTACTATTAACAGTTACCTGTATCCTGTTTTTTTTTTTCTATTCAAATATACATAAATATACACAGTACTTCTTTGCATAAATGCAGTCATACTGGCCTCATTATTCAATTATGTTTTTTTTTTTTTTTTTGAAATAGCATTTCTTGGCAAGCTCTTCATGTTTGTACAAAAGTCAAACATTCTTCTTCATGGCTGTATAACACTCCATAATGTGGTGGCTTCATAATTTATTCAACTATTTCCCTATTGATAGTTGGAAATTAAGGGTTTTTTCCTTTTCTTTTTTTTCTTATTAGTGACAAAGCTGCAATGGACTTTGTGGAATATTCATCTTTACACCTGTTTACATCTTTAAATTCGTTACACAAATGTTTTTGCAGGACTGTTTCCTAAAATAGGAATATACTCAAAAGGCATGCACTTTTAAATATTTATACTTATAACTACAGCTAAATTGTCTTCCAGAAAGACTTGACCAATGAACCGTCCTCCTTATCACTGAAAGCTGTCTACATTTTTAGATTTTAAAACTTGGTAGTCAAGAACTCTTTCATCATATAAAATGATCTTAAAGGATACATCCATCCCAATGCTCATTACAACACTGTTTACAACAGCCAAGACATGGAAGCAACCTAAATGTCCACTGACAGAGGAATGAATAATACAATTATTGTACAATATACAAATAATACTTATATACAATGAATGTTACTCAGCCATTACAAAGAATGAAATAATGCCATTTGCAGCAATTTGGATGGACCTAGAAACTGTCATACTGAGTGAAGTAAGTCAGACATAGAAGGAGAAATGTTATATGACACCACTTACATGTGGAATCTAAAAAGAAACGATACACATGAACTTACTTACAAAAGAGAAACAGTCTCACAGAGAATGTACTTTAAGTCGCTGGGGGGAAGGAAGAGGGGACGGGATAGGGAGTTTGGGACGGACATGTACACACTGCTATATTTAAAATGGATAACCAACAAGGACCTACTGCATGGTACATGGAACTCTGTTCAATGTTATGCGGCAACCTGTATGGGAGGGGAGTTTGGGGGAAACGTATGTATATGTATGGCTGAGTATATGTATGTATATACATATATATATAAACATAACATGTATATGTTTATATACGTACAAAATGTATATGTTTATATAAGTACAAAATATATATGTTTATATACATACAAAATGTATGTTTATATACAAACATGTATATGTTTATATACACACAAACATGTATGTGTTTATATACGAACATGTATGTGTTTATATACATATGAACATGTATATGTAGAGCCCTTCACTATTCTCCTGAAATTATTACATAATCAGCTATATTCCAATACAAAATAAAAAGTTAAAAGAAAACCTTATTAATTTGCACCCATATACACTGAGGCTGAATCTATTTTCACATACACATTCTAACTTGTTCCTGCATATAGAAGCGAAGCTGTTAATTTTTGCTGACCCTGTATCTAGCCAATTTAAAAAATATCCTTGTTAATTTTAATACTTTTTCAGTTCATGTGTTTCCTAAGTAGCCAAATATGTTGCAAATAGTAACAGGCTTTTTTTTTCTAGCCAATACCAAACACTATTATTTTTCTTCATTTCTATTACCAGGGGTGGAATACTCAGAACATGAAATTGTAGAGGTGATCATGGAGACCTTTGTCTCATTTCAAACTTCTTCTCTGGGAACACTTCTAATGCTTCCCTATGAACTGGGATATTTGCTGTAAATTTCTAATATTGGGTTAGCAAAAAAGTTTGTCTGGGTTTTTCTGTAACATCTTACAGAAAAAAGTCAGAATGAAATTTTTGGCCAATGCAATAAATACTTTCATCAAGTTAAAGCAGTTTAATTCTACTCCTAGCTTTCCAAGTGTTTTCTTTTTGCTTTCTGAAAAACAGTGTTGAATTATCAAGTACTTTTTTTGGATTTTTATGAGATCATAAGTTGTTCCTTTTTTAATGGGATCAGTGATGTTAATGTGATGAATTACATTCATAGATTAACTGACACCGAACTACCCTTATATTCTCAGCATAAATCCTGCTACGTCATGATATCTTAATGCACTGTTGAAGACAAGTTGAGTAATAATTTACGATAGTTATGTCCAAATTGAAATAAATCTGTAAGTTTTTCAGTGATGTCTTTGGCTGATTTGAAGAACTGGAGAGTTATCCATGTCTTTCCACACTTTGTAATAGTTCTTATAACAGGAGAACTATTTGCTAAACAAAGATTTAATAGCCCTACTTGTAATTCCCAGCATTTAGTACCATACTCGGAGAAGGCGATGGCACCCCACTCCAGTACTCTTGCCTGGAAAACACCATGGACGGAGGAGCCTGGTGGGCTGCAGTCCATGGGGTCGTGAAGAGTCGGACACGACTAAGCAACTTCACTTTCACTTTTCACTTTTATGCATTGGAGAAGGAAATGGCCACCCACTCCAGTGTTCTTGCCTGGAGAATCCCAGGGACGGGGGAGCCTGGTGGGCTGCCATCTCTGGGGTCGCAGAGCTGTCTCTTATACACATCTCAGAAAAGTTAAAATGATACATGTACAAGGAACATCTGGATACTTATCACCTAAATTCAATACTAATTGACACTTTTGCCACGTTTGCATTATCCATATATTGTTCAGTCGCTAAGTCGTTTCCAACTCTTTGCAACCCCATGAACTGCAGCACACCTGGCCTCCCTGTATGGCATGCTGCAGTCTCTGGGGTCGCAGAGAGTTGGACACGACTGAAGCGACTTAGCAGCAGCAGCAGCAGTAGCAACAGCAGTACCATACTTAGAGCAGAATTTTGAATACTTTCTATTTCCTCTAGAGCTATTGATCTATTCAGATTTTAAATCTATTTTAAAGTAAATTTTGATTATACTTTTCCAGAAAGTCATACACTTACCTAGATTTACAAATTTATTAACAAGAAGTTGTACATATTATATTATAAAAATTTTACATCATTCCTATGTATAGTTCTAACCCTTTTGGTTTCTAATATTTATCTTTTTTCACCACAGGTTTATTTTATCAATCATTTCAAAGAATTATTTTTGTGTATTATTGATCAAGCCTGCTGCTTTTTAAAATCTTTTATTCCAAGTTTTACTTTATTAATTCTGTCCTATTTTCTTTGGGTTTATTTTGATGCTTTTGTCATATTTCTTGAGAAAACTTAGTTCATTTGTAGTCTTTTTCCTAATATGTATGTACGTGCATGCTAAGTCATTTCAGTTGTGTCTGACTCTTTGCAACCCTATGGACTGTAGCCTGCCAAGCTCCGCAGTCCATGGGATTTTCCAGCAAAGAGTAGTGGAGTGGGTTGCCATGCCCTCCTCCAGGGCATCTTCCCAACCCAGGGATGAACTCTCATTTCTTATGTCTCCAGCATTGTCAGGCAGGTTCTTTACCACTAGCACCAATTAAGGCTATATATAACTATATATTAAGGCTATATATAACAGAAGAATTATACAAAAAAGGTCATCATGACCCAGATAACCACAATGGTATGACACTCACCTAGAGTCAGACACCCTGAAATGTGAAGTCAAGTGGTCCTTAGGAAGCATCACTATGAACAAAGCTAGTGGAGGTGATGGAATTCCAGTGGAGCTATTTCAAATTATAAAAGATGGTGCTGTGAAAGTGTGCACTCAATATGCCAGCAAATGTGCAAAACTCAGCAGTGACCACAGGATTGGAAACGGTCAGTTTTCATTCCAATCCCAAAGAAAGGCAATGCCAAAGAATGCTCAAACTACCACATAATTGCACCCATCTCACACGCTAATAAAGTAATGCTCAAAATTCTCTAAGCCAGGCTTCTTCCCTTTTTCACGGTTTATGTGAACTGTGAACTTCCAGATGTTCAAGCTGGATTTAGAAAAGGCAGAGGAACCAGAGATCAAATTGCCAGCATCTGTTGGATCATCAAAAAAGCAAGAGAGTTCCAGAAAAACATCTACTTCTGCTTTATTGACTATGCCAAAGCCTTTGACTGTGTGGATCACAACAAACTGTGGAAAATTCTGAAAGAGATGGGAATACCAGACCACTTGGGTGGACTCCGGGAGTTGGTGATGGACAGGAAAGCCTGGCGTGCTGCAGTCCATGGGGTCACAAAGATTTGGACATGACTGAGCAACTGAACTGAAGTGCACAACTGTAGGAGCCAGAATGAAGCAGGGAGTCCAAGCTGCCAGCAGTGGAAGTTCAGATAGAGAGTCAAATTCTGGGTATATTCTGAAAGTAGATCCATCAAGATTTTGCTGAGTGTAGGAGAAAGTGGGAGGTCAAGAATAATGTCAAGTTGTTTAGCCTGATCAGGAGAGGAAGGTTTGCAGGGGAACAAAAAAGGCAATTAGAATTCAGTCCTGAACATGTAAAGTTTGAGATGTCTATCATTTAAGTGGAGATATTGAATAGACAATTGGATATGTAAGTCTGGAATTTAGAGAAGGGGTCAAGGCTTGAGTTAAAAATTTAGAATTATTGTTAAAACAACAAAAAAAACCAGATTACATGAAGCAAATGAATGTAAATAGGAAAATAAAGACCAAGGACTCTGCTGTAGGGTACTCTGAGCATTAAGAGCTCATGAAAAAACTAAACACCCAGCAATGGACACTGGGAGTAAAGTAGAAAAAGCCACAAGATATTCTAATTTCCTAGAAGAAAAATGAAGTGTCTGAAGGAGGTAGGAGTGACTTGTTTCAAACGTTGCAGAAAGTTCAAGAAGAATGAGGGTTGAGAATTGATGATAGGATTTAGAGGAGTGATCACAGATGCTCTTGACCACAGCAATTGCAATGGAGAGGTGATAAGGAAAGCTCGACCTGAAAGACTTTCAAACGAGGAAAAGCGCTGGTGACAGCAGGTATCGACAACACTCGGGGAATTTTGCTGTTAAGGGAGAAGAGAAATGGAGTAGAAAAGCTGCAGGGAAAAGCGAAACTGGTGGGAAGATTTCATTTGTTTTTAGGATGGAAGAAATATTTATATGGTGATGGGAATGGTTCAGTATATAGGAAAAAAAGGATGAAACAGGAGCAAAAGGGAAGAATAACCAGTGTGAAATCCACGAGAATGTTAAGAGGCACCTGAATATGGGGGATTGGCTTTAAATAGGTACACAGACGATTCATCTGTAATACATGGAAAGACAACAGAGAGTATGGGAATAGCTGGGGGATAGGCAGACACAGGTGAGAGTCTGTGCAAGTTCTCATCTAATAGCCTCAGTTATCTCCAAGAAGTAGGAAGTCAAATCTAACCTCAGTACTTGCACTTGTATACATTCTGCAGCAACTACGTTTGCTGCTTTCTCTTTCAACAGTCCTCTACTTTTAGCTTCTGCAGCACAGTAAGTTCCTGACATCCCTCTTTTTCCTCTAATTCCTCTGAAGTCTTCATCTTTCTACTACTTAAATGTTGACACTCAAGATCGTGTCTTCAACTCTTTTCCCTATTTATCACTCACCCCTTTAGTGATTATAGACATTACTAGTGTTCACTCTATCTGGTTCTCGTCTTTTTGGGGCACCAAAACTGTATTCTTGAGGCCCCTTTCAGTGGGCAAGGCCATGTGACTTCCTCTGGACAATGGGCTGTGAGCATGAGTGACACTTCTAGCCGGAAGCATTTAATTAACAGGGTACAACCCTTCACTTTCTCTATTTCCCTTGTAGTCATGACTGGTAAGTTTCATGTTCCAGTGGTGCAACTACAAGATGACAGAGCTTCTGAAATCCTGGAATGATGGGCTGCCACATGAAAGACAGTGGCCTGAAGATCCACCCAACACAAAATCTTGGCTTAAGAACACTTTCCTTGTGTTAAGATGCTGTGATTTGGGGATTATCCCATCACAACCAGCCTAACTGAATGGTGGCTGTCGTTCAGTTGCTAAGTCATGTCCAACTCATTGCAACCTCATGAACTCTAGCATACCAGGCTCCTCTGTCTTCCACTATGTCCTGGAGTTTGCTCAAATTCCTGTCCGTTGAGTCAGTGATGCTATCTAACCATCTCATCCCCTGCCACCCCTCCCACTTTTGCCTTCAATCTTACCAACATTAGGGTCTTTTCCAGTCAGCTCTTCACATCAGGTAGCCTAAGTACTAGAGCTTCAGCTTCAACATCAACATCAGTCCTTTCAATGAATATTCAGGGTTGATTTCCTTTAGGATTGACTAGTTTGGTTTGGTCTCCTTGCTGTCTAAGGGACTCTCAAGAGTCTGCCCCAGCACCACAATTCAAAAGCATCAATTCTTTGGCACTAAGCCTTCTTTATGGTCCAATTCTAATATCCATATATGACTACTGGAAAAAACATACCTTTGACTAGACAGACTTTTTTTGCTAAAGTAATGTCTCTGCTTTTTAATACACTGCTTAGGTTTGTCACAGTTTTCCTTCCAAGGAACAAGCGTCTTTTAATTTCATAGCTATAGTCACTGTCTGCAGTGATTTTGAAGCCCAAAAAAATAAAATCTGACACTGATTGGTACAGTGACTTAATTAAATGGTTCTCGAAGTGTTGAGACTTGAGATTTAACTCATAAAAATTGTTGAGGATCCCAAAGAGCTTTCATTTATGAGGGTCATATATACAGATACTATTTTTGAAATTGAGAAATTTGCTAATGATTTTTAAAATAATCCATTATATATAAACACAAACAACATATTTTATGATAACCTTTTAATTTAGTAAAATGAGTGGCACTGCTTCACATTTTTGTAAATTCTTTAATGTGTGGCTTAATAGAAAGCTAGCTTCTCATGTCTGCTCTTGTATATTGTTTTGCTTGAAGTATACAGAGAAAATTAGGGCTTAAAAAGATATGTTATTGGAAAAGAAAGTAGTTTCATATGCTTTTCAGATAATTGTGAATATTATTTTTGATGTGCCACGAAAAATAAATAGCAGCTTCTGAAACGTGTTAGGCACAATGTATTATCTGAAGTCATATTAATGAACTTTACAGACTCTGTTACACTAAGTTACATGGGCCTATCTTATGCTTTGAGTGGATCTTTTACCCATGCGTTGGTCATTCGGAAAACATTGGCTTGCTCAGTTTTCAAGATCTTCCAAATGTTGACACATTTCATTTTATTGTATCACCAACAATATTATCAGAACAGTTTTTAAAGTTTTGGAAAGCTAACAAGCTCAGTGACATATAGAAATTTTCTAAAACTCTAATTTTTGTTTGAAAGCTCATTTTTACAATATATACTGTTGGTTGTTTTCCTTGGGGAAAAAAATAGGCTAAGTTCATTTTTGAGGAAATGCTAGCCACACACTCCATTCTGAATAACCGTAGTATGTCTGCCAGTCATTTTTGAAGATAAAAGTTGTGTTCCATGAAAAAATCTACAAGTTCAGCTTGCAACTCAATCAGACAAAGGCTCTTCCTTAAGAATGAGGCTGTATTTCAATACACAGCAAGACAGGCCATTTAAATTATACTCCAGCATTCCTTTCTCAGACTATTGCATTTCAACCCATTATGTTATCTGCATATTTGCCTCACTGCCTTTGCGAGCTCTCTGATTGTAGAAGCCATGTCCTTTTCTTCCTTGTATTCTCCATAGTACTCTATAGTCACTGTTACCGAATGAATACATATTCCTATCTTCCCCAGTAGACTGTAAGGACATTGAAAACAGAAACTCCACGTTATTCTTCTTTGAATCACCAGCACCTAAGACAGGGTCTTGGGCACGACAGAGTACAACTGTGGTTGCTTATGATAATCAAATTTATTGTGTACATTATATCAGGATGGCCAGTAGCGATCTTGGCAATAATTATTATCATTTTTCTTTCAATACCTACTGTGGAGGAGCAGCTTTGAAGGTTTACAGACGGGCAGGAAGAACACACGCACAGAGACTCTCTTAGAGATTCCTCCTCAAGAAAGAGAAAGTAACGGGCACAAGAAGGTGGACTCAAAGAGCAGGGCTAGATGCAGCACGCTGGTGTGTGGCTTCCGCTTCCATGGGATGTGTTGGTGACACTGAGCTTTGCACAGATAAATCAGAAGAAAGTCACTATCCATTTAACTTTACATCTCCATTCTGGAAAAATTACACTCACAATCTATTTCTTTTCACTATAATGAATGTTTACAATCATTAGGATCTTCTAATTCTAGAAATAGTATCAACAATGCCACCCTCAATCTGGGTGAAAAGCAGAATCAGTACCCATGTGTCACTGAAAATCTTCATGTCTCCAGCTTCCCAAGGTCCCAGAAAACCCACCTCACTTCAAGAAGTCGACAACAAACATTTGCTTTTTGAATTAAGCACATTAGTGAGAAAAGTGTATGTGACCATTTTTAGCTTGAAGGAGGAGGTTAAGATATAAATTCTATGAATACCATGATAGGGATAGTTGGCTCTCAATCCACTGTTTAGGACAGCAACTAAATCAAGTTTTGTTAGCAATGCTTTTGAGTCCACCAATTTCATCACTTTTGCCTCTATTTTGAAAATCATACACTTGAATATAGTCCAAGTAGAAAATTTTCTTTACAATGAAGTTAAATATTTATACATTCGTTATACTCAAAAGTGTCTTCAGGATGTTTATGAAAGGCACATCAAACTATTCTTAAAAATTAACATGAGCTAACACATAACTTCTAAGAAGAATATATTCTGATATTGAATGCCTTTCTTTCTTTCTAAAAGGCCAGTGTCACCTTTAGCATTCTATATCACAGCCTTCTTGACATATATAATTCATATGACATAAAATTCCCCCATAGAAAGTATACAATTCAATGGATTTTAGTATATTTACAGAGTTTTACACCATCACCACTAATTTTAGAACATTTTTTATGAATTCAGAAAGATACTCTTCTCTCTAGACCCCGGCAACTACCAATTCACTTTCTGTCTCTATGGGTTTGCTCATTCTGGATATTTCATATAACTGAGCTTATACAATTTGTGGCCTTTTGTGTCTGACTTCTTTCACTTACCCTAATGTTTTCAAGGTTTATCCATGCTGTAGCATGTTTCAATCCTTCACTTCTTTTTTTGGCCAAAAAATATTTGGTTGTAAAGATGGACTACATTTTGCTTATCCACATATCAGCTGGTAAGTATTTAGGTGTTTCCACTTTTTGACTGTTACAAATGATGTTTCTATGGACACTCTGTACAAGTTTTCATGTGGACACATGTTTTTAATTCCTTTGGGATATATCTATGAATGGACCAAAAAACACTTTAAGGATTAAGTTTGTGCAAAGTGAAAGTAAAAGCAAGTTCAAAGAATTTTTTTGACAGGTCTGTCAAGCCCTGAAGACTAAAGGGACATTAGAAGAGAAAATTAGTTTCTAAATAACAACAGAGAGAAAAATTAGAATAAAAGATAACAGAAAAATATTTATCTTTTCCTTGCTATAAGTAAATTTTAATATTATGTAATTATTTAAAAACAAACTTAAAAACACTAAGAAAACAATTACAAGTCTGTCCTGCTCTTTTAAGATATACATTTTTAGGTCCTCTTAGAATATAAAATCTTAGTACTTAACAAGGAAACTTTTGGTTTACGATTTACAATTTCAAAGCTATATTTACTGCTGTTTGTACAAACCCAAATTAAAGATTCTAAACTATATTTCAAAGATTCTAAGTCATGTAAAATGAATAGTATTATATAGTCTAAAGGAGTTTAAGAACAGAGATGCAGAAATATTATACTACATAAAACTGGAGAAGGGGTTCTTCTTGAAACAAAAGGCCAGAATCTTGAATGCTGGCAGACAACTTGCTACTCTGATCTGAGGATAGAAGAACTAATATAATTTGAGAAAATTATGGTTAAAAATAATTCCTATATTCTTAAGATATTGAGAGTTAAAAGCATCAGGCATGACTTGTTTGAAAAAGAAATGGTCAAATTCTTTCAGGTTTTCTACTTTTAAACTCAGACATATAGTAAATTAGACTCGGGACATAAAATAGCATTCCCTGCATGGTGGACATTTCTATAGTCTAGTTGAATCTATTTTCAGTATCATTTTGTACTAATTTCCCCAAGTTTCAAAGAATGAAAGTAGTCAATGAAATTGCAAAGCTCACATCTAGGACATTAGAAAAAATAATACCCATTATATGATGGCTAGTATTTTTTAAAGTCTGGTTCTGCTTTAAGAATTCCTTCAATAGGAATGAAAGAAACATGCTTTCCCATCAGTTACATAATCTGCCTGGTTATAACTGCATAGTACTCTACCTAAAGACAGAACCTTTGGAAAAAAGAAAAAAAGACCTTTTTTTTTTGCAACCTATGATGTTTACTTTTTTATTATAAAGTACATGAAAAATATCAATTATTTCTTTTTAACTCTCTGTCTGCTTATTATTTCCAGCTGTTTGAAATAACATAGAAAAAGCAAAGCAACAAAACAAATTTCATCCACTATACCGAAGGGTGACATTCAATGTTTCATTTGTGAAGAGTCAATAGTAAAGTCGTAACCATAAAAGCAGAAAAACAATTATCCCTTAAGTGCTTCCTGAATTATTGTTCCATAAAGAAACAGCAAATATGAGCCATATATTACTGCAGAGGAGTCACTTTTTTCTTTTCATAAACTTTTTTGCTTCTTTCAAAAGCCCTTCCATATCTTCCTTCTCGAGGTCCTCCTTTTCTGGTTCCCAGTCGGAATCTTCGTCTGCTGGCTCGTATTCTTCTTCCTCATCATCTATAAAGCTGTCATTCAGGTTGCATTCATTGGGTTGCCCGACATTGTCATCTTCATCTGAAATGCTTCTCACTGAAAAACAGTTTAGTTCGTAGCATGTCAACTGTCACTCAACCTGGGTTTAGAAACCTCTAACTGTAAAATGCACTCAGCACAAGCGGCTATCTTTGTCAAGAAGATTTTACTTAATACATAGCTAGCAATTATAAATTTCTAGAAAGGGGGCTAAAGCTATTATTATTTTTTAATTTGTTTAAATGAAACTTCTCCTACTGTGAGGCTTCCAAGATTAAAATGTCCTCAGATTCATCATAATGGTTCCTTAATAATATCATAATCAAGCTACACCACCTTCCACAATGGTAGAATATATTTCTGTCCCAGTTATTCACTGTTCCTCCTTGCACTGTGATTCTATCTGCCCATTCCCACTGACGTCAGACTTGGCCAAAGAAAAGTGAGTGGAAGTAGTGGCTTCCATGGAGAAGCCTTAAGGGCCTCTCTGTGATTCTGCCATTGCCATTTCCCCTCTGCTAGGAGAATAGTGTGTCCCAGATAGAGGTTGATCCTTCAGCCTGGATTCAGGATGAGACACACGCGAGACAGGGCAACAGTCAACATGCAGCTACACGCATATTAACATGCAGGAGAAATGCACCTATTTACTGTTATAAAGCACTGAAATTTGAGGACTATTTGTTATCACCACAAAGCTAGCACAATCTGATCAACACACCAGTGTGTGTGTGCTCAGTTGCTCCAGTCATGTCCGACTCTTGTGACCCCATGGGCTAGAGCCCACCAGGCTCCTCTGTCCATAGGATTCTCCAGGCAAGAATGCTGGAGTGGGTTGCCATTTTCTTCTCCAGGTGACACACCAGAGTTGAGACCAAATGAGGACATATAAGCTTACAGACGTTGAAAAATTTAGCTTTTACAGATCTTATAGCTCACACTTTGGTAAGACTAGAATTACTATGGTAACAACCATCAGAATTTACAGGTTTCTAAATAATATCATAATAGTAGAATTACAATTCTAAAATCCTTCTGTCTCAAAACTAATTTCTTCCCTCATTCCAGTTTTCTTTTCACAGAGTTGGTTTAAAATAAGGCAGTGAGAGACTCTAGGATGATGTGGAATATTTAAAGGTTAAAAATGTTTGTACTTTTGAATATGCTTCAGCGGGGGTTTCCTCAATGGCTCATCACGTAAAGAATCTGCCAGCAATGCAAAAGACAAAGGAGATGCAGGTTTGATCCCTGGGTCGGGAATATCCACTGGAGGAGGAAATGGCAACCCACTATAGTGTTCTTGTCTGAAAAATCCCATGGACAAAGTGGCCTTGTGGGCAATAGTCCAAAGGGTTGCAAAAAGTCGGACGCGATTGAGCACACACATATGCTTCAGCTAGCTTCTTCCTAAAACATTCATATGTAACAGATATAACTTAAATGAAAGTTAAGAAATTTGACAGGAAATTTTTTCATGGCAGAATGATGACAAAGAAAGTAGTTTGTCTTTTTAACTTTCATAGCCCAGACACTTCTTTCTTTCTTAATATCACTACTCATTCCAAGGGCATTTGAGACAGCTTATAATCATGTGCTTACTGTGATTAGTCGCTCACTCATGTTTGACTCTCTGCGACCCCATGGATTGTAACCCCCCAGGCTCCTCTGTCCATGGGATTCTCCAGGCAAGAATACTGGAGTGGGTTGCCAATTCCTGCTCCAGGGGGTCTTCCCAACCCAGGAATCAAACCTATATCCCTTGGTCTCCTGCACAGATTCTTTATCACTAGCGCCACCTGGGAAGCCTGTGTTATCATGAGATAACACAAATAAAAGTAGAAATTAAGAACAAAGAAAGCAGAATGTAAGTATTATCAACCTCAATTTTTAACATAATCAATATAGACTGAGCATCAAATTTCTCCCTAAGTTTCTTGGTAGCAAAAAGCCAAAAAGACTACATAAAAACTTACTCAATTCTCATTAGCATAAGAAGCACACCAGTTCCTTGGGGGAAGTCTGAGATTATATTTATTTGTGTACACTTTTTATCTGCCTCTTGAGGGCATGTTTTATGTCTAACTAACCTCAATTCCTCATGTAACTTTTATGATAGAAAACAATTAAAAACCATTTAGAGGATAGTTTACAGATGGGAAAGGGAGTGGGGAAGAAAGAACAGCAATGTTTCTGTTCTTGACCATTTTGCTCTTGGAAGTATCTCATATATATAAATAATGCCATCTCAATTAAGAGTCTCGTTTTAGATTCAGAAATTAGCTTAGCAGATTTAGAAGGAAAATATATACAAAGCTGAAACTACTTCAGGTTCTCCTGCTTTATTGGCTGTTCCTTCTCCATCTTCTTTGCTGTATCTTCCTCATCTTCTCAACCTCTAAATTTTGGAGTGCCCAAATTTCAGGCTGGGACCTCTTCTCTAAGATACTCCTTATGCTGAATTCAGTCACCCAGTGGTGTCCAACTCTGTGCAACTCCATGGACAGTAGCCTGCCAGGCTACTCTGTCCATGGGATTCTCCAGGCAAGAAAAATGGAGCAGGTTTGCCATTTCCTTCTCCAAATATAGTCCTTAGATGATTCTATCTAGTTGTATATCCTAAATCCCCAAATTTATATTTTAAGCTCTGACCACAGTGTAAATTCCAGACTCATTTATCTCACTGCCTGTGTACCATCTCTACTTAGTGACTAACAGAAATCTGAAATGCAACTCTTCCGGAACACAGCTCTTGAGGTGCCTCACCCAAATGTGGTCATTCTCTTATCAGTCTTGAACATATATATGACTCTTCCAACCTTCCAATTTTTTTTTAATAATTTTATTTACTTTATTTCGGCTATGCTGGGTCTTTGTTCTAGGCAGAATTTCTCGAGATGCAGTGAGTGGGGGATACTCTCCAGTTGCAATACAAGAGCTTCTCGTGGCAGTGGCTTTTCTCATTGTGGAGCACAAGCTCTAGGGTGTGTGGGTTTTAGTACCTGTAGAACATGGGTTCAGAGGCTGCAGATCCCAGGCTCTGGAGTACAGGCTCAGTAATTGTGGTGCATAGGTTTAGCTGTTCCAAGGCATGTGGGATTGAACCAGTATCTCCTGCAATGGCAGGCAGATTTTTTACCACTGAGCTACCAGGGAAGCCCCTTCCAATTGTTTTGGCAAGAAACCATGAAGTTATCCTTGAATATCCTCCATAATATTTAACGTCAAAAGATCCTGTTGGCTCTATCATCAAAATATATCCACCACTTCTCACATCATAGCTGTTCCAAGGCATGTGGGATTGAACCAGTATCTCCTGCAATGGCAGGCAGATTTTTTACCACTGAGCTACCAGGGAAGCCCCTTCCAATTGTTTTGGCAAGAAACCATGAAGTTATCCTTGTATATCCTCCATAATATTTAATGTCAAAAGATCCTGTTGGCTCTATCATCAAAATATATCCACCACTTCTCACATCCACTCCAACACCCTGGATCCAATACCACCATCCTCTTCCTGGTCTATTCCAATATCCTCCTAGCTGGGTTCCCTACTTCTACTCTTATCTGTTCACAAAAAAGCCAAAAAACCTCCCAATAGCTTTTCATCTTACTCGGAATAAGATCTAAAGTCCTCAATTGTAGCTCTTGACCTCCAGGATCCTACAAAACTGGTTCACTAGCTTTTCTTGTCTCACCTGCCATTCTTCACTTACACTTTGTTCCAATCCTACCCTCTCTTCACTGCTCCTTGAATAAATCAACAGGATCATCTCCAGGGCTTCTGAAGCATCCTTCCCACTGCCTAACATACCCATCCCTCAGATAATCACCTGGCTAGGTCTCTCCTTAGCCTTCTGCTCTAATATCAAATTATCAGAGTCCTTCTTTTACTGTCTTATTTGAAATGGGACCTGCCTCCCACCCCCATACACACCCTTGCCATTCTGTCCTCTTTTAAGTCGTTCAGTCATGTTCGACTCTTTGTGACCCCATGGACAGTACCCTACCAGGCTCTTCTGTTCATAGGATTTTCCAGGCAAGAGTACTGGAGTGGGTTGCCATTCCTTCTCCAGGGGATCTTCCCGACCCACAGATCGAACCTGGGTCTCCAGGATTGCAGGCAGACGCTTTACCGTCTGAGCCACCAGAGAAGCCCACAGCTTCCTTCCTTCTGTCCTCTTACACAGCTTTATTTTTCTTCTTAGCAGTTATCACTACATGACATCACATAATTGTTAACATGTGCACTGTCCACCTTTGTGAAATTCTACAAGAGCAAGGTTCTGTCTCTATTGTATCCTCAACTCCTCCAACAATGCCTAGCACATAGAAGACACTTACAGACTCATATTTGCTAAATATATGAATGAATAAATGAACCATCTGCAAATCAACTGCTGAACACCTTCAGTTTACAGAAATGCTTTATTATAACCTACACTTTTAATCACTAGCCTGCCTGTCAACACAATGAATTATATTACAGACTTTTATTTAAATCCTGATAACTGAAGGAGCTTTAAGCATCAATGAACCCTGGGAATCTTTAGCAACCTCCTGGGTAGGTTCGTTTGCTGAAGCAATAATGACATATTAATCAGAAGAATCCCACTCATTTCATAAAAAAATTGTTTTTATCTATAAAATCATAACATCACATTCACGTTCTTTTAGCAAGAGGTTTAGAATCTGAAATAACCATATGTAACAGAACTCAGTGTAGCTGGTAGTCAAATTCCCTCCCCTCTACTTCATATGAACTGGCACTCTGTGCTTTAAGTGAAAGCACCTGAAGAACTGCTTGACATGAGCAAGGCAAAGTCATGACAAGGGCAAGTTAGTGCCAGAACTCAGCTCTATGCCCCTTCCTAGTGGTTCCAGGTCCACATTTCATGACAAGATTTTGAACGCTGACATTTTTTGTGGAACCAATTAAATGGAACCTCTTGTAGCAAATTCTGTAGTAGTGACTTCAAATATTCTACAATACAAATGCCATCTAGATAGGAGGGCTTTTTTTTTTAAGTGCTGAAGGTATAACTGGGCCATAGAGATGATGAAACTTTATTTACTAGAAAATGCTGAACTGGCACACTTGTTGATCTGAATTATTTCATGATTTCCTGAATCATGGGAATAATCTCAGGAAGCATGATTCTGAAATAAATATGACTCGTAAGAGTCAGACACGACTGAGCGACTTCACTTTCACTTTTCACTTTCATGCATTGGAGAAGGAAATGGCAACCCACTCCAGTATTCTTGCCTAGAGAATCCCAGGGATGGGGGAGCCTGGTGGGCTGCCGTCTATGGGGTCGCACAGAGTCAGACGACTGAAGCGACTTAGCAGCAGCAGCAGCAGTACATAACCTAGGAATAAAATGTCTATCTTTACCATAACAATTAAGTTTTATGCAAAGGGGCATTCACAGAAAACAGGAATAGACACCCATGCATGTATTCCCTGAGCAAGCTGAAGCATGGTATCTGAGTATCTGGATTTAAAGTGATGAACCCAGTAAAGTTCATATAAACCTTGTTGTAACACTGTTTGCTACACAAAAATTTCAAAGAAACCCTCTCAGACAAGGAAGCATGTTGTTTAGAGAACTCAGTCATGAGGAGTCACATTATAGACGATCCCAAACCAAGACCCCAACACTGTACACAGAACACCACGGTTAGTACAAANTGACTACCAGAAATAGGGGAGTTGAAGGGTTTGAAGGGAGAGGAAGTACAAATCATAGTGCCACGTGGAAACGGTGGGGTTGTCAGCTGTGCCGCCTTTGGTGAGTTAGCAGATACTTCCTGTGAGCAAGCATTTGGCCCCGTACATTCTCTCCTCCAAATAGAAGTCAAATATCACAAGTCCCTAATCTCTCGGCTCCGCCCCTGCTATTGAAAAAGCAGGGCCCTCATTCAGCTCACTCCTCTCTGTAGCCTTCGGGGGAATGACTTTTTATATTGTTAACAAAAAGTCATTTTGTTGAGGTTCTGTTTGTAGATGTATTTTCCTTAAGCTATTTATTACCACTGGCAAGGGTCAGAGTGGACCACAGGTTTGCGCCGTTTCACCAGTGAAACAACGCTGAGAAGTCTTGTGAGTATAGCTCTCAAAAATGAGCTCATATTTTAAGCATTCTAGGAAAACCCCTTATTCACAGGAGTCCTGCTGGAAATCATTTTGTAAAGTGCTGGGCTCACAGTAGGCACTGGATGACTACATGGATGGATAGATGAAAAGAAGGATCTCTTTATATGAACAGCCCTTTTATTAAAGCCGTTCTCTAAGATTCAGTTGCTCCGAAAACACTGCCTCCCAAAGCGTGGGTGTCGCCTGACCCAACTCCATAATGGCCTTCCTGTGTCACCATTATTGCATTGTATTAATGCTCATTAAAACAGACCATGCTTAGAGAGTGCTTACCATGAACCGTGCCCTGTACCAGACACCTTTCACCTATTATCTCATTTAATTCTCGAGGCAATCCTGTGAGCCAAGGAGAGTGCAGTTTACAGATGTTTGCCCACGGCTTGCCGCGCTCGGGTGACTAGTAAACAGTGCGGTCTGGTCTCAAGCATGAGTCTGTCTGATTGCAAAGCTTCTAACTCCTGAATTCACGTCTTTGTAATGTGTGTGTGTCTCCCCACTACATGCCAGCTCCTTGAAAATTCGAGTCCTGTTTTTTTGTTTGTTTGGTGTACCATGCAGCTTGTAGGATCTCTGTTCCTTGACCAGGGATTGAACCTGAATCATGGCAATGAAAGCCCAGAATCCTAACAGGCCACCAGGGAACTCCCACTGAGCTCTGTTTTATACAGCTTTTCCTCGTCAGTTTCAACCGCCGTGCCTGCTGTATAATATTAATTGGAATGAATGGAGAAGGAAGACCTGGAGCTCCATCCTAGTGGTAGTACCAGGTGAATCACGGAGCCTCCCAGAGCACCACATATAGTTCACAGTGACCCTTGCCCTGCCTTTATTATAAAGCCTTTGTGAGGATCGCATGAGAAGGAGCTTGTGGAAACCACAAGGGACTGTGTGAATGTTAAGAAGGATTCATAAACCAAATGTACCCATTTTGTATATTCAAAATGGTTCAAGGCCAGGGTTCCTCAGAGAACCTGAAATATTTAAGTTTTTGGTGAATAATTGGCCTAAGGAAAAGTAGGGAACGCAGATTTTTATCAAGCCAGGAGGAGAAAATGCTCCAAGATAAATTTAAAGGCTTATGGTGTTCATATACATACTGATAGATGGGCAAAAAAATAGGAATTCCAGTTAGATGCAAAAAAAAAGCACCCCAAGCGAGTGGAATGCACACTGGGTGGGGAGTTCAGGGCCCGGTGTGTAGCAAGGCTTGGGTGTACTGCCTTTCTTGGGGAAGTGCCTGCAGCCTGCTCCCAGGCCTCCGATCTCCCTGACTGTAAACGAGATGTTCGACCCGAGTGTCTCCAGTGACCTGCCCCCCTAAACCTGTGTCTTGGAGCAGTCCTGAGGTGCCGAGTTGTCAGTGTTCCTTCCAGATGCCAGCATAGGGGTGCCTGCCAGTGTGGGGCCTGTCCTGTGCTGGAGAGGGCTGGCAGACCCTCCTAGGCTTGTTAGGTAGGTAGAACCGGGAAAAGGAGTCCAAAATGGCAGTGGCTACAAGACAAGGAAGGAAAATGCCCGCGAAAATGAAATAAAAGAAGGTCCAAGGACCGGAGTGAGGACCTCAGGTAAAACAAACAACACTCCTGGCTGGCCCAATTTACATAGGACAGGCCCAGGGAGAGAGAAACATATAAATAGAGGAGCCAGAGCCAGCTCGCTCTCTCTCTCCCGCGCAGGGACTCTCTTCTCCTCTGTGTCTTTGGATTGACGTGCCCTCATGCCTCGAAGATGGATTTTCCTGCTATCTTCTAAATAAAATAGAGCTGTAACACTGATTTGTCTAAGAGCTATGACATGGTCCATTCGAGACCTGAGAGCTATAACACGGTCTATCCAAGACCTGAGAGCTGTGACACGCCGAGGGGGCTTTAATGTCCATCACTCCGAATCTCTGTTGTGACAAGACAAAGAATCGAGGAACATACACTTGCATGACAGGCTGAAGCCGCAAAGGACCCAGCCTATGCTGTGCCTTTGGCTGTCCTGTGGAAGCTGGACTCCAAAGCTGGCGTGCGTGTGCATCTACTCCTCAGTCATGCCTTTAGTGCCAATTGTAGCCAGTCTTATTGGAGAATGTTCCGTTTCCCCCATCCCTTTTTTTTTTTTTTTAACCCATTTCACCTCTAATCTATTGTTTTCAAACTATTAGATTACATTTCCCTTGTTTAAAGCAAATAAGATATTTTCCTACTGTGCAATAGAAGAACGTTCTCTAAGACTTTCTTACAACCTTGGAACTATTTGTGCTTTCCATACTTGGTCTTTGGATAGAAAGCCCTTTGAGACTGATAAGAATGTGTCTTCGGATAACATCCTGTGTTTTGTAATGTTTGTTTTCGAGTGCATTGTTTAAGTGTCTTATTGACACTGGCAGGTAAACAGGGCAGAAGTGAATACTCTTCCCAGCTCCTCTCAACCTGCCCACCTGGTTTTAACAGAGACTTGAGTAAGCTTCAAGTATTTTAATACGAAAAGTACATTTTCGGTTGGTGCTTTTTTTTCATTTTAATACATTTCTAAGGAAACGAGGTTGAATTTTTCAGTAGCTATCATTGCAGTTTTATTTT